>CM053789.1:422899955-423501383 GCA_028749045.1 Cupressus sempervirens | reverse complement strand
GATTTATTGTGGGTGCTCCTACACTAGTGTCAAGCTTGATGCATGGGCCATGATATCCTAAGTCTCTGACATATATGCTTAGGTGTGACTATCATATCTCCGAATGGGAGGTAGAATGTGTTCATCTCTGAATAGAAATGCTTTACCAGTGCTGTAAAAAAAAATTGATTCACCTAAACATTAGGGATATCACATAAATGAGTAAAGCCCAATATGTCAATATGTGCAAAATCTTCACCATCCAACTATATCACTAAGGCCTCGAAGGCCAAATAATATGATAAAAAACCAACATTTGGGATGTCAACCTACAAATAGTCAAACAACATAACACAATAAGTACACATTCAATCAACATGCTACCTCTAAACACTACACAACATTGCTACAATTGCCTATGAACATGCTACAATGACTCACGACAATGCTATAATGATAAAAAATACATGTTTTGACTAACTAACTAACTCGACACTAAACAAAATCTCATGTAAGATTTCACAATCTCGTGCTAGAAAAACACTTTAATACGCAAGCAAAGTTTACTGGTTTTGCAAGCAACTAGGTTCATGTGAGTCCTTCCTATGCACATGCACAAAAGAAGCCTATCATAGGGTTTTTTCATGTGAGACATGAGAATGTCTGACAGGATGTTTCCTTGATAGTGTCATGAGATTATTCTAACACTACACTTCTTCACACGAGCTATCCTATAGTCTTGTGCAAGAAAATGAGTCCTCATGTGAGGACTCGACACTCAACAATCTAAAATGACTCAAAATGACTGAAATTTTGACTAAAATGCATAAAATTTGCAATCAATAGGAGGTTTATCGACAACTTACACATGGTCCATAGTTCACCAACTGACTGTGATGCTTGGATCACTTGAATCTATGAGATCGCCTAGGGACCACCATTTTTGCCTTAGAGCTCTCTCTACAAGAAGACAAAAGCGCAAATGATTTGAAATGACCCTTTGGGGCCTTATATAGTTTTTGACCTAATTTTTCAAAGTACTTTGATCAGCATGAAAATCACCCCTTAACTAATTGGACCACTTTGAACTCATTTTTGGGATTGAAATCAAGCTCAGAAACCCCTAAACAACTCAAAGTTGTATTTTAAAATTTTGGGACTAAAGTGATCGAATACTTATGTAGTCCATATTTCCCATGTAATATGAATCTGAGAACAACATCAACTCAACATTTTCTCAAACTTCTCAATTTTTTTTATCAAAAGTCAACTAAGGTCAACCTTGGTCAAATGGACCTTTGAATCACTCTAAATCAACTCCAACTCTTCTATATGCTCTTCCAATCTCTTCTACATTCTTTAAATTTTTTTATTAAATCTATATCTTCAAATCTACTACTCTTTATCACTATTCTAATGTGTTATGTTTTGATTTCACTCCCAAGGGGGCATGATGATTACCTCATTGAATCAATCAAATCTTGCTTCAATCTGATATGAACTTAATGTCCTCATTGCTAGGGTCATCCTTGTTCCATCTATCTAGCTGTGAGGCCTCGCCCCAACCCTTCGTAGCCTTAGTTGTTACTTTATCATTTTGGTACTCACGACTCGAGATGTTAGGACATTATCTGATGCTTAGAACATATTATATTATTCATGTTGTGTGATGTTATTTTTAGATATTAGATGTTCGGCATTTAATGTTTTATGTATGTTGATGAATTAAGTAAAAAGTAGGATTAACATTTTGGTTTAAGATATTTTAAATGGTTAAGAATTGAATAGGATGAGAGGAACCCTGATTTTGTTATAGATGGATGTTTTAATTTATGTGAATTTTTGATAAGTATATACATATGTACATGTGATTTTTGGGACTACTAATGTGTGCAATGAGTGTACAGATATTTTAGTCGAGAAAATTGACGGAGGAAAAAAATTGATCCCTATGTGCTAATTTTGGAAACCTTGTTGTTCATAATTAAATTAAGATGTGTGTATGTATCCTTATGTGATCAATAAATGTTAATGTTCGTAACTGTGTTCTTATGGTGTCGCTTGACACTCGTGAATTGTTATGCTCTTCAACATGTTGATTAGGGTTAGTTGTGTACCCTTTTGACCTAAGTCAGTTTAAGTTAGTGTCAGTTTGCTAGTTTGGTTCTTAATCAAGTTTAGTCATCCCTAATCCAAATTAGTGCTTAATCTGCATTGTTAGAGTTGTTAGATGGTCCTATTTTATTCCTAACCGTTGTTTGGCTCTAAACCTGTTCCTAATGTCTTAAAACATGAAATATTTTTACCCAAGGGGTATGGGTATGGGTTGGGGGTCTTTTCCAACCCCTAAGCCCCTTTTATTGACTTTTGAGGTCACTCAAAAAGTCTCATTTTACCTTTGTGCGAAAATTGCAAGTGGTTATCTTGAGTTGCCTCACCTCACCTCCACTTAGAGGTTAACCATAGTATAGGTTGAGTTAGGAGCTTCTAGATTGTAATTGGGTGGGTGAAGTTATTGATCCCTTTGGTGGTTGAGTTTGAGGATTATTTAGAGGCCCTTCTTGAACTAGTGGAGGTGGTTACCCAATCTCTACATTTAGAGAGGAGTCTTGGAAGATTGAAGCAAGGAAGGAAAAAGCTCTTCTCAATTTTTGATCATTTACCATAACTCTTTGGTGAAGGTAGGGATTCTTCACTCCTTTGTATTGTTCTTCATGTTGTCTATGCTTGAATCATGTATAAGTTGATGTGTTGTTCTTTGTTTGTGCTTGCTTGTGTGTTGGGATGGGTTGGAGGGATTCTTGTTTGTTTCTTTATGCATTCTTATGCTTGTCTTGATGTTTTGTGTTTTGAGAGAATTTCATGGGGATTGTTTTGGCATCACTCACCCTTGGATAGGGAAGAAGTGACCATGTATGGGGGTAGGGCCTTAGTTGGACCTCAATGGTGAAGAGTCTCCTTTCATGGTGAGAGGAGGGAAAAAAGGGTAGGGTGTATGGGCCCCTATTGGGTATCACATACCTTGTTGATATTGTGAAATCTTGAATATGGAAAGGAATGAACATCCTTGTGATAGTAGCCTCGAAAGGGCCTTGTAAAAGAATGGAAATTCTTGAAGTTTTAGCCTCGAAAGGGTTATGGTATGGTATGGTGATTGACATCTCCCATTGAGAAAATCCACCTCCCCCTTAGTCAGGTCCTATGTTTGGATCTATTGTGTAAAACCGGGTTAGGGTGTATGCTTGAATTGTTCTTGATGTTGTGATTATTCACCTGGGTTCAGCTCTTGTTCTTATTGTATTCCTTGAAGTTTTGAAGTATTGGGAGAAAGCACTTGTGAAAGTTTTTGAAGAGATTTCAATTGATTTGAAAAATTATGTAAAATATAATTGAATTTTGATGTATTGGCGGCAATGACATCAAGTTTTCTTACTGGTTCTTTCCCGATGGAGCCTTGAACTAGGATGAATAATAGAGAAAATAAAAGATTATGGGAATCTCCTTGCATTTCTCTCATGTGTTTTCAAAAAATTTGCATATGTAGGTGAGAAAATAGAATAATAGATAATGCCCTTGAATTCTGAATTTCCAAGTTTCAATTATGTAATGAAAAGCAATTGGATATGTGTAAAGTTTTCAATTTGATGTTATAGGTATTAAGAGGAAATGGAAATACTACATTTTAAGCACAAAGTTAATTCTCTCATTGTTAAGTTTCATAGTTGACACAATCGAATTTGATTAAGAAGCTCTGTACCACTTTGTATTCCAAAATAAGGAGCATACACCTTTGTTACATGATGATTGCTAAAAACATAAATTATAGAAAGAAATAAGAACAACCATATTCACATTCTGGTACGAGCATGTTGCCCCTAGGAAGAGAAGTTGATAAATTTATGTCACTCGTGGTCTTCCAATATGTGAGTGATTATGTCTTTACACCAACCTAGTTTATGCTTGATATTGTGTTAAGAGTAATTTGAAGGAAGAACTGTGTACCTTGATACTCCTTTAAGAAATGATCAAAACATTATCATCTTGATATTTTTATCTTCTTAGTTTTCTTAAGAATAGGTTCAATTACAATTTTGTCTAGTTATGTGTTCAATCAGTCATAATAAATAGTTAATGGATATGTAGATAGTTAAACTGGTTATATGGATATCATTGAAGTGCATTACTTTTGATGTTTCATGAAATTTGTTAACCAGGAATTCTTGTAAGATCCATGTAGACTTATGTTGAAATTTCAATAATGGTTTACATTAAGATTTCTTAATTAAAATGGGACTTCTATCATTAATGCAATGTTAGAACATTAACAACTCAAAAATTAATTTGGTCACAGAGAGAGGAGGGGATAAGCAATGTAAGTTTCATCAAATATATATATAGGAGAGACCTGTAGAAGTATATTTAACATTCTAGAAAATGTATGGGTTGTCAAAAAGGGAAACTCAGTCTATTACAGACATATAAAATAATAGCCCTTAGAAAATATCATTACTTTGATGGTAAGTGGAAGATATCCTTTTCAAACAAAAACTCACCTTATTTAAATAACAAAGTTAAACTTTAATCCCTCCATGATGCGACCCCATTGGTGGGATAGTTGCACAATAAATGTGATTTGAAATGCATAATATTCCTTCATGCATTTGCCAAGTCGAATCCTTCTCCAAGGCCATCCAATCAACATTAACTTTGGGAAAGGTGAATGTCAACAAAATTACAGAGGCATAAATGCCTTGAGATTACATATGGAGACTTTCCCTTCCAAAACATGGGATGGATTTGATTTGTGTCAGGCTATTCAACAACCTCTTTGCATGAGCAGACTGGAGCTCCAAATTTTGGTACTTCACTGAATTTCCTTACACCTCCTCATGGCCAACAAAGCTCCTTGTCTCATGATTTAATGGGATAGGTGGAGAAAGATATCGACTTTATTAGGTTTGAGTGAGGAGGAGTATACAATGTGTTTTGTACTAATGTAGATCTGACTTATGTAGGGGCACGTGGATTGTCATAATTCAAAAAAAAAATCATCTTCCAAACCTCAACGTGAAGGAGAGAGAAATGCATGCTAGGAGGAACATAAGCCAAAGAAAATGTTAAATTATTTAGTTAACTCTTGCATATATTTTCTCCTCCCCACTCGATGTGTTGACCCTGCCTTGCATTGAGAGGGCAAGTGAATATTTAAAAAAAAAAGAATTCTAAACTTCCATTTGCACCCTCCAATCCCCTTCACAATCATGCACTCAGGGATCACAAAGGGTGAGTGGATACAGGCCTGCATCAGCCTGTAAGGCCATGGGGCAGCGCACTGTCCTTGTAGACATGCCCCCTTGTCATAGGTAGATATTAGATTTGGTGGGGGGGGGGGGGGGTGATTTGATATTATATTCGATAATTGTTTTTTTTGTGATGAGTAGTGGCTAGTTAGTAGGTTATAGGTAGTAGTTTAGTATTTAGATTAGTAGATATGTTATGATTTTGGAAAGTAGAAAAATATATACTTTTTTTAGTTAGATAGGATTTGGTAATATTTTTTAAATGTGACTTTTGCATAGTGGTAGAATTTTAGGAACTTGTTTTTGAAGTAAATTTGACAAAGATAGTATCTTAATTATTCTTTTTTCTTTTTAATTTTATTAATTAGGGTTAAATAAGATTAGATTTAAATTATTGTTAGATTAGTGACTTGGTTATTAGGTTGTTTATTAAGTTCTAATTTAAAAGTTTTAACTTGATATTTGAATTTTTTATTAATTAATTTATACTATCATGAGAATTGTTAGAATGATTTTATTATGGGCTTTATTAATGTGAATTTAAATTTATGAAAGCTTCAAATAAAGTTGAGATTAAATTATAGATTATTGAATTTATGCTAGATATCAATTTCAAGTGTAAATGATAAGTGAATAAGTTAGAGTAGATTTTAGATTCTAGTTTTTTTAAACGTAGTTAACATGCGCTAAATAGTTAATGAAAGGGTCTAGCCAATTAGATCATCTTTAGGGTCAGTGGTACATTACTCGTAATTAAATTTTATCATTAAACAATTGATAGATTTTGACTTTATTAAATGGATTAGTTGTTAAATTTTATTAACGTATTTGCTAAGAGACTTTTAGTTCACTCAAATAATCTCTTTGACAAAGTGTTCCACTGAGTTGTAACCCTGTTAAATATCAATGGTGATCTTGCATGCAACTTCTTGCACCTTTGGTTATCTGATTTTAAACCCCTCTGTCATTTTACTCTATTGTAATTAAACATCTAAAATTTTGTCGATCATATTATACTTATAAAAAAAAAATTGTGTGAGTTTTTGCCCTCGTAGTTTGGGCATGACACTAGCATTATATGCTATCTATGTGATTTATCAATTGACTGATCAAAATTATAGCAATCCTTATCATAGCTTGATGGACAGGTATCTAGGCATTTTGTCTGGAATCTTGAGGGTTAAGCCTCATTCTAGGGATAATCCCACAACTTATGATAGGTATTTTTATCTCTTTTATGGACCTATATCTAGGTGTTCTACCTAGACTTTGGAGGATTAAGCTTCATTATGGAGATAATTCTAAGCTTTCTTTCAAACACTATTTAATTAATATGAATCAGGGAATTCTAACCTTAACTCCTGAGAATTAAGCCTTGTTCTTGGGATATTCCTATAAATTGTGATTGATCTTTTCATCTTTTAATGGATAGTTATCGAGGCATCCTGACCTTGACTCCTAAGGAGTGAATGTCATTCTAAGAATGATCCTATGAATCATGATAGTCTTTATTCTCTTGGAGTGATATCAAGGTATTCTATCTAGACTCTAGAGGGTTAAGCTTTGTTCTAAAGGTAACCTTAAAAATATTATCAATTGGTTTTCTTATTATCAATCTCAGAACTAATATTAGTTCTTGTTCTTTGCTTTAGACTTTTAATTTATTTCATACAATGTGCTATTCACACATTAACTCAAAGAGGGGCAAATGTAATACCCAAAATTGTCACATTGGCATTCTGAATCAATTTTGGTACATCAATCTTATAACATCAATTTCTAGATCATCAAAGTCCTATATTACTAGGCATTTCGAACCAATTGTCTCTATTTAATCTAAGTGTCAAATTTAAAAGAAATCATCAATTTACAATAATCAAATAATTTATTTGATTCCTAAATATCAACTTAAATTGGATAATCAAATCTTCTAATTGAATTAATTTAATTATAAGTCCTAGTACTTTGATTAAATTAAATTTACCCTTTTAGCTAATACACATGACAAAAAGGAATTAAATATATTTGATTTAATTAAATACCCTCATCCTAATTGTTGAATTTAATTATTCAATTAGTTAGAATATTCAATTATGAGGCCATATTTAATTCTTTAAATCAAATATTATCTCCAATATTTCTTCCTCATTCATCTCAAAAGCAATCAGTTAACTCCTACAATCAAGGAAACTTGCTATTCTGACTCAACTCTCATCTAATTTGAATAATTCATCTTGGATGCAAAATTGCATACATTTAGAGTAATTTTCTTATCTTGTTCTTAGATTAATTTGCATACATATTAGCTTAATATTGCATCCATCTAGATTAAATCCTTTATTATAGTTGGTTTGGTTACTAAACTCTCAATTCTGAGAGTGCATAGTAAAACCTCATCTAGATAAAATGTAATAGGTTACATTGTGTAGGTGTTCAAGATGAAAAACCTCATATTCATTCCTGGATGAACCTAACAAGTAATGACTATGTTGAAGTGTGTGGTTAATTCAAAGGCCCATATTTAACACTCACAATCAAAACTACTAATTATTTCACCAAGGTGGTTGAAGGAGTCCCACTTGTCAATGTCGTAGGAGTCCAAGTTTCTAAATTCATCCTCTATCACATTATGTTCCACTTTGGTATCCCAACCACTATCTTTTTAGACCACAAGAACAATTTTGAAAACCTTAATATGGATGAATTGTGCTTCTATTTATACATCCATTGCCATTTTTCTAGCCTATACTTTCTACAAGACCATGGTCAGGTAGAGGAAACCATGTTTCTAGCTATGATTGACATCTACAAATCAACCCCACCCTTTGGGCATACCGCACCTTATTTTGTACATTCGATGGCACAATCCCATAATCCTTGGTTTATGGAGCCAAAGTAGTCTTACCCATAGAGGCTAAACTCCCATCCTTGCATGTATCTTTTCAAGGAAAAATATCTAATACTGACTATAGAGTTGCTAGACTCACCTAGCTAGATCTACTTGATGAGAAAAGGCAACAAGCCTATGACCACCTTGTGGTTTACCAAAATAGACTCAAGATAAACTTTAATAAAAAGGTTCACCCCCATCAATTTCAAGTGGGTGACATGGTTCTAAAAGAGAATATGAAAATCCAATCAAATAAAGAGAAGAAAGGAAAATTTGAGCCTGCCTAGCTAGGTCCATATGTTGTCACAACATCTTTTGACTTGGGAGCACATCAATTATCCACTTTGGAAGGCAAGATTTTGAATGATTTCACCAATATCATTCACCTCAAGGAGTTATACCTCAACTCAAGCATAAAACTATGCATGAAAACTTGGCAATTCAAGTGCCTTAGATAAGTTACTTGGTGAAAACCTAGTGATAGGTGCCATGTGTACTTGGACAATTCTATTATCTATCAAATTCCCATAACATTCCTCCATCCACTTACCCAAATTCCCAAGGTGCTCCAAAATCACACAGTCAAAACACTATACTTGCAAAAAATCCAAAAACATTGTACTCTATCATGATCCATATGTAATATAGCTCCACTGCGTATGATATCATCCCATATCTTGACATGTAGCATAAACAAATCCAAATGTGACATATCTTGTGTACTTTACCAATAACTATACCACACTATCCTTTTCCCTCAAAACATGTACTACACAAATGGATCCCATACAATCTTCACTATCCCCTATGCATAGCACCAACATATCCTCACCATCCCCTATAAATAATTCATGTACAATGTCATCCTTGTAAATATCTCAATTTGTTTCATTATACATACCATCCCACATAGCAGTCATCTATCATTTGTTGGAATTATTTAGAATAACTTGGGGGGGGGGGGGGGGGGGGGGTGTGGTGAATCAATTATCCAAGGTCCAAATGTAAAAATAAAAGTTTTCACAACTTACTGAATCCATATTCATAAAACATACTCATGCATGCATCAAATAGATCAGACAATCACTTAAACTTTGTAGGTGTCTATCAACTAAACTTTTTAGAAATGTAAGCATGAAACATAATAGATTCAATAAGACACACAATGATTTTATGTGGAAACCCAGTTTGGTAAAAACCACCAGTAACAAGCTACTCATTTTCACTCGTCTGAAGTGCTATCCTATGAAAGGCCAACCCTATTAAAGGTTACAATGCACACTATTAAATGTAACCTAGTTAGAGGATTTCAATCACCTTCTTAGGAGTGAGCCTTTTTAGAGGACTTTAGATCATTCACTTGGAATGTCACCTAGTTAAAGGATTTACAAATGATTGTTAGGTCAACCTTAATCCAAAGGATTTAACCTAGACTAGTACAATGATTAGAAAGTAATAGTAAGGCTTGATCTGATAACATATTACAACTCACTTGTAGATTATAGATCTATGTTTTAGGCCTCCATTCTACTTGGTTTTCACACACTTTAGCTCTAATAGTTTGTTCTCACTTCAAGAGTTCATACTCTTAAGCCTTCTTTCTTTGCTTGCCAATAACAATCTCTTTTGTTCGATCTTTGAATGAAGCAATACGTTAGACCTCTTGTCTAACTTAGATTCTCAAACATTAACCAACCTTGCTCCTAACCAACCATCTCTATAAAGAGAAAATCAAGATCTTTTATCATTCATCCTCTATCATCCATTTGAGGGTTAGGTAGGATTAGGTATGATTCAATGAATCTACCCATCTTTTCATTTTAGTCCCTTCTAGAAACTTCTCCTTCAATCCTCTTTGAATTCACCTCAAAATAGTTTACCATGAATTTTGTGCCACCAACTCATCATTTTTATCTTCCACACGCTTCACAAAATTCAAGAAAATGAAATAGTTAGCTTAGATTTGTCAAATCCATGATTTAACATGAATACTAGCACTCAACATCTATATGTTGTCACTTGACTTCCATTCTATTCTTTCACTCATCATCCATTGAATAACTCGACAAAAACTAAAGTTTACTGGTGCTCAACATCAACTAAACTTTACCCAGCTTACACTGTATCACTCAGTATACATTGAACTTTGACTTTTCTTGGCTCCAACTAATTTTTTGCTTGACTTACACTAGCTTTTCTCGACACCTACTATCTACTTGATCAAGCTTGGGAGACACAATTCTTCTTACTTGTTCTTCTAGACTTAATTAGTGTATCCAAACTTTGTAACTTTAAGTAGATAATCAATGCACTATATCATCACTATCTTAACTAATATTTGTACTCTTTTTTCATATCATAACTCATCCTTTTCTCTAGGTGCTTTTGTTATCTCATTTGATCAAATCCTTTTCATCAATCAAATAAATGATAGTACTCAAATTAACTAAACAATTATCTTACTAGCAAGTAGAAAGTTTGACATTAGTGACAAAACAATGATTAAAACACATTCGCATACTTGTATCAATCTATTTTCAACAATCTCCCTCTTTAGCATTGATACAAAACTAGTACCAACAATAATACCAAAACAAAAATAGTTCCTTGTATTGAAATCTCTCCCTTTCTCAGCAACTTTCATCTTCTATATAGTTCATAAAATTTTGTTATGATCAATAGACAATCAACTCATCCTTATGACTCCCTCTTGATCACTTCCTCTTTCTAATATTTAGATATGTATCTCTACCTATTCTATTCTTATATCTCCCTCAACGCTATCTTCCTTTGAGTAGATATCTCATGTTTCTTCCTTTCTATATTTTTTCTTTTTTGCATTTCTCCCTTTCTCCTTTCTATGTTTCTTCCTTTCTCTTTTTTGTATTTCTTCCTTTCTGCATGTCTCCCTCTTTGACAAAAATTCCAAAGACTTGTCATCTTAATATGTAGATATGAATATTTTCAGTTTCTCCCTCTGTCACCTAGCTTGTGACTGATTTGTAGCTCTAGTTCTTTGATTACTTTAGGCAGCTCCTAAAGTAAGATCATCTGCATCAATATGTAACATATGTCAATCATCTCAATTGATGCATGACACTTCTCATGCTTCTTAAATAGACTTGGATAGGGGTATCACCCCTAGTTAACCTCTTAGATACTCATGAGCATCCTAAGGTAATGCTTTAGTGAAGATATAAACTATTTTCTCTTTTGTATTCACATATTCCATCTTCAACTCTTTATCTTGATCTAACTCTCTCAAGTAATGATACTTTATTGCAATGTGCTTAGTCTTTGTATGCATCACATCATTCTTTTATATATTTATAAAACTTGTATTATCACAATAAAGTATCATAGGTTCATTGATTTCCTCCTTCATACCTTTGAGTAATTGTTTGATCCATACAATTTTTGTACAATTTATTGTAGCAGCAACATATTCAACTTCATTAGTAGATTGAAATATGTAGATCTATTTCTTTCTAGTCCATGTAACTAGCCTTTTTCCTAAGAAAAATGCTCCTCCACTAGTGCTCTTTCTGTCATCAATATTTCTAGCCCAATCAACATCACTGTAGGCTCTCAACTAAAACTTCTCATTTTTATTGTAGTATAGACTATAGTCTTCTATACCTTTCAAATATTTCATTATTCTCTTAACAACCATCAAATGATTCTCCCTAAGATTATAAAATAATCTTGCAACTATCCTAATAGACAATGGAATATTAGGTCTAGTATGTACTACATAGTATAGTCTTTCAATCATAGACCTATATAATGTTTGATTCATCTCAGTTGAATCATCATTATTTGAAAATTTGTGACCAATCACCATAGGTGTGCTTACTAACTTGGAATCTTCATTCCAAAATTTTATAGTATCTCCTTTACATATTTTGACTAAATGATGTATATACCACATTTCATCTAATGTACTTGCAAACCCATGAAGAACTTGATCTCTCCAAACATAGACATCTCAAATTCTTTCTTCATTTCATTTGCAAAAGCTTTACATAAGATATCCTAAACTTCAAATATGATATCATCAAAAAAAATTTCAAATAGTAAAATAGCTTCATCTTTTTCTATCTTCAAGTACAGATTGCTATTATCATTAGTCCTTCCAAATCAATCTTCACAAGATAATTGTGAAGCCTTTCATATAACGTTCTTGGTGTTTTCTTCAAACCATATAAATCTTTGTGTAGTCCACATACCATGTTTAACATCAATAAATCCTTCTAGCAATTCTATATAGACCTCTTCTTCCAATGTGTCATTCAAACATACAGATTTAACATCTATTTGATAAACTTTAAAACCTTTGTATGCAGAGTAAGCAAGAAGAGTTCTTACTCCTTCCAATCCTGCAACAAGAGTGAATGTTTCTCTATAGTCTATCCCTTCTTCTTGTACATACCCCTTGGAAACTAATCTTGTCTTATTCTTTATGACTTCACCATTTTCATCTAACTTGTTTTCGTACATTCACTTGGTGACAATCACATTTTTATCTTCTAGTCTAGGAACTAGAGTCCATGTCTTATTATTCTCAATCTATTCAATCTCTTCTTTCATGGCTTTAATCTAGTTCACACCTTCTAAGGCATCTTTCACTATTTGAGGTTCATGCATGCTAAGAAAATATGTATCACTTCTTAACTTGTTCCTTATCATTAGTCTTTCATCTTTATCTCCAATAATTTATACAGTAGGATGATGCCTTTGACATACTTTAACAATCTTGGTTCTGCTCTATTTTCCTCATTAGGTCTATCAACTTATAAATCACTATGTACTTCTCCATCATGTTACTTAACATCTCAAAATCAAAATATGCCTCAACTTTATTCTGTAACTTGACACCTAACTATATCTCAGTTGCTGAATGCAACTTGGCATTAATTATATGTGACTCAATAGTCACTGAAACTTGTTGTTGATTTGAAACTTGATTTAGAACATCTTCATCAACATGCATACCTTCATAAAAGTATACTAATAATTTGTATTCCTCTGAGTCCTTCATAGGTTTGGCCTTATGTACTTTTGCTTATTTATGAAATTCACATTTGCACTTTCCACAACTTTTTTAGTGTTAATATTTAAACACTTATAAGCTTTACTTATTGCGGAATATCCAAAGAGTATACCTTCTTCACTTTTTGCATCTAATTTACCATTCTTGAAATCTTTGAGAATATAACACTTGCTTCCAAATACATTAAAATATTTTACATTGGGTGAGTATCCATACCATAGTTCAAAAGTTGTTGAATAAGTATCTTTCTTGACTTGCACACTATTTAAGATATAGACAACTATACTTACAACCTCTCTCTAGTATTTTAAAGAAAAATTCTTCTCCATCACGAGTGTCCTAGACGTGTTCCTCCTTTCAACAATTCCATTTTGTGGAGGGGTCCTAGGGGTAGATGTCTATCTTTTGATTCCTCTATCATTACAAAACATTACAAAATCATTTGATATAAATTCTCCTCCTTGGTTAGATCTTATACATTTCAAACTTTTACCTATTTCCTTCTCAACTCTTTCTAAGTACCACTTAAATTTTTGGAAAGCATTAGATTTATGTTTGAGAAACATAACTGTCATCATCTTAGAATAATCATCAACAAATAGCATAATGTACTTATCACATTTATAGCTTTTCACATCAATTGGTCGACACAAGTTAGTATGAATAATCTTCAAAATTCCTTTAGAGGTGTGATTCTTACTCTTAAAACTACATGTTAAGTCATTTTTCCTTTACTAACATTGTTTGAAAATTATATTGTTAGGTTTCTTCAACTTAGGAAAACCTCTAACTCTTCTCATGTTTTTGATACTAACCAAGTTATCAAAATTAACATGACATAACCTCTTGTGATATAGCTACACATCATAAAATTCTACAACTGGACAAGTAGCATCATCCATATCAAGGTAGAATAGATTACCTCTAGTTTGATCACCTTTTTCCATTAGTTTTCATCAGTATCATATATCTTAGCTATCTTATTCTCAAAATCAACCTTGCAAGCTAAACTATTTAGCTATGACACACTCAACAAATTATAGTTAAGTCGTTCAACATAATAAGCATTGTCACATAAAATATTTTCTATGAGTTTGATAGAATCTTTTCCTTTTATCAAACAGGGTGCATCATTACCAAACCTTACACTATTTCCATCATAATAATTCAAGATAATGAACTTATTTTTATCTCTAGTCACGTAATGTGAACATCCACTATCAATGATCCATCTGTCATTCTGTTTTACATAAGAAACTAGTGCAGTTTCCTCGTCCTCATCAAAATCATCCTTCAATGAAACATATACCACTTCATCATCATGATTGTAAAATCCATCTTTGGTTTCCTTTTCTACAATGTAGCAAGACTTCTTGCCTTTATCTTTGTAATCTTTTTTATCTTCATCTCTTCTACTTTTGTACTTGTCTCCACCTCTATAGTTCTTGTTCTCTAGACATCTAGTAGCAATATGACCAACCTCATTTCAATTAAAACACATGATAGGTAACTTACATTTGAATTTTCCTTTACCTCTGTGAAATCTCCTTGCTAGTAGTGCTTCTAGCTATTCTACATCCTTCTCATCTGTATCATTGCCACTAAAAATATATTTTATCTTTTTCTTCTTCTTCTCATTAGGTTCCTTAAATGAAAATTTAGCTTTGAAAGCATATTCAACATTGTCAGATTTGAAGCTGTCAAAATTAGATAGCTCAAAAGCAGTGAACCTACCTACGAAACCTTCAAGTGTCAGATTAGAACTGGTATACATCTCAATTCTTGTATTGAAGAATCTCTAATAACATATATGGGAAACAATATTCTCAAAACTTTTCTTAGTACAAATTCATCATCAATCTTATGAGTAGATCCTCTTTTAGCATTTAGAACATCTTTTATCCTAGAGCAATATTGAGTAACATTCTCACCTTCTTGCATTCTCATATCATCAAACTTACCTCTAAGACTTTTAGATTTGGCTCTCAAAATATTTACATCACTTCCATAGATGGTGTGAAGAGCATCCCACATCCTCTTTGCGCTATCACAATCCTTGATGTCATTGAGCTTGACATACCTTAGGGTAGAGACAATCTCCAACATTTCCTGACTATGTTCTTTCCTCTTTTTTAGATCTTCAATATTTAGGGCTCCAGTAGGATAAACATGCTCATTGGCAATGGTAGATTTTGCATGATCTCCAAGACCTCATAGATGTAGCTTCATCAGACTTTTCCATGTAGGAAAATTGTCCCTAGTAAGCTTGCGTACCTCTCTTTTTGACATCTTGATCTTTTTCTTCTAGTACCTTCAAACTTGTCCTCCTAAGTAGACAACTCTAATACCAATTGTTGGAATTCTTTAGAATAATTGAGGGAAGGGTGGGGGGGTGTGAATAAGTTATCTAAGATCCATATGAAAAAATAAAAAAATCATAGCTTAGTGAACCAATATTCATAAAACATATTCATGCATACATCCAATAGATCATACAATCACTTACACTTTGTAGGTTACTATTGAATCAACTTTGTTGAAATGTAAGCATGAAAATTAATAGATTCTATAACACATTTGACACAATGATTTTACATGGAAACCCAATTTTGGAAAAACCACTAGTAACATGATACACATTCTCACTCTTCTAAAGTGATGCCCTGTGAAAGGCCAACCCAGTTAAAGGTTACAATACACATTGTTAAATGTGGCCTAGTTAGAGAATTTCAATTGCCCTATTAGGAGTGAGACTTTTTAGAGGACTTTAGATCATTCACTTAGAATGTCACCAAGTTAAAGGATTTACAAATGACTATTAGGTCCACCTTAATCCAAAGGATTTACCCTAGACTAGTAAAATGATTAGAAAGTGACAATAAGGCTTGATATGATAACAAATTACAACTCACTTGTAGATTATAGATCTTTGTTTTAGTCCTCCATTCAACTTGGCTTTCACACACTTCATCTCTGATTGCTTGATCACCCTTCAATAATTCATAATCTTAAGCCTTCTTACTTTGCTTTCCAATAGCACTCTCTTCTATTTGGTCACTGAATGAAGTAATACCTTAGACCTCTTATCTAACTTCGGTTCTCAAACATTGACCAACCTTTCTTTTGACCATCCATCTCTATAAATCAAAAATTAAGATATTTTCCTATTCATCCTCTATCCTCCATTTTATTGTTAGGTAGGATTAGGTAGGATTTAATGAATCTACCAATCTTTTCATTTTAGTCCCTTCTATAATCTTCTCCTTTAATCCTTTTCAAATTTTAATTTTCCTCAAAATAGTTTACCATGAATTCTATGCCACCAATGAATCATATTTATCTTCCACATGCTTCAAAAAATTCAAGAAAACAAAATAGTCAACTTAGATTCATCAAATCCATGATCCAACATGAATACTGGCACTTGGAATCAATATGTTGTCACTCGACTTCCATATTGTTCTTTCACTCATTATCCACTAGATAAATCAACAAAAGCTAAAGTTTACTGGTGCTCGACATCAACTAAACTTTACTCAGCTTACACTATATCACTTGACATACACTGCACTTTGACATTGCTCGGCTACAACTAATTTTCTACTCAGCTTGCACTAACTTTTCTTGGCATCTACTATCCACTCAGTCAAGCTTGGCAGACTTAATTATTCTTAGTTGTTCTTCTAGACTTAATCAGTGTATCCAACCTTTGCAACCTTAAGTAGATAATCAATGCACTATATCATCACTATCTTAACTGATCTTTGTCTCCTTTTTCATATCATAAATCAACCTTTTTTCTAGGTTTTTTTGTTATCTCATTTGATCAAATCTTCTTCATCAATCAAACAAATGATAATACTCAAATCAAATAAATAATTGTCCTACTAGCAAGTAGCAAGTTTGACACTAGTGACAAAACAATGATTGAAACACATTCTCATATGTGTATCAATCTATTTTCACCATCATCACATTCTCATACTTGTGTCAATATATTTTCAACATCATCACTATCCCCCCATATTAGTCACTAGTCATTAACTCATCAATTGTTAGTCTTTAGTCATCATCATTCATCGGTCCCACTATATATAGCCTAGTCTTATGTTAGTTTATGTTACAGCTCCACACTTTAGAAGTCCTTGTGTAGAAATCTTTTGTCTCTAAAGTATTATCCTAAGAATTTATAGTTTCTATTGAATCTAGGTGCCATGTGCTACCAATAAGTCCTTGCAAGATGCATCTTTCCTCTTGTCAAACTTGGGTCCACCATATCCATAGTTATTCTTTGTTGATTTACTCTTTCTTTTGATGTTGGATTTCAATTTTGGTTCTTGATTATCATTTCTAAGAAATTTGGTTATATCCTCCTCAAGGTCACCACAATCATTCATATTATGATGTGCTACAAATGTGGAAATCGATAAGCAAGGTCTTGATTTTTCTTTTCCTAAGGTCTTGATTTGTCTTTCATTTTTTCTTTTCCTCCTATGAGTCAGTTGGGTATAACCCTTGCATATCTAGGTATATGATAATTTATAATTACATGATGCACTTGGAAAATATCACTTTTTTTTGAGTTATCCAATGTCATTTACACTTTGATGCCCATTGGGTTTCATGTGTGATGTTGGGGCAGTCCTTGAAAATTTGTTTTGAGTCAATCCTATGCAAAAATGGTGACAAGGCCTTGATGTTCTTGGTAACCTTGGCTAGTCCCTGATATTGCTATATTAAATTAAGTGCTCAACTACATGGTGGTTCTCCTCATGGAGAATCCCATGCCTAAAGTTTCAAATAGATTCCATCTCATCCCCCCATTTTTCTCTAAGGAGACAACAAAAAAGTCATTTTTTATCCTTGTCAAAATCATCCTATCAACATCTATCTTACATCCTTATCCTATCTTGAGACCTATCTAAAAATCCTAAAAAATTCCTAAAAAGTTTCCAAAATCCCACACATTTATCCACCACATCCTAAGGGTTCATTTTAAAAAAATAAAATCCCCCATTTATCACTCATGTCCTTCATCCTATCTCACAAATTTGTCTAATTTGTACAAGTGAGCTCCCCTTCTCTCATACTCCTGTAGTCAGAGTATGAGACACTTTTAAACCTCTTCATCTTTTGTGTGTATTCTATCTTACCCCAATTTTTTTTCTTTTTGAGATGTCGTCTAGTCTCATTTTCTCTCCCTCTCACCTTCTTGAGGAGAATAACATAGTATAGTCTTTTATCAAGATTGGGGCAATCTAGTTGCTTTAAAACCTTCTTTGTGTCATCTATTATCTTAAAAAATCTTCAAAATAGTATTGTACCAACACTATATCGAATAAGGGCAAAATGTAGACACATAAATCTAATCACATAAATTTGTAATCAAATTTAGTCATCTTCTAAAGCATATTTTAATTAAATATTAAATATTTAATTACTCTAGTATTGTCACTAATTATTATTGTCATTAATTAATTAATTAAATTAATTACTTATAGCCCATTAAATAATTTAACAAACATGCAATAGTCTAATTTATTAATAAAACCCCCCCTCCTCCATTAAATTAAATAAATGTAAAACCCAATTACTTTAATCTCCAAAACTCCTTTCTATTTAAATAATTTATTTAATTAAATCTTATGTACTAAATATTCCTCTTTTAATTAAATTATTTATTTATTTAATTAAATCTCATGTACTAAATATTTCTTTTTTAATTAAATAATTCATTTAGTTAATTAAATCTCATGCATTAAATATTCCTCTTTTAATTAAATTATTCATTAATTTAATTTAATCTGATTCACCAAATATTCCTCATTTAATTAAATAATTTATTTACTTAATTAATCTCATACATCAAATATTCCTCTTTTAATTAAATAATCATTTATTTAATTAAATCCCATGCACCAAATATTCTTATTTGAATTAAATAATTCAATTATTTAATTAAATCTCGTGCACCAACAATTCCTATTTGAATTAAATAATTTATTTATTTAATGAAGCTCACTCACTAGCCTTTTTCTAATAAATCCATCCACCTCCCACATCATCCAGTCAACTGAGCCACTTCATTTTCCATGTCTAAAAATCCCTCTCAAGATCACTTGCATAAATTAAGGCATAATTTATTCCCTTTGACTCAAGTCCAAGTCCGTTCTCATGCCACATCTCCCTCATCCATCTCTAAACACATATTTCCTTCTCCTCCACCTATTTGAGTCAACTAAATCCTATCTCACACCTCACTCAATTAACTTTCCATAAGGAATTCTCATCTCCTCCTCATCCAATTGCCTGTAAATTGAACCATTTGCTTCTCACAAATCATCCACCTTCTGAGTTGAATTATTATACCATTTTATGAGATAATTACTTTCAAAATACTATTTGGTGATATTAGGATTTCCATACATCCATCTACAATCATCCATTGTTGAAGCATCAAGCATACAGTTGAGCACACATCCATAATCATGACCATATCTATATATCAAGGCAACTGTAAAGATACAAGGTTTGCATGTTATGTTATTTAGTTTTCTTTTTTGTCAATCTATTTTCTTATTCTGTTATTAGTCTGTGAATGCTTAGCTTATTCTTTGTGTTCTTAGCACACTAGTTTTAATGCATACATGGATAACCCACTATCCTTGTGAAATCAATTGTTTATACCTTTAAATTACCATTGGAGCCCTTGTTGCATGGTGAAAGTTTTGTCTTCTTTAATTGTTCACCATATTTTTTTCATTATTAGCATGATTATTTTTCCAATCAACATCGGTCTTATCCTTATGAATTTTATTTTGATTATGTACATCATTTCTCTTACATATCTCTTCACTTTTATTATACAAAGGATTTTTATGTATAGTATTAAATAAAGAAATTTTATTTTTATGAGGAGTGTATTTATGAATCATCTTTTTATTTGCTTGTCTTTTCTCTAGTCCACTTGCAACAGTGACTTCATCCTTTTTGAGGCCTGCTATTTCCAACAACTCACTGGGAACCTTTCTAATGGATTTTGGTGCTTTACTCAAGCATAGAAAAATTTGAAGAGCTTTTGTGTATTTTTGTAATTTTCATTAATCTCATTTTTTCATCATCTCCTTCCTCATTAGTCTCATCATCCACTTGATGAGCTTCAGGTTGTTCCTAATTAAGAAATGAACCTATATTGTGAAATAGTTTTTTGTCTTCTTGTTCAAAATTATTGGTCTAATTATCGACATAGAATTTTGTTTCTTTGTCAAAAAACTTCTTATACCTATTGAATGACATATCACCAATTTTTTTGTCTTTTTTGTTCCTCTTTTTGGGAGCGTATTCAAGACATTCTATTTTGGAATAAATTGATCTTCTTCTCCACATAAATTTTAGGGATAAATGTTTATTATTTCTTCTTCTTTTTAACTACAAATAGTTGATCATTCATGAATACATATATTCATAAATTATGAATAGAGTCATCACCTCTTCTTAGAGGAATGTTCACTAGATCTTCTAGGTTCCTCACTCTAGCAGAGTGCAAAAGTTTCTTTCTTTTGTCTATGAAACTAAAATTGTAGCTAACTTCACAATCAAAACTATGAGAAACTCTCCCCAAAAGAGTCACCAATCTATTGGTTCTCAAAAATTTTGGTTGAATTCCTACAAGCCTTTCCTGCTCAATGTTGGGAATCACAACACAATCTTGGCCAACTTTGGAGACTAAAACTAATTAATTCAATCTCCACACTTTGGGCTCTATATACCTAGGTGGATGTACCTTTATCTCAACTTCTAAAATGGATCAAGGCTTGTTGTTGTAGACTTAGGTTGATCCTCTTGAGATGGAGAGCGTGCTCTCAATTAGGAGAAATGAAATGCTTGAATTCTTTAAATATGTATGAAATATCACCTTCTACAAAACCATTATTTTTAGAAATAAAAGAAGACTGGTCTTTTTCCATTGTCAGAATAGAGTCAATTTCAATATTAACTACAAATATCAATCTTCCTAGAGATGAGTGCAACGCACAACCATCAATTGTTGAATGAAGAACTTGAAGTCATAAAATCCTAGTTAATTGTACTTAAATTTAAAAGATGAAGACCAATTAAACAAAATGCACAAGCATATGAGTTTTTCTTATGTAAGGGTTCACCCCAATTTTAATCTATCAATAACAATCTTAATCCAAGAGGACAATTCATAGATAGCAATATTGATGATGAATTCTTGGACTTTGGAACATAAATAGAGAATTTTAATTAATTCTAAAATGAAAAGTACAATTGGGATGTGACTAGTAGAAATATATATTCTACTCTGCATATATATATATATGCATTATTTTGTAATTTTACTATCTACCCCTATATATCCTCTCTCTCTCTCTCTATTGAGGTCTTGGTACCCTTTCTTATAAAAAATGAAAAAGGTGCAACAAAGCTTCAGACATGTACAAATAGATAACTAATAACTAATTGCAACCATTCACCAAAATTTACAATTGCAAAACTTAAAATGCTTAAGAAAATTATAATTCATTTCATTAAAGTGATGGTTCTCCTAGAGATCCTAAAAATCTACAAGGATCTGTCACACCTTGGCCTTATCCTCTTCAAGCTCCAATTCATGGCTATCATGGGAGAAGCTTGCATTTAGTGAGTTTGAAATTCCCAAGCAACAACCTACATACTATTGAGGACATTCAACTGATCTTCCTAGCTCAAAGTCAAGTCTAGTTGCATAATAGGCCTTGAATCATCATCTATATTGTAAGCTTATATTTGTAGTCCCATGGATGCATGTCTTTAAAAGTTGCAAACAAAAATTCAGATTCTATATTGTGAGAATGTATTTTCTAAGCAACCTCATGGAGTCCTTTTAACAATGGGCAAGAGTGCATTAACTTCAACCATCTTTCCACACACACCACCATAAAGTTATTGTCACATCTAATTCAATGTGAGTTTAAGACCAAAAAATATACTTTTCTATTTTGCATGCCTCTCCTAATATGAGGTTGAAGAAACATGTATATTTTCCTTTAACATTGATTTTCACAATTACGACCTTGAAAAAATGTCCCTTGCATAAAATTGCGAGATCAAGGTAACATTGTTTCATGGCTCTAGAAATTGCGATATTTGGTTGTCATGAATTGATCAGTTGTGAAATTGTGAGATCAGATAAGTATATTTTTACCTTGTGCAAAATTGAATGATCATTATTCAATGCTCAAAAAAATCACAAAATTGGATGAAGAAGATTTTTCAAACTTTGAAATCAAAAAATTGGGGCCCAATTAATATCACTTGCTTGATATTATGATATTTTAGATATTCTATGCCCTACAAATATCATATTTCTAAAATAGTGAAAATAATTATTTTGCAACCTTGCTTAATCCAAGACTCTAAAAATGACAAATGACTCATCTTGAAGGAAAATTATATGGAGTACCATTAGAATATATATAGAGTGAAGATAAGTAGATTTGAAGGTAGTTAAAAGGTTGATGGTCAAAGGAAGAGCGTTAAAAATTAAGAAGTTCATTTTGATCTCTTAGAGACCATTTAGAAAGAGGATAAGAACAAAAAAAAATTACCACACAAGGTGTTGTAAAGTCTACTTCATTTGTAAAAAAAGAAAAATTGTCAAAACTTTAGTTGAGTAAATCAATTTCATCTTCTATTATGATGAATACCCCAAACTTTGATATGACTCAAATACTAAATCAAATAAAGGCGTCATTTACTCTTATTGAATTCACAATGATAGATGATAATAGAGAATTAGTTATTTCAATTATTTCTAATTGTATTAAGGGATTTTGTACAAGCTATGTAAGAAGGGTTAGTAGCACTACATTGTAAAAATAAGCAAAAACTAAACATTCAAAAAACCCTACAAATAACCAAAAAGAAAGCATTGAATGATTAGAATTAAATTAATTAATTTTAAAAAAACTATCCAATAATCTATAATTTTGTTGCTTCTCTTCTCTTTATTGGTGGCTAAGATTAATCTAGGAAAATCAAAATCAATGATTGAGATGATTCAAGACTAGATGTCATTTAGGAAACTTTACAAATTTGAGGTAATTCCAATTAAGAGGAGGATAAGATTGAGAGGATATTTGTCATTTGTTTAAAGATAAAACTTCCAAAAATGTAAAATTGGAAGAATGGAAAGATTTTTTATTTTGAAAATTTATGAGGTTTATGAGTTTTTAGAAATTATAATTGCCTTGTAGTTTTTACTTTTTCTAATTTTGGAGATTAAATTGAATAAAAAAATTAATTTGAAATTAATTGAAATTTATTTAAGGTGAAATAAGTTGGAAATTGACATGAAATAAAATTTATTTAATTTGGAAGAATAATTAGATTTAAAAAAATTATAGGTAATGGGTCAAAGCCTAGATTGATTATTATCATTTTTTATAATTAATTATTATTATTATCATCATATGTGTTAAGCTCGAGTAGAGTTGAACCCAAGACCTCCCACTTGAAAGGCTCACAAGTTACCATTGTGCTATAGGTCCTCTTACTTAGAATAATTATATAATTTAATTTAATTAAATGTAATTAATTAAACTGCAAGATAGTATAAATTGAACCTAATTAACCAATAAAGATTAATTAATCAAGGTTAATTAATTAAATAAAACCAATTAGTTTATTGATTTTAGGGAAAATTAAAAAGATTGGAATTTAGAAGAACATAAACAGTTTAATTAATGATTAAAGAATCATTATTAACAAAAGAATAAATAGTATTTTACATGTGATCTCACAAGCATGTCCATTTTATGGTGTCTGCATTTTCCCCTCTTTGATACAATGTGATTTTTAGTGTTGTCTCAAAGAATATGATGTCAGATCATTCCTCAGCTTGCCCCAACAATAGTAGGTGGTTTGTGACCCCTCAAAACATTAAGAAAAGAATCACCAAATGAGCATTAATTTGTTGATATTATTGCATTTATGTATGATGATGATGCATGCATCAATGATATGATTTCTATTTCATGATTTATGTATTCATTTCTATGTTGTTTTGGAGGTTTCTCATGCAAATAGATTAATCATGTATGGAGGACGTAATATGATATATAAGAGAACTTGTTAAGACTAACTTGATCACTTGGAAGAAAATTAGTAAGAAGAATGAATTAGGAGAATTAACAAAATCAATCTATTGATATAGATAGTGTACTAAGTTGTTGGGCTAGGAGATTTCACTAAATTTATCATTGTGCCTTATTGAAGCTTAGAAATAGAAAATATACCCGAAAAATTACCATCTAGATACCACTATGATCTTTGTTGGAAATGTAGAAATAAAATAGGAAATATTTGGATATCATTCTAGTTTGTCTCAAATTATGGGTGTGTGGGCTTCTAGATGTGTGATAATACTTATCACACACATTATATCATCCTTGCCCTTAGAAATCTATCAAACATTCCACAAACAAAAAACCAAGAAAAACATAATCATGAACCATCATAACCACTCTCACCACTCAGTGGTATCCTCAAGAAGCATAGGAACATAATCACAAAATATAAATTGATAATAGACTAATATGACTAACTTTTTTAGCAATACTTACTAATCAATGATTCGTTTACTATTGATGTTTGATTTGGATGTTTGATGTGTCTAGTTTCAAGAATGGATTACCCATATAAGATTGATTTGTTTAGTTTCAAGTATATCCATCATTGTACAAGATAATTGATTAAATGATTGATTTGATTGATTGATTAGTAATGGATTGGATTCTTGATAAAGATGGGTCACATGAGTCCACTATTGATTTATGAAGCTCATTATTTAGATATGAATGGTTTTATGATCCTTACTTTCTACTTATGAAAAAGATGATTTTATTACATGGGTTTTGACATGTTTTGATTTTTAGATGAGTTTCTACATGCCATTTTTGAATTTTTTTTTGGTCCATCAAAGGGTTTATATGTTTGGAGTTGAAATACATGTGACTTCCATGAAAATGAGACTACATACCATAGACCCCATATACTAATGCATTAGATGATTTTTAAAATATTTTTTAATTTATGATTTTATCTATATATTTTCAAAATATTTTTCTCTTTTTTATGATTTTTTTCAAGTCATTATTTGAGTATTTTTGGGATTTTTCAAGACTTTGTATAGGTCTTTTTGAGATTTTTTAGGACTTTCTATAATATTTTGATGTAGGAGCATCCTTGCCATCACGTTATCCCCTTGATTTTGTTGGTTGTTGCTAAGTTACAGTAATTGCCAAGTGCCAATAATTTTGTAGTATAAGTTGAGTTTAGGTTATCCCACGTCGTGTTAACACTCAGGTTAGCACATTATCCCATCTTTCGTTGTAGTGTGTACTAAGTTATATAGTGTCTGTCAAGTGACTTTTCATGTGCTGAGTGACTCTACATGTGCCCAATGACTCTTCATGTGCCAAATGACTCTTCATGTGTCGAGTTCTCCTGTTGATGCTGAGTGTTAATATTTGGATGTGATTTCTACATTTTTGGTTCGAGCTGACTTGTAGGTCAAATCATTTATGATAAGATATTGCCTTGGGATGTTTCCTGACCATTTTTGGGTTGGCCTTCTTGTTCTATAATGTTCTAGAATGTTATGTAAGCTATTTTGGCAAGTACAAATAGGGGTCTTGTGGAGTCTTCTGGTGATTCAATTTTAGAATGAAGTATATATATGAATTTTGAAGAGCTAGGGCTACATCTTAGGAACCAAAGGATAGCTTGGTAGACCTGAGGGTACAAGTATGGATTCTTCTTGGTGTTCTTATCTTGTTGTGTATCTGGACTAGCTGAGATTGGGTTTGTAAGTTAGATCTTGTTGGATCTTGAAAATTTGATATTTTTGTAATTGTTGTTTGTATTTTTCCCTAACCCAGAAGGCCTTACAACTAGGCATATTGCATGTAATTAGTTATATCTATGAATAAAGAGTTGTGATTTAGTATCAGATCTTGCATTATTGTTTCTTGTTGTTGTGTTTTCACTACATGGTTATTTGCTAGGGGCTAGGACATCTACTTTGGGGATACTCCCACCTTGCACTACGTCAAGTGGTATCAAAGTGAAGGTTGTTACTAAATGTGTAAATAGATCACCAAATTTCTGGCATTTTGCACTAGGAATTGGGTTGGGAGATATGGATCTAAGTTGATCTTGATCTAGTGGTGAATTGTTCTTTATGGAGTCCTAGACCTTTTAGTTGTGAGGTGGTAGATCATGGTTTTGACTTGCAATTGCAAAAGGCTCGCAAATGGATCGATGGATGCAAAGATGGAAGACTAATCTTGTTGAGGCATGATCACAGAGTGTTTGTGGGCTGCAGATTCGTGCTCATAGACTTGTGATGTGGTTCTCAATTGTTGGTATGAGGTGGCAGGTTGCGATCTAACTTGCAAATGATTTGAGGTTTATCAAAAGGAGCATATAAAGGATTTGTTGTAGAGGATTTACAAAGATCTTGGGAGATGGATCGTTGTGAATCTTCATGATATGGTGGAAAGGAGGTTTTCTAAGATGTTAGCTTGGTTTGAAGCTAACTTGGATGATCGAGCTAAGGAAGAGGTTGTTTAGTTTGAAAATAGTTTAGCTGGTCGAGATAAGGATAGGATGAGGAAGGCATTCCATAGATGTTTTTGGAGTTGGAGTCTATTGATCTGGAAGACAATTGTTTGGTTGATTAAGAGACTTGTTTGTGAGAGAAGATGACATAACAAGGTCGAGGTGGAAGAGATTGATTTTGTTGATTAGTTTGTCGAATCTGATACAAAACTTGTAGAGCAATTGGAAGTTGTTGCTAAGGATATTCCTAACCTTGTTGATGCTAGGATAGAGGTTGGTTTTCATGATCAGTTGGTTGAGTCTGACATGGAAATTACAGAGCACTTGGTTGTGGATGATCTAGTAGCTATTGGTGGTAACTTATATGTTGTAGAGCACATGGTCATGGATGATCTAGTTGCTATTGATGGTAAGTTATGTGTTGTAGAGCATCTTGTTGAGAGCAGTGAGATTACTGGTGTTGTGAGTTTTTCATGTGTTGATGGAGATCTACATATTGTTACTGATGTGGAGTTTGTTGCTACTAGTGTGGATTTACTAGTTGTTGATGTGGATGAGGGTTTGCTGATGAAGTATTATGTTCAATTTGTTCCTGGGAGTGAGCATGTTGATTGGATGGTTGAGATTCTAGTAGTTGACAAAATGATATAGATGTGGATGATGAATAGATTAATTTTCTTGTTCCTATTGGAGTGGAAGCCTTTGGTGAAGATGAAGATGGTTGTTGCTTTGGGTATCATAGTGTGGGACACATTTTTCTATTTACTTGGGGAGTCTGATGCAAGATAATTCTAGCCCTTGTGTTATCCCTTTGATTCTTTTGGTTCTTGACAAGTTATAGCAATTGCTGAGTGCCAGAAACTTTGTATTATAAGTTGAGTTCAAGTTATCCCACATCATGTTAACACTTGAGTTAGCATGTTATCTCATCTTGCTCTATAGTGTGTGTCAAGTTCTATAGTGTGTTCTGAGTGACTCTTCATGTGTCGAGTGACTCTTCATGTATTGAGAAACTCTTCATGTGTCGAGTGGCTCTTCATGTGCCAATTTCTCTTATTAATGCCTAGTGTCAACATTTTGGACATGATTTCTACATTTTTGGTGTGAGCCAACTTGAGGGATTTATTTCAATCGCATCAGTTATGATAAGATCTTGCCTTGGGATGTGTCCTGACCATTTTTGGGTCAACCTTCCTATTTTTTAATGTTCTAGAATTTTCTATAATCCATTTTAGCAAGTATAAATAGGGGTCTTGTGGAGTCTTTTGATGATTCAATTTTAGAATGAAGTATAGATGCAAATTTTGAAGAGCTAGGGCTATGACTTAGGAACTAGACAATAACTTGGTGGACCTAAGGGTACAAATGTGGATTCTTCTTGGTGTTGTTATCCAATTGTGTATCTAAACTAGCTAAGATTGGGTTTATAAGTTGGATCTTATAGAACTGATATTTTTGTAATTGATGTTTGTATTTGGCCCTAACCCAGAAGGCCTTACAATCAAGCCTATTGCATGTAATCAATTATATCTATGAATAAAGAGTTGTGGTTTGGTATCAGATCTTGCATTATTTCTTCTTTCTATTATGTTTTCACTATGTAGTTATTTTCTAGGGGCTAGGGCATCTCCTTTGGGGATACTCCCACCTTGCGTTGTGTCATCTTTTGATTTTTTTAGCATGATTATCTAAATGTTTTTGAATTGTTTTAGGACTCTATTTTAATGTTTTTGGATTTTTCAAGACATTTTAAAAATTCTAGGCTTTTTTCCTAGACATTTTGAGTGAATCTTCCCCAATGTCGAACAAGACAAGGAAATTGTGGATTGAAAAATCAATTGGTAGATGGATGAAAGCCAAAGGATTGCATGGTATGTCTTGGAGATGTTTGAATTCCAAGGACTACCTAGGAAATAAGATAATATGATTTTTTTGAAGATAAGGGAATGAAAAGAAGGGTTATTAAATGGTGCATTAAATAGTAAGTGATGCATACAAATGCACATGTCAAGAGGATGTTGAAAACATATTTAGCATTTTTACCTACTTGTTTTCTATCAAGACCAAGAATTAAATTTTGATAGGATAATGATTGAATATGAAAAGGGAAAGCAAGACTAAGGAGAAGGGATATGAAGTAAAGGTTGTGATAAGATAGGCAATATGGACCAAAGGGATGAGGAAAACATAAGGGATGTGGAAAATATGAAGAAAATAGGAAATGTGATGCTTCCAAGGATATTTCTAGGCTTGTCAAGATCAAAGTTGGGAAAAAAATATGGATGTTGATATGATAAGGGAAATGAGGAAAATAGGGTAAGGGAGGAAATGAAAGAGATGTGTTATGATAGGAAAATATAGATAAAACATACCCCCAAGTATGTAATGAAAGAGGTTCAAATATTAGGCACAATATCTATTTGATAGATTTTCATCATGGTACTTGCTCAAAGTGCTCATTTTCTAGGTTTTCACTATTAGACATATTTTTGTCTATTACCAAGTCTGTCTATTTTCCAAATTTTAGTCAAGGAAGTGATTTTTTTCTTTTAAATTTTTTGGGGAAATGGTACACTAATGATAGGACACAAATGAAGGACTCAAGTATATGTTTCACTAGATAGTAATCTTGAAGGAAACATAATAATGATGACAACTTTTAATGGCATGCTAAAAGAGGTTGGTAGGGTAATGACAAAGGGGGGTGAAATGTATGATAATATGAAGTTTATGCAAATAATTAGATAGGAAAGTTAGAAGGATACAACATAGGAGTCAAATAATACATGGGGTATTGGACAAGTTGTGTAGGATTAGATGAAAAGGGTGACAAGGTCAATGTGGACACACACCTTGAAGTAAAACTATAGTTGGAAGCTTTGGATTTTGATGGAGAAGTGAATGTGAATTTTGAATTTAGGGCATAAGGACTCAAATGGATTTGAAAGTGAATGGAAGAAGTTTGGATGGATGGATAGAAATTTTAGATGCCAACTTGTATCTCTTTGGGGTCCACTATGTTTTAAGAAGGTACTTGGGAATCTACATAGATTTTAATTTTTAATTCTTTTATGGGTCCATGGAATGAATTATTTTTAAAAAACATTTAGGAAACATATTGATTTTGACTTAATTTTTTTCTTCAGTGGCCTTTTTGGCATTTTGTACATTTCCTTTTCCTCTTGAATCGTATTTTTCTTTGTTTTTACATGTCAAATAGATTGGACATGTTAATCTTAACCACATGTGGATTACTTGATTTATAAACTTTAAACTTAGCATCCAAATTTTTTGAAAGGTTAATATGATTTATGGATGGATAAAAATTATATGGAGGCTTATTGGATGGGTTGGAGGTTCCCAAATATGTGTTCCTTTGCTAACTTGTATATGGAAAATGGTAAGTGGATTGTGAAATACTAAATAGAGGCATATATGGACCTAAAATGGATGGAAGGGATGAAGGGGAAGGTAAACATTTTATTTTGGATTTTGTGGGGATGCCAATGCCTTTAAAATGAGCTTTGTAGCTAACTTCGTAACTATCAAAACTTTCTTTGATATGGAAGGATCTCAATATAATTTTTTCATGGAGCTCTAACCCTATGATTTGATAATGTTTTTGACCAATATGATACTTTCTACAAGTTGTGAGTCAATTTTGAGGTGAATATGATATGGAAGAAATAATAGGACCATGAAATGGACTAGGATAAATGGAAGTAGAGGAACTCATTTAAAATTTATGGGGTTTGATAATAACTTTTCTAAATGTTCTTGGATCATTAGGGGGATTAGGATGAATAATGGGATGTAGTAATGGAATAGGAGGAATAGAATTTTTTTTGGCAGGATAGACTCTCATAGAGAACATGCAGAATTAGGACATGGAGATGAAGGTATGGTAAGATATCGAGGAGGATATGGTAGGATGATGAGATCTTTATGGACATGAATATTAAGTGATCCTTTGATATTGGCTAGGAAGGGGATTATTTGACTTGATTTTATGGTTGGTTTTCTCTTGACTATGAATAACACTTCCAAATATAGTGGAAGGGGTGATACAATATTTCTTAGGAAAAAAACATTTAATAAGACTTGGAATGACATTATATGCTTGAGATGGAAGATGATCAACTTGGAAAGGATGGATAAGGATAGTATATACTTCATGAGACCTAAAAAATTTGGGTTCTGGGTTAAAAAATGAACAATTTGGTCAATTTTTAGATGCTAATCATAATTTTCTTTAGGAATTATTCTTCTTGTGTTCCATTATCCTTTGGCAATGGGGTATCATTTTGGGTATGTATGGTGGGTTCTTGGATGTGGTTAATTTTTTGACATAAGGGATTAGGAATTTTAATGGGACACTCAAGAGTAGATTTGTCCAAAAATAGAGGACATGGTCATATTGGATGAAAGAATGTTAAATTATAGAAGAGAATTGTTAGGAGAAAGAAGTTATATTAGAATTAAATTATGGATAGCCTTGGGAGGTCTCATTAAAACTCTACAATGAGAGGTGTGGGGGTATCTTAACAATGTAGAAAATGTAGGAGTAGAGTCAACATATGCATATGAGATGCATAAACACCCCTTCCCTCATTTTACCATGTAAAATAAATTACCTCACAATGTGGGGCATGCAGGAGATGGTGGATACAAAGGAGATGATAGAGGGAGAGGTGTCAGGAGGAGGGAGATAGGGAGTAGCTCCAGAGGAGCATCGGGTAGTTGGAAATAGTCATGGAGTCTAGCTGAGATGGAGGAGGATAAGGAGGAAGAGGGGGAGGAGGAAGAGAGACTTGTCAGATACTAGAGGGTAGAGAGGGAAAAAGCAAGATGGGAGAAACCTATGGGGGGAGGCAAGGAGAATCCTCAAGATGCTTGAATCTAGGCTCTAGAGGTAGAGGTACAATAATTAAGGATGACCATTACAGTCAAAGACCAACAACTAGTCAATGCAAGGCTAGAGGCTAACAAGAGGGAGAGATCCTTCCATGAGGATCTAACAGATGTTCGGCAAGAGGTGGAGAGACAAGGAGCTAGAATGACACATTATCATGGAGTCTATACTCATGTGATGGATTTGTATGGATGTTTCACCACTTACTCTCATGTTTCCATATGATATTGCTCATATATGCTCATGCTTATGTATCCTCATAGATGTATCTTTCTCATAGATGTGTTTAGCTCTCATATTATGATGTAGACTCATGTTTTGAAGATGTGATAAATGGATGGATTAGATATGATGATGAGATTAACCCCTTGTGATGATAGGAATAAAATAAGCATTGATTGGATGTGATCAATGAAGAGAAAAATATATGATCAAGAGGGAGTGATAAAAGATGAACACAATTAGCTGACATATCGATGAAAGATGAAGATAGAGCTCTCTTCATATACAAGATGCAAGACTAAGCTAGAATTATCCTTAAAATGAAAACTAGTCTGCAAAAAGGTTTAATCACAAGGGACACATAACCTTGAGACTCTAATTTTATCAAAAGATTATACAATGCTCACTAGTATAACTATGAGAATATGAATATGATCTATATTGGGTAGTTATGTTGGAATCCAACCTAAGCATCAAAAACATGTAGGTCTAGATGACTAATGCAATTAAAATCCCTAATTTTAGTATAGCAAGATTACACATGTATCAAGATATAAGTGTTAGGATAATCCTCAAGTGCAATCTTGTGAAAAATAGACAAGGATGATATGTTGTAGATCCAAAATGTTAAGTAGGAAAAGTGTGAATGCCCACAACACTTTAGATGCACAGAGTATACCCATAAGCAAAAAATAAGTGAAACATGCCCAATGCCACTAGTCTTCTAGTCTAGGACATCCCTGAGAGACATCTAGGGAGGGAATGCTCAACAAAGAAATCATCATAGACATCGTACAAAGAGAAGTAAAGTTCATCAAGTCTCTTTAATTTTAATGTTTAAGTGCATGCTTGTAAGTCACATGACCATCTCTTTAGGACACAAGTATACCACCAAGAAATATCATAACATCCTAGACCATAGCTACAGTATACAAAAATTGTTGAGAAAAACTCGATGTCAAGGGGAAGTGTTGATAAAAATTCTTAGACAAGTTTTCCAAAGAAGTACCAATGCACAAAGAGACTTTGATAAGCTAAAGAGTTGTTCCCCATAGACCTGGACAATAGTTGATTCCAAGCTAGGCAAGGTAGAATGAAGTGAGTGAGTACAAAGCAAGACTAGTAGACATAGGTGCAAGGGTCTCAAGTAGCATATGTTTCCAAGTTTTCACTACTTGGAAATTATTTTTTAGAACTTTTTTATAATATTTTTTCTATTTTTGACTTTTTTTTTCTTTGTTGATGCATCAAAGCGTGGATTGCTAGCTTTTCACTAGGATGGTCATTTTTTCATGATGTTTTCCAATTTTTAGGATTTTTTCAACATCATATATGATTTTTGTGTTTTTTTAAGATCATAAAGTATGTACAAAGAGTTGTGCCATATAAGCCTTAGGCATAAAACTTCTTCAAATGGAGAATGTTGATAGGCTCAAAAAGCTATTCTCCCTCGAGTGTAGAAATTTGATAGGCACTAGATCCAAATGTAGTGGTAACAATGTAGGGAGCCAACCATTTTGGCTTGAACTTACCCTTTTGTTCTTTGTTCTCTTGGTTCTTCAAGTTCTCTCCTACAATAAACTCACCCACTTGGAATTCATGTGAGCTTATCAGAAAAGGATGTCTATCAGTTCTAATAAGAAAATTGTCATTGTAGACTTTAGCTAATGCCTTTTTAGACTCATATATCTCTAAACACCTAAGGAGTGTTCTGTCAAAACCCTTCTGATACAAGTCACTAGACATGAGGGTGTAGTTAGATACATTACTAATAAGTTGGCATTTTTCATTGCATTTAAGGTTTTTTGGGATTATTTGGTCACACATGCAGGTGAAGATGGTAGAATAGTGGGAGGAATCATGACCAATAATAGTGAAAATTATATGACAATTGAGGGAGTTATAAGTGGGATGGCATAGTTCTTTCATCAAGAACTCAATGCGAGATTCATGTTCTTGTAATTGTAGGATTGATACTAGAGTAGCCATGACATTAACAACTTTATTTTTTTCCCTAGGAATTTGCTAGAATGTGAAGTAATTCTATGAGGCATCAACCAATTTCTTGCAAGGTACTAATTTGTCATCTTTAGTTTGGCAGTCATTATTCGCTTGATTAATGACAAGTTAGAAATATCCATAGATATATAACTCTATTATTCTCCATTCTAGAGATAGTTTGATTCATTAAGTAGAGCTTCATATTCAACTATATTATTTGTGCATGGAAATAACAACTTGTAGGACTTTGAGATAGTGTAGCCATGAGGTGTGACAAATAGAATTCCAACATCAACACCATTTGAGTATATGACCCGTCAAAGATCATCTTCTAAGTTTTGTTTGTAATGTACATAATGGAAGCATCTGGGAAATCAATTTGCATAGGAACATTATCTGTGATGAGGAATTTAGCTAGATGATCAGTAATATCCTATCCTTTAATGGTCTTATGCTCAACATATTGAATATCAAAATTTAGAAAGAATCATCATCCATTTTGCTAGTCTACTCGTAAGCGCAACCTTACTCAAGAGATATTTCAAAGGTCAATTTTGGCAACTGCCTATGTGGTGTGAGCAAGAAAGTAGTGGCAAATTTTTTGTGATGCAAAAACTACAACTAGACAAGCTTTCTCAATCTTGTTAATGTGCAATTGATATAGTATCTAGCCATTTCTTTCCCATTTTCATCATTCTATGCTAACAGAGTTCCTAGGGAATTTGTCATAGCTGAAATATATAAGATCAATGGTTTCCCTTGAATTTTAGGCATGAGAATAGGTGGCTTTGATAGATACTCTTTAATTTGAACCAAGCTTTTATCACATTCTTCATTCCATGTTCATGTCAATTATTTGTGTAGATTTTTGTTAAATGGTTGTGGCCAATTAACTAATTGAGATATGGACCTCCTAATAGACTAAAGGTATCCTCATAGACTCCTTGATTGGCTAATATTTTTGGGTGGTGGCATCTCCATAATTGCTTGTACCTTTTCTCGATCAACCTCTATTCCCTTTTCTGAGATGATGTACACCAATAGTTTTACATATGTAACACCAAAATCACATTTCTTTGGATTAAGCCTAAGTTAAAATTGTTGAATGTAGTCTAGTACCAGACTTAGGTAAGACAAGTGTGTACTTCTTTGTTTAGATTTTGTTAAGGTATAGTCAACATAATCTTCCATGGTTTTGTGCATCATATCATGAAAGATTGTGGTCATTTCCCTTTGATATGTATCTCTTACATTTTAAGACCAAAAGGAATGACATTCTAGGAAAAGGTTCCCCATGCACATGTAAGATTCATTTTTTCTTGATCCTCAGGAGCTATTTTTATTTGATTATAGCCTAAAAAGCCACCCATGAGGGAATACATTTCATAACCCACAGTCATGTCTACTATCATATATACTTTAGGTAGTAGAAAATCATCCTTTGGACATACTTTATTTAAGTCCCTAGAATCAATGCAGAGATGAATGGATTTTCAATGTTTGAAAACATGGACAATATTTGAGATCCATTTGACATAATCAATAACTCTAATGAATTTGGCACTCAAGAGTTTTTCTAACTCATCTTTCACAAGTAGGGCTACATGTGGATGAATCTTTCTCAATTTCTATTTAATGGAATTGATGCTAGGAGCTATAGAGAGATGGTGCATGATAAGATCTATATTGAGTCTAGGCATGTCAACATAAGTCCATGCAAAATTGATCTTCTCCTGGAAAAATTGAATGAATTAATCTTTTTCCTTTGTTGATAAGGATTGAGCTACATGTATGATTTTAGGATATTCTATGGTACAAAGATTGTTTGGATGTGTTCATTCTATCAAAACTGATGATCTATCTTAGAAGTATCTTGGGAGACTACCCAATACCTCATTCTCAAGCACCTTGAAGAGGTTTTCACCCTCCGATACATCTTTTTTTTTACTTTTTTGGTTTAAAAACTACCATGAGGTGGTTTTCACAATCTGAACACTCAATTTTAATTTTTCTCTTTAATTTGAGCCTAAGGTATTGGATGTCCATTTGGTCATAATGACTACTAGTTTGATGATGGAAGACACTACGAGTTAAATGGAATCAAAGTAACATACAAACTCATAATAATTTTGGAGTGAGGGTAGCTTTGGTCTTTGCTTTTGAATAGACTAATCTATGAGATCCAAGTGTAGGAAGGAAAGTAAAGTGGGAGCTTCAAGGTTGTTGATATGAGATGATTCATCTATAGTGACAAGAGAGGTCAAACTTATAGAGAAAACCCCAAAGGAGTCCAAATCAAGAAGAGACCTAGAGACAGATCAATGTGGTCTACTAAGGAAAATTTTGAATCCAACTCATCTAATCCTATACGAGACTCATTGACTACATTCAGTTGGTTAATATAAGCATGTATCACATCCACACCTAGTTTATAAGTAGCCTCAAAAATGCACTCCCACTTATAGTCCTAAGAGTTAGTACTTTGATCATGAGCCACAAGTCAAGCTATGTTTCTTCTAATTCTCTAGGTTTTAGGATCTTCAACATTTGATTTATCAAAGTCAAATGGTCTATATGTGGATGCTTCAACAATATTATCATAAAATAACATATCCTCTTCACAAAGAAGGGAGGTAGAAGGGGTGAAGTTCTCTTCATGTGTCAAAGTAGTAGCAACATATTGAGTATCATATTTAGACTCACTATCAGTAGGTACCTCCCTATCAAACTATGGTAAGTCATTTTCAACCCCGTACCTTAAGCCTATAGTATCTTTTCTTTTCTATCCTTTGATTTGATGTATGGGTTCAACAAGAGAATATTTGTTGTCATTTAAAGGTCATTGACCTCGATAACCTATTTTTGTTAAAAATTTGTAGCCCTTTCCATATCTCTTAGGAATAATTGTTGTAGTTAAAATGACCTCATTATTATCCTCTTCCTCTCTATAGATCCAATCTCTAACAACTTGGTCTTCTTTTTTAACTTCTAAAGGAATTGAGGATTGAACAAAAGTGCCAAAAAGAGTCATGGAAAAAGCTAAAGGCTTGATTTTCTTAGAGGGTTTCCCATAGGACCTTGGAGAAATTAACAATGCTATAATGGAGTCTAAATTGTATTCTCCCATCCCAATGCTCATCATTTTCAATTTCTTTTCACATTCTATGAGAGATGGTTTAATGTCACTAAGGGGTCAATTGTGTGGCACTAGTGAATCTACAAATATAAGCATGTTGATGGAAATAGAATTTTCTCCTGTGATTAATATGTATGCACCATTGAACAAAAAATTGATACATTGATGATATGTGGATAATACATCTTACATTTTGTGGATCTATGGTCAACCCAACAAAATATTATATGCAAGTGGGATGTCTAGCACTTAAAAGACCACATCCTTCTCAACAAGACCCGCATAGATAGGAAGGGAAATCAGATCTTTGAAAGATCTTTCAACCTCATCATATGATTTGATAGCGATCTTCTTTCTAGGTTCTATTACAAATTCTAACATTCCTAGTTGTTGAATTACACTGAAGGAAATAATGTTTATCCCAACACCATTGTCTATCAAGACTCTTTGGACTCAGGTGTGATAGATCCAAACTTCAATAAGGAGAGAAAGATTATGGAGATGAGTAAGATATTTTCCATCTTCTTTAGAAAATATAAGATAATGAGGTGAAGAGATATGGTTAACCATAGTTTGCAACCATTCAACATCAATGTTCGTGGGAACATTAGTGGTGCACAAACCCTTTTCTAGGATCTCCTTGTGCAAAGGAGAAAACTCTAGAAACTCAAAAATAGAGATTTGGGCAAAGGTCCACTACAATTAACTTACAAGATCATAACTAGATATAACAGGTGGAGCCACCTGTTTGGAAGATGAGGCATTCTTGGGATCATTTGCCACTTTGAAAACAACTTTAGATCGCCCCCTAGTGACAATGTTTAAAGTCTCACCATGTGAAGAGGATAAACCCACCACCCTAAGGGGTACCTTGGACCTAGTGTCTCTACAATTTTGCTAAGAGTTGTGTGTTCTAAGCAAGGTATTTTTTAGTGGCTAATATTCATAAATTAGCTAATTTTAGAAATTTTTAGCAACTAAATTGGCTAATAATTTAAGATTTAATGCAACCTATATCATCATATTTTAATAAATTTTATCTTTAAAATATTTTAAATTGCTCAATAATTTATTTTATTAAAAAAATTATGCTCAAAGATTTACCATAATATTTGATATGATTAGATTTGATTCACCTAAATATTATATATTATTGGAGAAATTAAAATTAATGCACCAATAATTATCATAATTATTAGTTACTTAAGGGATATATCACCAATATTTAGTTTTTACTATTAATTTAAAATATAATGTAATGATCCTCATAATAATCCATGAATTAAAAAATATTCAATTTTTATTTGTAATATTATATGGTGATTAATGAAATTTCTATTATTACTGAGATTCACTAATATTTTCTATACAAAAATCATGATTCCAAAATAATTGCCAATATAAATAATACTTAAAATAAAAAATTGAAAGATTTGTGAATATATTTTTTTCCCTTTCAAAATAATGAAATATTCGCCAATATTTTATATCTTTTTTTGGAGGTGGGTTTCTTAAAGATTACCTTGTTCATAAGACTACCTTAGGCTTCTCATAATTGGTACTATATTTGGGTTCCTCCTAATTTCACTTAGTGGCTCATCTGTATTATTCTAGGCATAGCTAACCTTGCCATCATTACCCTTTTTTTTGGGTTTTGATATTTCTCCTTTCTCATATTCAGGTAATGGTTTCTTGAAAGCTTTGTGATCAAAGTTTTTGACTAAACCATCCATGACAACTTTTCCTTGATCAATGAGATCTTGGATGGTATCCTTAAGTTTGAAGAAATTCTCTGTATTATGACCCTTATTTCTATGATATTTAAAATATTACTTATCTCTCCACCAATCAAGTTTGATAGGTGGGTCATAGTGACAGGAATTATTAGGCAACATAATGAGCCTAATAGCAAGCAAATTCTTCAAGACCACTTCATATTATTCAACCATTGGTGTATAGTAGTGTCTTGGTTTAGAGGTACTCTTAGGTTTGTTAAAAGATTGTGGGATTTGTTGACCTGTCATTTTGCAATGCTTAACAACAAGAACCCTTTTGAACTCCTCTCTTGAAAAGCTAATATAGGATCAACTCTAAGGTTTTGGGTGATCTTGTGACCTACAGGAATCCACTCAATAGAAGCTAAATGTATTTTTTCATAGGGAGGCCATTGCTGGTTCTAACCAATTTTGGATAAGATGTTGAATCTACTTGCTATCTCAAAGGAAAAATCACACAAAAAGAAATATATATATTTTTATTTTTTAATGAATGCAGTCTAATAATGTCACTATATGAATTCCTAAATTAACCAAGTGTTTTTAAAAGAAAATAATGAAAGATAGAGTAACAAGAAGTTTAAGAAAATGACTTGAAAAATAAATCCCTAATGGACATAAGCTACGAAAACAAAACTATTGCAAGTTAAGCCTTTGAAAAGATTGGTAGGTAACCAATGAAAATAGGAGCAACGCTTCCTTAATTTCACTGATGCAATCATCAATGGGAATTTAGTAATTGTAAGATGTTTCACTTTTCATCAGACTGTAAGGCTACAAAAAGTGTGCTCATGCGAGACAAAAAGCTATGCAAGAACAATAGGATGATCACTTCTCAAACTAAGTATGTCAGAAGAATTTGTAAACTTGTAGTAAATACCAGAATTAAAAGATCACTCAATCAAAATTGTTGGTGTAAATAAGTATTTAATTATTACACTTAAGTTTTCTTAGGTTAATGCATTATTTAATTATTTTATATTATTTTATTATTTTTATTTGTGAGACACTTGGGAGTTTGCACACCTTTTGGGTTGTCATGTAGACAACACAGGAGTACGCAACTCTATTTTAGCACATGGTGTTTACAACACTATTTTGCGTGTCCCACCCTTGTAGACTTATCCTCTCATCATCACACTTACTTCCATGCTTAATGGAGGATAACTCATATTTGGTGGACATGTTCTTGGTTGTATGATACATCATGGTGTTGATTACGAGACATTCTAGAAGCTCTCATGAGGCCTTTATATTTAGGCACTCCTAGTGTACTTTGATGAACTAGTTATTGAATACATTGTTACTCCGATCATACTCTCTCTTTCTTTGGTCTACTGTGTGCTTGTATTTGAGTTCTTAGTTCCTAGGTGAATTTTTCCCTTAGGCAAATTGTTACACGGTATCAGAGTAACTTGGAGATTTTCTCATCACATAGTTGTTTCAGAACCATGCTTGCTTCAAAACCTTAGCCTGAATCTAGAGTGCTACAGAAATTGGAAGTGTACAGCACCAGATCTAACCTTTCCATTGCATCCAGAACACTAAATCGGTAAAAATTGACTATAAGCACACCTACCTTGGCCCAAAGTCGACCGTGAGGCAAATTTTTTTTGCAAATAAGAACTCGAAGGCCCTGATTTGTGGTATGGGTATGGTCATTTTTCACAAATTCAATTAATTTAATTTAGATCTACATTTATTTTCTCTGAATTTTTGTCAAAATTTTGGAAATTGTTTTTTGCCCTTACAGGCACTCGACAGAGAAAAATTTTTTAGCCAAAATTTTGGAAATTGTTTTTTGCCCTTACAGGCACTCGACAGAGAAAATTTTTTTAGCAGACCCGGGCAATGACATCCCGGATCTGCCAATTTGGAGGCTTATTTATTAATTGCAGGGTTTCATTATTAAATCTGAGCTAAATCCCTCCAATCAACCATAATGTGCATTTCACATCATAGAGGGAAGACTGCACATTTTTCGACAACTTTTCCCATCGGACCGGCCACATCTAGCGGCAACACCCTTTCTCAGTGCCTTTGTTTTGTTGTTGGTGGGAGTTTGTATTTAAAAAGCACAAAAAGTGCATACACCACCCATGTGGGATTAAATCCCAATTACCCTGGCCCTTGCATCTCATTTTTTGGCCATGTGTTTCAAAAAAATTTGGCTTGCTAAAATTTCTTCGGTGTTTGTTGGAACTAAACTTTCTCGCCCGATCTATTTTGCATAGCAGACTTTTCAGCGAGCAGAGGCTTCTGTCCTGTGTGATAGCCACTTTTACTCTGACGACTGTAGATTTGAAACCTCTGGCGAAGGTTTAATTTTTTCCAGCATGCGCCCAGACCTCCTTGCATGATTTTTCAGTGCGGTCAACAACCTTTCCTGCCAACTGTCGCAAAGTATTCTTCGGCTTGTGCACGAGATTTTTGGCAGTCATTTTCTGAACTTCTAGCACGTACAACATTTTGTGTTTAAAACTCCCGACCACTTTTTCAAATTGCTATTAGACTACTTGCGTAGGCTTTCTGATGCAGAGAGTTATTTTCTTCCACAATGGTGATACACCTGTGTACCCCTCTAAAATGGCCATGCAACAGACTTTCACTTGCCCACGCAGCAAGCTGTGTACTGCCTCTGATACACCACATAGACACCAGTACTGCTATGTGGAAACTAGTCTACATAGAATGCCATGTCAAATTTTGTACAAGATATGTGTTCATTCCATATAGTACGAACGATGCATCATCTTGCCATGTTAGCATAGGGCGCAGATTTTTTGCTGACATCACCATTTGCCTCAGTTAAATTTGACAGTTGTTTGACCGTCAGTCCTAGGCATTTTACAACTACTTTGACAACCGTTTGAACATCAAATTTAGACACATAGTTTCTCCTCCAGACCCCTCTACAGATTGCTTTTCAATTTTTTAGCCTGACTTTGCGAGCCCATATCTTGGACATTCGGACTTTGATTTAGGTGCAATTTTTTTTTCAAATCAGGTAGAATTTCCTAAATTTTCCAATGCTAGTGTTGTTTTTTGATTTTGGTGCACATTTTTTCAAAAATTGCATTTTTTGGAGACTGTACTTTCATAATCTTGCATTTTGCAACTTCAGAAGCTTTGTACGAGCACATTTGGTCACTTTTTTAGGTTTCATTTTTTTTTAAGTGTGTATTTTTTAATCTACTTTCTAGATCTGAAGTCAGATTCTAAGGTTGTGTGGACCAATTTTTCACTTTTAGAATTAGGCCTTCTTTGGCATTGTAATGCTTTGATTCTTTTCAAAATTGTTGTAAAACTAAGCTACAGTGCTTAACTGACGGATTTCAGCCTCATAAGGCAGTTGTAAAAGCACAATAAGAAAGTCCACTTTGTTCATTTTGACAAGTGGCCCATTGTAAACACACTACTAATAAAGTGCCAAAGCATCTTTTTTTGGGGGGTCTTTTGATTGAGTGAAAAGGGAGGGTGTGTACTATGTTTTTTGTGTCTCTCTATTGTGATCTTTCATTTTTGCATCATGGGTTTTAAATGTCCTCCTTTAACTACACTCAACTATTCTACATGGAAAGATATTGCATGGAGTTGATTAATGGAAAAAGGATATAGTCTTTATGTTGATGGTACAATTACCAAACCTACTGATGCTAAAGAACTGATTGATTGGAAAAGACAAGGCTGACAAGCCTTAGGTGTAATTAGGAGTTGTGTACATGGGGATCTTCTCTTTCACATTAAAATTTTTTCAGAATCTAAGGAAGCTTGGGATAAACTTGAACGGTTGTATGGTAAAGTGGATGAAGAAAAGGGATTTCAGATTGAAGATGATCTACTTCTCTTGGATCCTAAGAATTATGACACAATTTAGGATTACATCATTAAAGTCAATGAGTATAGGGCACTTCTTAAAGATTATGGAAATCCCATGAAGGATGACAGGTTGATTCATCACATCGTGAAGAAGCTACCTTCTGAGTACGCCAACTTTGGTTCAAGTTTTAATACTCACAGGTTAACCATGGGATCTGCTTACCAGAAGCCTTCCTTTGATGGATTTGCAAACATGTTAATTATTGAACAATCTCAAATGGTGGATTTTGGACTTCTCAAGTCATCTAAGACCAAAGCCTTGGTGGTTAGTGATGATTCCAAATCAAGTCAAGGGGGGAAAAGCAACAACAACAACAAGCAATGGAAGGAGAAAACACAATCTGAGACACAACATGACTCCTCTCAACAAGGTAGTTCTTCTTCAAACAAGAAGGGAAGTAATGAAAATAAGGAAAAACTCTTTTATGCATACTACAAAAAGCCAAATCACGACGAGCATCATTGCAAAACAAAAAGAATCGATGAGTTAGAAAATCTACTCAAGAAGAACAAGATTCAAGTGCCAAGTACTTCTGAAATGTCCCTTTTCTGATTTTTTATGATATTTCCAACCTTTAATCAGATCTTTAAGATCAGACAACTAATATCACAAAGATCCTCCAAATTTCTCAAGAAACCCCAAATCGGGTATGCCAGAAATGGTGCCAAAAGCTTCACAGCTTCACCTATTATTAATAAATCTGAAAATGGCCATTTTTACAGATTTTTCAGCAGAATAACAGCCTACAAAATGACATTTCCAGATCTATATAGCCTTTACACAACAGCTCACAAATTTAGGACAAAAACTATGCTCATCGGGCTCCCGAAATTAACACAAAAATGTCCGGAAACACCACAAAAACACTAATAAACTATCTCAGAATTTTAATCACATCCCAATACATATATTCAGCTCTATTTTAACAGCTTAAAGTCTGAAATCCAGCAGCAACCAAAACTGATATGAAATGCTCAACTGAAAACACCAAACTCATGCAAAAAACACACCCAAAAACCCACAAATCTACACTGTTCAGCACAAAGGCAAACTCTGTATGAGCATGCACATGGAATGGCTTCAAAATCCCATCCTTAGCCTTCCTGGAAACCTGCAAACTCCCATTTTTGGGTCTCCCTAGAAACCTGCAAACTCCCGTTCTTGGGTCTCCTTCTCCACAGGTTTGGCAGCCTCTGAAGAATAACAAAGAATGAGCAAAAATCAAGTTCTGGAATGAGCCCAAAATGCCTCCAAAACCCCTTAAAAGAGGGCATAACTTTAACTCACGTCCAAGAGAGGTTAATGAAACATATTTTAATAATAATTTTTATTTATTAGTCCAACGGTTTCCAAAGATTAACCCCCCTTTTCCGAAACTTCACTTTCTTGGGCCTGCCTGCCTTAGCAAAGATTATTATTTTTTAATTATTTGAAAAGGGGACATGACAACTTCCAAGGATTCTACTCCAACCTTTTCAAAGGGTAAAGGTCAAGCACTTATGGCAAACACAAGTTCTTCTTTGGAATGGATACTTGACTCAGGTGCCTCTTACCACATGGGTTCTTCAAGGGAAGACTTTTCTTCATTGAAGCAGTCAAAGGTACCACACATCTTTGTGGGAGATGAGACTAAAATGGAAGTTGAAGAAAAAGGACATATTGAAATGGAAGATAAGGAATTCAAAGATTTTCTCTACATTCCAAATCTAAGCTCCAATCTCTTATCAGTTTACCAAATCACTCACCTTGGAGATGGTCATAAGGTTGAGTTCCTTCCAGATTCAATGATGGTGTGAAGTCTTAAAGATGATTCATTGGTAGTAGTGGGGAAATTCAATGATGACAAGAGGTTATATTCCTTCTCCCACTTTATTCCTAAGAGTCCTTCCCAAGCCTTGTTAACTCACTCTACTTCAAACAACTTATGGCATGAGTGGTTTGGTCACCTTGACTTCCACTCTCTTTAGCAACTTTTCTCAAAACAAATGGTCAAAGGTCTACCTAATATCAACTTTTCTGAGGGAGAATTTTCATCTTGTTCAATGGATATGAATCTCAAGGAGAAGTATGATAAAGGCAAGTCTTCTTGAGCTCCAGTTGTTCTTCAGCGAGTTCACATGGTATTAGTAGGACCCTTTGCAGTGACTTCAGTTAGCCAAGGCCACTACATACTCACATTTTTCTTCATCATAAGAATGAAGTAGTTCATAAGCTTCAAGACTTCAAGACTCATGTTGAACACAAGTCAAGGAAGCCATCAAAGTACTAAGGGTGGACAATGAGAACAAATATGTTGACAGAAGACTTAAGAACTTTTTCAAAATTGAGGGGATTGATCTTTAGAACTCACCAGCATTTAGTCCGCACAAGATAGATGTTGCAGCTATGAGGATTAGGACTCTCAAGACCATGGCAAGTTGCATGATAAAGGCCAAGTGTCTCGATCCTACACTTGAAGTTGAAGCCATTAGCAGTGCTACTCACATACTTAATAGGTCTCCTCATCCAGCCTTAGATGGCAAGACTCCTTTTGAGGCATGGTGCGGTAGAAAACCAGTTGTGAGTCACCTTAGAGTCTTCAATTGTCCAGAATGGGCAAACCTTTCTTCTAAGAGTTGCAAGGCACTGACACCTAGGCCTTGTACCTTCATCGGCTATGAAGACAATGTGAAGGATTACAGACTAATGGATCTAGAGACACACGAGATTTTTGTGGAGAAGGATGTTCACTTTGAGGAAATTTCTCCTAGCTTGTCCTCTACTCCTCTCTGCACATCATACATAGTGGAAATTTATAGTGACACCAGCGATAGTGCTTCAAAAGGTTTAGACACATGGGGTTCTATTGATAGTTGCAGTGAGAGGTCACATCAGTCTAGTCCACGTGCTTATATTTCCATAGTGAAAGGTCCATCATAGCAGGTACATCTTGTCTTCCAACTCCAGCTTCACTTGACTTGCGAGATAGACTTGAGGACTTACATCTTCTCATTGATGATGATACTTCTATAGTTGTTGTGAGGGCTCACTCTAACCCTTGTTAGATTGTGGTGACTGATCAGGAAAGTACTGTACATACTTCATAAATAGTGGGGTTCGGGGCATCGGCCCAAAATTTTTTTTTTTTGGAAGTAGCCAACATGGTAGCCGACATATTATGGCCGACATATGGCCGACATGTTATAACCCTAAAGCAGTTTAATACTTGTATAAAAAGGGCTTAGAGTTGGGTATTTTTATGTGTGGTGATACGAAATTGGTTCTTGCAGTGGTATTGAGCTGTAAGGGATTACGGATTGTAATCAGGTTGTAATCACTGGATTGTAATAAGATCGGACTTGTTGTTTGGTGGACGTAGCCCAGGGATTGGGTGAACCACATTAAATCTTGGTGCCTTGTGTTCATTTTTGTGTGTTCTATTATTTTTTGTTATTGGTTATATTTGCATGTAGTTTTTATTTCTGTCCGTGGTTTATCCTAACAACCCTCATGTCCATTCTCTACATGATCAATCTACACAGGTTGGTGTGATTGTGGATCCTTATGAACAACAATTAGTGGAGGTCTCTTTGTCAGTAGAGGAGATAGATGGTTTAGTTGAACAGGTTCAACGGACATCCTTGCTAGATCTGCATTTACTCTTTTCAGCATAGTTGGAAGGGGTGAACTTTAGCATCAGTATAGGGATATTTGAGCAAGTTTTAGGGCCACCGTACATCTTTAGGAGTGTACCTTTGCCTTTGTTTCTTCCTAAGGGGAGGAATTCCATTCTACATTCTTGGACCAACTTCTTCATCGAAGCGGCTTTCACTTCTTGGCATTCTTCTTTTGGGGGGGGAGCCTATTCTTTCTCTCTTCCTTCTCTTATTCTCTTATGTATATACTGGATGTATGTCATAATGGGGGGGGTCTTGATTACTCCATCCATTGATGCATCCTTACTTATCTCTCTTTTTGGGGGAGGGTTTTTCCCATGAGGTTTTCCCTCTTTCCCCACTTTATGGAAGATTTGCATTTTACTAATGTACATGGGTACCTAACATGGCCTAGTAGTTGGGACCCATTATGCATCTTCATCCTAGTTTGTAAGCTTAAGGGCATTCCCTAAGTTGCACTTAAGGGGGGATGTTGGTATAAATAAGTATTTACTTATTACACTTACTTAAGTATACTTAAGTTAATGCATTATTTAATTATTTTGCATTATTTTATTATTTTTATTTGTGAGACACTTGGGATTTTGCACACCTTTTGGGTTGCCATGTAGACAACACAGGAGTATGCAACTCTATTTTAGCACATGTTGTCTACAACACTATTTTGTGTGTTCCACCTTTGTAGACTTGTCCTCTTATCACCACACTTACTTCCATGCTTAATGGAGGATAACCCATATCTGGTGGACATCTGCTTGGTTGTATGACACATCATGGTGTTGATTATGAGACATTTTAAAAGCTCTCCTGAGGCCTTTATATTCAAGCACTCCTAGTGTACTCTGATGAACCAGTTATTGAATACATTGTTATTTTGATCATACTCTCTCTTTCTTTGGTCTACTGTGTGCTTGTGTTTGAGTTCTTAGTTCTTGGGTGAATTTTTCCCTTAGGAAAATTATTACAAAAATAATGCAACAAAACTATTGGCTCCATTACACTCCATGAACATACATTCACAAAATATAACACACTCAAGCAAGAATAACTACACTCTGAATGAGAGCACCAATAACTTATATTATTGCATCAAAATAACAATAGCTTGGAATACATATTACATTCCTAAATTGATAATAAATATTCTCCTTAATTTGTGTTGAGAGTGAGAGATCTCTTTATGCAAACATATGCTTCTAAACTAATAAAAAAATCTATTCGTGTACAAACTTGACTCTCTAACTAGTGCTAAGTAGGACTCCATCCTTATTTATATCATTTAACTGATGCATGAGCCTTTACATATCTTTAAAAAAAAAGAGTATGAGATAATGAGAAGAAGAATTCCATTAGATGATGTAGGAGTCTCTGGAGGTGCTAAAAATAGAAGATCAACCTTCTTTGGATGTTTGTAGTAGTTAAACTATCATCAGAATGTATTTTCAATGCGTGGAAAACTCTAAATTTAGAACTGGTAGTTAACTATCAGCACACCTTTGACTTCTTCAAAAACTTCTAGTGCACCTCAATATAAATGGATGTTCCATTGTAAAATTATCCTTAGATGAAGATGGAGCTTGCACCACTATGCTTTTTCCCTTATCACCTCTCTTTGAAGTCTTCTGCTTTTGTGAGAGATCCACCTTAGGCATCTCTGTATCTGTTGAGTCCATAGTCCTCACCTATGTATCATGGGAAGTCTATTGAGGTTCCTCATATATTTTCTCTTCTTTTGACACTTCATTGATGGTTATTTATTTTGGCTCTTCTTCCTATTTAGCTCATAACTATTCTCCATTACCTAGAAGGAAAGGAGTAACTAAACCTTTATCCATGCAAAATGCATCCTGATTTGGTGATGGTGGATCAATTAAAGGTCCTAGTGGCTAAGATGGAAATTGACTCCAATCCTCTTATTGATGTTTATTAGTCAAATTATCCATTATCTTATTGCCTACCAACTCAATACCTACAAGCATGAAATCAAAATTTGACATCTAAAAGGCATCAACTCCTTATCTTCTTGCTCATCAATCCATTGTTGTAATTCATCCTTTAAAGTTGTAGCCTAAATAGGCTATGTAGGAATGGATGGTGGTGTAATAGTGGAGCTTCTTCTTCATTCTACCTCAATAGACCTAGCAAGATGAGTCCTTTGACTCAAGGGAAGGTTATCTTCTTCATCTTCATCATCCTCTTCTTCCTCTTCTAGAATAACTTCCTGGATTAATGGAAAAGGAATAAACTTTCTTATCACCTTTTGTCTTAATGTCCTTCTAATCAAATTTTTCATCTTTCTTCTCTTATGAGATGATGGTGATGCTTCTTCCTCTTGCATAGGTGAAGACTCTTCTTGTGCTTCTGCTTTAGCTTCTTGCCCTTGTTTTGGCAATGGCACTAGTGGATTATCTTGAGTCAGGATTACTTCTACATTTTCTACCCCTTGTACATTATTTTCCCCTTGGTGTTATAGTGCTTGAGTTATCTCTTCTTTGGACTCAACTTGTTGAGGGGAAGTTATTTTCCTTTTCCTTTACCCTTTTGCACCCTAAAGTATCCAACTTCTTTGTCAAGTTGATGCACTATTTTTGGTCTTACTGGAGACTAAGCTATGAATGTTGTCACTATCACCTTTACTCATCTATCTTTCACTGGGTGGATTCTAGCTTGAAAAACTACAATTTGTGAAATCATATCTAGCTTGAATGGTCTTTGATCCAATCCTTGGTCAAATGGATGGCATGCCTTGCCCTATGATTAATATCTGTGTTTTCTTCTTGATCAATCTCTACATTCATTAGATATCTTATCTTTGTTATATAAGGGATCTAGGACCTCTTCAGTGTCTTGCTACACTATCTTTAAAGGGTCCTTTATTTTCAAGACACTACCTACCAAATAGAGACTCGTCCTACAATAAGCCTTGATTTGGATTTCATAGTCATCCACTACATTCATCGAATGATCCTCTATGACATCTTCATGTTGGAATTATCTTCTCACCAAGTACTAAACTTTACTAATGTTATCAAAATAGGGATGAGGAGAGCTATATTCCTCCAAGGGATATTGATCCCACTTAGACTCAAAATTCATAATATATTGTTTCTAAACAACACTAAATGGAACTATATTGATGGGGCACACCTATGTCTTCTTATGTTCCTTCCTTAATCTCTCATATGTAGACAAGAGTTTTCATACAATCTCTAACAATATAAGTCTATCACAAGGATACCTAGGGAGCTTCTTTGGTTTAACAGTTGTACCCGCTACCCTTAAATAGGTGAATGTTTTAAATTGGATGTAATAGGTTGCAATTTGTGTAATCTTTTCCACTACCTCATCTGACATCATTTTCACATAATCTCCCTAAATGAACTAGATGATTGCAAAAATGAAGGCATCATTCACTATTCTATATTCCTTACTATGCTTTGAAAGCTTTTTCTTTACCAATTGGGGGTATACCACATAAGGCCATGCATTTGCATCTTGCATGTTGCCCCTTTTGAACAATCCTAGATAATTTGTTGCTCTTGCAACTAACAGGGACACCAAATAAGATGTCATATAGAACTTTTAGTTGTTCTTGACTGCCACTAGTTGCTCATCTAAATTTTCATTGAGAATTGAAGCCCGATCAATTAGCATTTTTTCTATTTTGATGGTCTTAATAAAGTGTACCATCCATATATTCAGGTGTCTTGATGCTTGTAATCCCATGACTCTACTCAAGAGCACTATAGAATGTTTGATATCATCTTTCATATAGCCCCTTGTCATGTCTACTTTGCCTACTTTTTGTCCAAGAGGAGTCTTATCAATGAAATACAAAGATTGGATGATTTTTGATGCTTCCTCTCCATGCTCTCTACACCACCTTTCACCTTGATGATATGTTAACCTAATATACTGGTCTACTCTTGGAAGATGGAATATCTTCTCTATATTCTTAGGTCTCAGATCTAGGATGATCTCTCTAGTTATACTTTTCACAACCCTTTCCTTTAAAACATAGTTCTTCACCAATGCCATGATCAACTCTAAAGACTATATTGATATCAAGTGTGATGCTGCATTTACTAACTCTAATCCAATAAGTATAGATGCCATTAAAGACCTCTTAGTTGGTTTGTTTCATAAAACTAGGAATACATTCTAGTTGATATGGGAAAGTTTAGTATCTTGGATCTCTAAATTTTCATCCTAGAAGTGTGACTTTGCTAGAACACCTTGAAATTTGAAAACCATTGGTTTTGGAGCCATCTTTATAGTGAGGGAAGACAAGGATGAAGCTATTTAATTTTCCCAAAACCAACATCCATTAGTTCAGAGGTGAAGAAAAATAAACTTACATAAATCCTAATTAATAAAAATTATAACCCAGAAACGCTAATCCTACACAAACTATTAAAAAATACCTAAAAACCTAACTTTACAAATCTTAAGAACAAAACATTGGCAGACCTTGTGCACCTTAGAAGTGTGCTAGGTTTTCCTTCCTAAAAAAAATCTTAATACCAAGGGTGCACACCTAGCACACCTCATGGGGTGTGCTGGGTGTGTACCCTTATAGTGTACTTAAGGGAAAAAAGTATTGAAATAGGTGCACACTTAAAGCACTTGTGGGGTTTTCCATACTTGTTTAGGAGGCTTGCCTTAGTAAAGGTGCACACCTTTATCCTAGATAGAGTTTTGTTTAGCTTAGGTTTAAGTCTTTAAAGTTATGTTAAGGTTTTGTAAAAAAAGGGTGCACATGATGTGCACCTTCTTTTTTGTTAACTAATGTATTTTACTTATGTGTGTAGGTGATGGAGAGGAGATCAAGCACACCTCACTAAGTGTAGAGGTGTACTCACCAAAAACTAAAGAAGAAGAATGAGAAGTGAGGAAAGGAGGAAAAGTCCTAGGCTTTATAGGCCTAGGATTGAATGCATCTCTACGTAAGTGCTCACTTCCAAGAGGGATGTGATTTTCCCTTTGTGTGACTAGCACACTAGCACACCTTATGGGGTGTGCTAGGTGTGACATAAGGTGTGGTGGTGCACCCCTTGTAAAATTTAAAATTTTCCCCTAAGAAATATGGTTTTCAACAATTGGATTCTCAGATAGAGACCTAGATTAGGTAAAAACACTAGGCAAAACCCTGAAAAAGACTCAGACCCTAGACTAGGGATCTAGAAAGCTAAAAATTAAAGTAGGGGGTCCCTATTTCACTTAGAAATGGAGTGTGCATTGTGAAAACCACAACAGTTTCAAGGTCTCTTTTTTTTTTTTTAATATATTGCATTGGATAGGTTAAAGTTTGATTCCTTAGTCTTAGGAGCATCTACAACTCCATCATTAATTACGTATATGCTTTTGTTCCATGGTTTACCTTTATTTTTCCCATTTCCATTGACATTTTTGTCTTTATTAAGAATAATATCAGCCTTCTTGATGATGCCATCCCTAGTGCAATTAGAAATCTCAACCATGTCATTCAATGAAGTGAATAATTATTTTCTAAGGTCATAGTATAGCTTGGACACAAGTGTATTGACAAAGATGTCAATTTTCTCAATTTCAAGGATTTTCCAAGGATGTCTTAAGTGCAATGATCTCCAACATTGTAGATAGGTAGCAAATGGTTCGCCCTATTTTTTTTTATTGCACAAGTACAATATAGTGATGGGATGTTGTATGTTGTAAGAGTATTGTTGAATAAATCATTGTACATTTTCATCAAATTAATGGGGGTGACAATTTAGTGAGCCACTCCATAGCTTGTCCCCTCAAGCTTCTAGGAAACAACCTCATGAAATATGTGTCCTCATGCATAAATTCCATGCTAAGAGCATAAAAGTGATGTTCATGGTTGTGTGGGTCACTATTTCCATTATATTTATCATATTTGCGAACCTCAATATCCCTATGAAATGGTACCATGTAGAGACTCCTACCAAATGAGAGAGTGCGTATAGATTCCACAAAAGATGTTTTAGGTTGCTCCTTTTCCATTTGTAATTGTGCAAGTTGACTTATTAACTCTTACATCTCTTTTCTTAGGATCTTGGCTTTGGTTGGTTCTCTTTTTTGTATGATCCTTTCAACATCATAGTCATGGGGAATTTTCCATCCCCTACAAGTCATGTGTTGGAAGTATTGGTCCCCATTTTTCTCTAAGGCCCTTAGTATGAGTTTTTTAAGAAGTTCATCTTTTTGGAATATTATAAGGTCCTCACTATTAACTTCATTATCCACCTCACTCTTATTGTATGATTGTGAGGGTTTAGATGACGAGGGACATTTCCTTGTGTGAATTCTTGGAGACCTTGGTCATGTGTTGTTCCCATTGTTGCCACAAGATGGATTATTCATGAAGGGGTTGTTGTATCTACCATGGGCATGTCTACTCTTGAAGTCATGTGTATGAGTGCTAGTCTCAACATGTTGATAAGACATCTCTCTAGTAGCCATGCACCTAGCCGCTTCTAGTCTTTCTCTATCTAAATAAGCTTGTTCTTATTTTTGTGTAAAAAGGTCTTCTAAGTAGTGATTCCTCTCTTTAAGATTCAAGGTGAGTGAAATAGTGTCTATATGCCTAGGGGTATAAAAAATTTACACACCAGAATGTGTACTTCTCTAAACCTATCTATCCAAAGTATCTCATAGATTGACAAGCTTGGATTACAACCTAGAGCTCCCAAATTGTGGAGTGGAAAGGGATACAATGAAAAATAAGATGACTCTTATCTAAGCCTAAGGAATGAAACCCCTTGTGAATAAACCATGAAATGGGAGATTCTAAGACAAGAGCAAGAATACTAGTGTCTAAGAAATTCCATGGAATGCAATGCAACAATTCAACTACCTAAATGTGATACAAAGAATGCAACTAAACTAGAAATATCAGAGTGTTAGCAATATGAGAGTGTTACAAATTATTCTAAATAAGATATGTGAGATATTTTATTGTATAAAAGAAACTAAGCTAATGCACTGTGAAACTAAGGTAGCATGCTTATGAAAGAATGAGAGAATTAATAGAAGTTCTCCACAAATGCTCCAAGAAACTTGTAGAAAAACATGCAACATAAAAATAATTCTAAATTGGATCCTTAGATGAGGAGAGAGATCTCCCTTTTAAAGATTTATGAATGGTAGAGATTGAGATCTAGAGGCACATGATCAAGGATGGGGTTTAACTTTTAGCATGATCCATGTACACAATCATTTCCTCCAATTAGTGGGAGTTGAATTTTGTGTCTCCATGTGAGACAAAAATGTCTTTTCTTTTCATTTGAAAATAAGAGAAAATGATTTATGTGTACAAATTAGGATAATGGGTGAAAGAGGGCTAATAGTCTAGGTGACCATTTTTGGGTGATTATAATAACAAGTATGTTGACATCAATGAAAAAAATTTATCATGAATACAACACATGACCACTCAATGATGTCCCCAACAATGCTAATGTACTCCCCCATAGGAATATCATTACATTCATGCTAACAATAATCCATGAGAAGGTAGAGGGTAAGAAAATAAAGGCCTAAGCTTAGGAGAAATAATGTGAACCTTAGAGGAGACTCCTAAAAGGTCTAAAAAGAAGATAAACCCTTCTATGGTCTCTCTTGCTATGGCCCCTAAGGGTATCCAAGTATATAGGGAAGAATCATAGTGCTATAAATTCCTTGGAAATGAGGCCAATTATTGATGAAAGTGAATACCCTCAAGATCATGCCCCCTTCATTAAAAGGACTTAATTAGGTGCAGGTGCCACAAAAGGGAGGGAGGAAGAGATAGACAAGGACCCCTCAACAGTTGTAGGCAAAGTCTATTTAGGTAGAAGAGTCCATCGACTTAGAGAATGTGGGCGGTGTTGTTGAAGAGTTGGGTTCAGATGAATTCAATCATAGAGATTTTCATTTCTCTCTAAAGAAGTACAAGAAGAAAGAGATAATATAAGTTCATGTTCCCACTAGTGAGCCTTCTACTTAGATTATTGCAAAAAATCTTCCTAAATTGTAGATTCTTGGAGTCATCCCTCCAAATATTACAAATAAAATAATTGAACAAGCCTAGAGGGCAAGTGTGGAGTATTTTACCAAGGAGCTATAAAAAGGTGAAAGTATAGTGAAATAATAGATCAAGAAGGATGATGGACTTTCCTAGGATGGTTCCTAGACTTTACTAGGATGATTCCATGAATTTACCGAAAGATAAACTAATACAAGAATCTACAACACCTCCACCTCCTCCATCTTATAAAGAAAATTCAATCTCACCATCTCATGCAGTTATAAGTGATGTAGAGAAGGATAGAAAATAAGAGATAGTAGTAGAGGAACAACAAATGCCAATTATACCTAAAATTATCTCTATGCCTATAGTAGAAGAACTCCAAAAGGAGTCTCTTCAAGAACTCAAAGGTATAGAGGTAACCATGGAGGAGTAGAGGAAAAGAGAACACAAAGATGTTCCTTCCATAAATTGTATGTAGGTATCCTAACCAGAAGTCTTTGGCTGGTCTTGTAAATCCACATGACTCTCCATGGCTATTCAACTAAGTAGGAGGACATACAAGACTAAGGAAGATGTCAATATGATGATGGATGGATAGTCATTCCAATATCCAATTCTCATTTAGAACCTTATAGAATGACATATATAATATTGGATTAGTCGAGTAGTTGGAAGACTCAGATTGTTGTTCCTCCTTCATCTAGTATTAAAGATGAGCTGACTCTTGAATATTTGATAATCAAGGGGATATATTTGGATCAAAAAATGCATAAAGGATTTAAAATATTAGTAGCTATGGGATTCAACATCTTATTTAAGTGTATAGATTTAGATGAAATAAAGATTTGGGCCCTTCAAGGGAAAAACTAGGCTCTACAAGATTTTGTGTCAAAGGTTGCAAGTCCCATTGACCTAGAAAATCTAGAAGTGACATTAAAAGCTACACTATAAAAGAGAGTTAAAAATTATTTTCATTTATATTCTTTCTTGAGAACTTATGTATAGTGGTGACAAAAAATTATTGATTTTTGTATGGCTTATATAGAAGAGATAATGTGGCTCATTTATTCAATTTTTTAGAATAAGACCAAGTCAAGTGCTTTGATGGAGAGTAAGGATATCATCATTGACTTGGTACATTACTAGGATGAGAGGAGGTCCAACATTAGTATAATTCAAAAGAAAAGAAAAATGAATAGATTCTAAAAGTGTATAGTGGAGATGAATTAGATAAATTTGAGGGATAAATAAAGACCATTAGTATTGAGGCCAAGGACCTCAAGGAGATGTTATCATTCAAAAAGTGACTCGTGGAGATAGGGGAGCTCTTTAGTAGGATGAGCCTCAAGATAAAGAAAGATGATTAGAGGACCCTCTTAATCATGAGTATGGTTGTTCAAAAAGTTTTAAGCATCATTTGAAGTGATCTTGCAAGAAGATGATCTAAGACACCTTTTACAAAATCAAGGAAAATTCAAAAGATTGTGAACAAAAAGACCAAATTGATTTAAAATCAAAACTTAGGAATTTTTTTTAATTGAAAACAACATGGCTGAAAAAAACTCATGTTTTAAATGATTATTATGTTTTTCATATCTTTTATCTCGTGTTGGTTTGAGAAACCCATGTAGATGACCAATTAGGAAAGTACATTAGAGGTCAAGGATGTGATTGCTAACTTTCAATTATCTATTTCATGATTTATTATGCATGTTATCTATTATGAAAATCATTTCTTTTATGTGAAGCTCATGTATTTTGTTTTCTTGATGAATCATTATGAGGATTTGATCTAAGAACCAATGGTGTTTTATAGTTTCTTTTATAGGATTGAATGTGGCTTTTGTGGCTTTATGAGTTGCACTTATTTTAAAAACTTAGGGTAGGTTATTTGGGTGTATATTGGGAAGTGGCTTGCAATGGGGGTTGAAGCCCAAAAATGACTACAAGGGTAACTGATTGTAAGTTATCTTAAAAAGTGATTTTTTTTACATTAATGGGGATTAAAATAAATTAAAAAGATTTAGTATTCCTTGTCCATGACTTGAATGCTAGTACAAGCTAGATGGGAGTGAGAAAAGATACTTGGTTGTGACTTTGCATTGTTAGTCTCATTGTCTATACAAAAGGATTTTGATACCACATAGTCACTAGGAAGTTGAGATCTAATAAGACATCCAAGGTAACCTTAGAGTTGACTCATGTGATGAAACTTTCTCATGTACATACTAGGTTTCTTACATGTTTTTTGTTTCCTCTGGGATTAGATTATTTTTTGTAAGATAGAGAGCTATGGAAATTCCCTTACCTAGATTCCTTGTTGTGATTTTTGAAATGTTATCTATTTCAAGCTTGAAATTATCTCCTCAACATGGTGGAAGTGAACCATTTATATTTTATGAGATCGATTGGTAGTGATTCTCTTCCCATTGAGATTCAATAGTCAGACACCAATGTTGGATATACCTTTTGTAAATATTTTATTCTTTATTATGTTATGGAGACCTATTATTATGTTATGTGGATATATTATTGTGTCTATACTTTGGGTATTTGGAGATCCTATAAGATGTTGTATCATATCATTTTGTATATTGTTTTAGCATTTCATATCTTGTAATATGTGTAATGGATAATTATGCATTCTAGTTATGCCTTATGACATCTTATGTGATGTATATGTTCTTTCATGAGACTATTTATATATAGTTATCTATGTCATCGAGTTTGTATAATTATTGAACATAACTAAATAAAACTTATGTGTGTGATTCAACATTATGGAACCCTTAAGAGATGTAATTGTTATTGTATTACTTATATTGTATGTGATGTGTATTTGGTTATTGCTTCCACTTTGTTATCTTTGTGTTGTTTAAACTTTCAAAAAAAAGGTGTTCAACAAACTTAGTAACATTAAAGGTAATTTCTCTTCAGTTCCCTAGCAAGATGTTACATCTAGTATCAGAACCAAGTTTCTACACTAGGAACTCTGGGCATATTGTGCACCCACTAGATGACAAGTAGTCAACTAATAAAAAGACCTAAAATAACAATACTTATCAACTACAAACTTGAACAACTTGAACAATAGACTTACATACACAAACTTAGGAAATGAAAAACTTTTAGAACTTTTAACATATGGTTTTAAACATTATATTCATGTGATTATGCTTAATGATGTCGTGCATTTTTTTGATGCTAGTATATTTTTACACTTACTTGGATGTTGTAGGAAGAAAATTATTGAAAGTAGATCAGTTGCTAGAGGTTATGCTTTGGTTTTGGTAGATGTAGACATAATAGATCTCCAATTACAAATAGAGAGAGTCTTGCTCAAGAGGAGACAATAGAGGAGAACAATGGTGGACAACATGTCGACTGAGAGGATCTTAACACTAGGCAACTACTACATGCCATATTAGTATGCCTACTTGTACTAGAAAGAGCTAATTTGGAGAGATCACATCATTTTGGGAATGATGAGAGAATTAGATCCAAGAATGCTAGGAGGGGTTATGTAAAGGATAGCTGAGAGTCAATCAAAGAAACTTAGATGAGGGACCTATTATGGGTTAAGCTCACTAAATTTAAGGGAGATGGTACTAGGTATGATACAGATAATTGGTTGACCTCACCATATAGATGATTTTCTATGCAATAATTTGACACTAATGTCAAATTGGGTATGGCATCACTCACTTGGAGATATTTGCATCCAAATGGTGGAAAATATAGGCTAATAAACTTGGATTAGACATGAAAACTATCATATGGGATTTATTTACTGAAAAATTCCATAGGTGTTTCCTACCAAAGCAATAGAACTAGCAAAGGGCGAATGAGCATCACAACTTGGGGCAATATACCATGACCACAATAGAGTATAATATCAAATTATTTGAGTTTATGGCTTACACAAGAATTAATGACAATTCCCCATTTATGGTCAACACTTCATACATGGGTTGAACAACAATATACTTGGAGAGGTAAAGGTATTTCATCCTAAAACCCTCAATGAAGTAGTTCATCAGGCCATACTTGTAGAGGAGAATGTCACTAAGGGACATGGTGGTTTTGTGGGAGCACCTATTAGTATACTTTTACCTTTAGGTTCCATGAGTATATAGAACCAAGCAACATGAACTGGTAAGAAGCCTCCCTTCTCCAGGGGAAACCAACAACAATAACAATAGGGGAGGTCATTCCCTCGAACTCAAAGTAGTTGTGTCGATTCCAACTCTAGGAACTTCTATAACTTTTAGTGCAATAAGCACAATTAGTACATCCAATCTATGTAGAGTACCCACTCATTTTTTAGTAGGGGAAGTCATGAATAGTCTAGTGCACCTCATTCTGGGAGAGGCTCTAGTAGAGGATAATTTGGGCACATTGTAGCCAACTTACGATATTGTGCTTCTTAGTATTTTGGACAGAGGCCCACAACATCTAAGCTTATAGTGGGTGATGCTAGTAGACCACACAAAGTTTTTTGCAATGATAGAGCACCACTATGTTAAGCATTAGAGTACTGTGCTTAAGACTTTAGGTTCTATTAGATGTATATCTCTTTCTTTTTTATTTGATTCTGATGCCACAAATTCATTTTTATCTCCTTTTATAGTAGAAAAATGTGAGCTAGTGATGGTAAAATAGGACAAAAGTTTTCACATTGAACTAGCTTCAAGCGCTAAGGTAGCCATAGATTCTCTAGTGCACTAATGGGAGTTGACCTTGGAGGATTCACCACTACAATTGACCTTCATGTTATTCCTCTTAATTCCTATGATATTATTTTGGGAATAAATTGTTTAGATTTACATGGAGCTAGAATTGACTATAGGAGAAGATCATTAAGTGTAAGGACAATGAGTGTCATGCCCAAAAAGTAAGGACAAAAACACACACACAATTTTTTTTTGAACTAATTAAGATAATGGGGGTCAAAAAATGTTCTTATGATTAACTAAGATTAAGCAAGACAACATGGTCAAAAAAGTTTTAGGGGTTTAACTATAATGGAACTAATCGTGATCAATTGTTACAACCTTAAGGATGGTCTAATTAACTAGGCCCTTACTACTAAATGAATAACTTGATCTTCATTACATCTTTAATCCATTGCCCTAGGCTTAATGTCATGAATTAACTTCTTTCAACTTCATTCAGATTACCTTTTAAAATTTTAAACCAGAATCCAACTAACCTTTACTGTACATACCAAAGAGATAACAACATTAACGATTTTACTTTCTATGTTCTAAATTTTCAAATTTATTTCCTTCGTTCTCATATCGATCTAATTAATTAATTTAATGTTCACTATTAAGGTTGGTGACTATGTTCAATGAATCCATATTTTAATCTAAGCTTTATTCAAATTATAGCAATTTAAGTCCATATTAAAATTAATCTATGAAGCTCGTAATAGAATAAAACTAATTAATGAGACATCAAATTTGTTTAAATTACTATATTCAATTTCACGTAGAAACTTTCTAACAGAGGCAATTCTAAGATTTTAACATTTAACCTCTATCTAATATTAACACCAATACCAACCTAAAAGGAATATAGCATTACTTCCTAACACTAACAACTAAAATCTAAATATAGGTTTTAAAGTAAACCTTAATAAAAAATATAACAATCTAACTTATATTAATCTGTCTTTGCAATTTAAAAACTAAGACTAAGGTTAATTCAAATAAATCTACAAGTCAACTAAACCTCATTTAAACTACTAACTCTAATTTAAACAAGACTAATACTAATTTAATAAAAACGTAACTATCATTCTAACATTTAGAACATTGACATATATTCAACATCTAATTACTTTAAGACTTAAACAATATAGGAAAACTAAACTCAATTTAACCCATTAAAAATTTCTATTCATGAAATATTAACTAACTAATTTACCATCTAATGCTAAGCTTACTTAAAAACTATTTATAAAATTATTTATTAAAACAACCAATTCTATACTATCCTAATCTACCCTAACTACTAACCTAATTCCCTCTAACTAACAACTAATACCCTAAGTCATAAAAAAATTAAAAAAACAAAAAAAAAACAAAAGCTATATTAACTACCCCAGACCCCCATCCTATAGGGCCTGCCCACGCGCTACCCAAGGCCTGCGCGTGGCAGGTCCGTCCCCTGTCCTTGAATGGGGGACACATCACGTAGGACCTGCGTAGTATGGTGGCAGGGGGAAGTAAATCATGCGCTCCCCTATGTAATATTTTAAACCAAACTTAATTGCCTCCCAAGAAGGTCAGCGCATGAAGTGGGGGGGAAAGAATATTGAGGCATTGGGTAGTTAGGTTTTAGGATTATAATATCTTTCTTACCCTCCTACCTGCAATTTGACACTTGTACCATGGGGGGAAAATTTAATTTAGATGTTGAGTTTTTTTTTTTTTTCTTTTTAAAAAAGATTGGACATGATGGCCCAAGTCCCCTTAGCCCTTAGGAGTAAATGCAAAAGTTTTGTAGTTGAGTTAAGTCAACAAAATTCCCATTTAAATGTTTTAAATTTCAAATGCATTAAATTTATAATCTTTTTTTTTCTTTAAAAAGATTTAATATTGATTTTTTGTTGCAACCCAAAGGAATAATACAGAGAATATTCTCTGTGACTTGGGGGAAATTAAAATCTCTCCCATACATTTTCCAGAGGGCCTTTTTGACCTGGAGGTGCACATTTTTTTCTTAAGAGGCCAATTTTGGCTAAGTGTTGACATGTTTCCTTGCTAAAATTCTTTGATAAACAAGATGAGTTAAACATTTCTAGAGGCAATATGGAGTTATAATCTTCTAAATCAAATTGACACACAAGCATGCAAAGGAATATAATCCTCTGAATCAAGTTGATTTTATTCTTTATGAATCTTAGCAAGGAATTATGATCTCATATTCATAATTCAAAAAGAGGTGATGAATTATTCCTTATCAAATTTAATTGTATCACTATTGTAACTTAACAATGAAAGTGCTAGCTTGGTGATCACAATATAGGATTGATATTATAACATGTCAATGTTCAAAACATTGAGTTGAAACTTCAATACATCCATTTGCCTTTCATTATCATAATTGAACTCAGAATTTCCCAATTCAAAACATTTACTATCATTCTAATTTCTCACATACGTATGCCAAAGTTTGGAAACACATGAGAGCATTGCAAGAAGAATTTCATAATCCTTTTCTTTCATCTATTATTCATCTTGGTTCAAGGCTCCATCGAGAAAGAACCAGTAAGAAAACCCGATGTCTTTGCCACTACATCAAAATCAATTAAAACTTACAAAATATTACAATTCAATGAGTTTTCTTCAAGGCTTGCACAAGAGAACTTTTATCAAGTGTCTTCGTGGCATCAAGAGAAATCATGGAAGAGTCAAGAACCAACATGGAGATAAACAACACAAGGAGATAATCAAATTAAACATGCATTCCCACCCGGTTGCACAATAGGTCCAACAATGAACCAATATAGGGGAAAGGTGGATTTTCTCAATAGGAGAAGTCAATCACCATACCTTCACTTAGTCCTTTCGGGGCTAAAACTTCAAGAACTTCCATTCTTTCACAAGGCCCTTTTGAGGCTATATCCACAAGGATTTTCATTCTTTTCCGCATTCAAGAATTCTCAATAACAACAAGGTATGGGATGACAAGTAGGGGCCCATACACCCTACCCTTTATCCCTCCTCTCTCCATGAGAGGAGACTCTACACTATTGAGGTCCAACTAATGCCCTTTCCCCAAGCATGGCCACTTCTTCCCTATCCAAGGGTGAGTGTTTCCAAAACCATCCCCATGAAAACCTCTCAAAAATAATCAACACACCAAGAAGGCATATGAATAACATCAAAAGAAAACAAGATAAAATCCCTCCCAAATCCACCCCCAACACACAACAAGAAATGCAAAACTACATTATGTCTCCAACATGATTCAAGAAAGATTAAAAATATGAACACACATGAAGAACCATTCATGGAGTGAAGAACTCCTACCTTCTTAAAAGAGTTATGGAAATGGTGGTTTGAGAAGAGCTTCCCTTTCTTCCTTCAATCTTCAAGAATTCCTCCAAAATTAGAGGATTAGGTGACAAAACCAAAACTACCCCCAAAATGCCTCTAAGTATGGTCCTTAACTCCACTAAGCTTCAAGTAACTCAAGATGGAGGTTTGGTTTTACTAACCCAAGTAAAGAACAACCCATTTTCGAAATCAACCTAAAATAGGGTTTTTGAGTGACCCTATGAGTCAACCTAGGAGGCTAAAGGGTTGGAAAGTACCCCCACCCATACCCTTACCCATAGGGGTACTTAAATTTAGTGTTTCTAAGCCTTTAAAGACTTATTAGGAACAATTAAAAGTTAGAAGAATAGTAAGATCAAATTACAACCTTTAAAGAATTACAATACAAGGTTAACATAAAATTAACAATTAATTTAGCTCTGTTTTTCTATTGAGTTGCCTCGGTTCTTTTTCCTGCACACTCATTGCACACATCAGTAGGTTCAAAAGCCACATGCATAATGTAAATTACATATTAGAGGAATTATATAAATTAAAGCATCCATTTCTTAATAAATAGTTGTTTATTTAATTCTACTCATATTTCTAACCTTCCGACTTGCATAACTAAATGTGTTAGCGTTGCATACATTTTCTTCATCATTATACATATTTATAAGCATTAAATGGCAAAATCAAATAATTGAAGTAAGCATCACACATCGTAAAATAACTTAACAATGTTCAATGTATCCAATAATGTTCTAACATAACAAAGCATGAGTATCAAAATAATAATGTACCCTCGATGCTAGGATGGGTCGGGGCGAGGCCTCAAAATGAGGCTAAGGACATTCAGATTGTAGGCATTCAAATATCTATATCCATCTAAATGATTTCTCTAATGAAGCTTAAAAACATTGAAAAGAGGTGTTAGGTGTTTTCTATTACTATGAGTTTACCCAAGGAGAAAGAACCTAAGGATAAGGCCCTAGATCATCCTATATTACAAGAGTTTATTGATGTCTTTCCTAGCAAGATCCTAGGTATGCCATTGAAGAGGCACATAGTCTTTCACATTGATCTCATTCCAAGAGTGGATCCCATTTCTAGAGCTCCTTATTGAATGATTACTCAAATGTTGAGTGAGTTACAACTATAGCTAGAGGACCTTTTATCTAAAGGTTTCATTAGACCAAGTGTTTCTCCATGGAAAGCACCTGTGCTTTTTGTGAAGAAGGATTGATTGTTACACTTCTGTATTGATTATAAATAGTTGAACAAGGTAATGGTTAAGAATAGATATCCCTTACCAAGGATTTTTGACTTATTTAATTAGATCAAGGAAGCCAAGGTGTTCTATAAAATTGATCTTAAGTTAGAGAAACATTAGTTGTGCATTCATGATTTAAATATTCATAAGATAACTTTCTATAGTCAGTATGACCACTATGAATTTGCAATGGCTCCTTTTGGTTTGATGAATGATCCATAGATCTTCATGTGTTTGATGACTATAGTATTACTTCTTAGCTTGAATAATTTATACTTTTATTCTTGAATAACATTTTAATGTATTCCAAATCGTAGGAGGAACATGAGGGGCACCTATAATTAGTCTTGCAGTGCCTTAGAGATAATTAATTATATGCCAATGTGGCAAAGTGTGACTTACTTCAGTCATAGGTATGATATTTTGAGGATGTTATTTTAGGAGAGGGTATCTTAGTCAATCCCTCAAAGATCTAGTTTGTGATGGAGTGGCCAACACCCAGTAATATGTCAAAGATTCATAGTTTCATGGGTTTTGTTGATACTACTGCAGGTTTCTCCAGAACTTCTCTAGAGTTTTATCCTATCAATTCCCTCTAGAGAAAGGGAAAAAAGTTTATTTAGATGGAAAAGTTCAAAGACAACTTCCAAAAGCTCAAGGAGATCTTGAATAGTGCATCTATTCTAGTAGTATCTAATTCAATAGGTGATTTTATGGCATTCATTGATGCTTCCCTAGAAGGAATAGAGAAGTCTTTATGCATGAACAACATTTGATTGCATATGAGTCTCACAAGCTCAAGAATTATGAGCTGAACTATCCCACACATGATCTTCAAGATGGATATGTTTCTTAATGGGGCATCATTTTGAGCTTCATAATGATCACTGCAACTTATAGTAGATCTTCACTAAGCTTAATCTAAATTCTAGGTAGAGACATTGGATGGAGTTTTTATGTGAGTATGACTTTGAGGTGAACTATATTTAGGGAAAGGAGAATATAGTAGTTGATGCTTTGAGTTGTAGGTGATATGAGATATCAACCTTGACTGTTAGTGTATATTTAAGGAGTCATATACTTCAGACACTTCCTACTAATACTTGGTATCAGGAAGTGAGTGCTTCCTAAATATACTTGGTATTGGGAAGTGAGTGTAAAGATTGACTTATGTAGACCTTTGGAAGGTAGGTTTGCATGCTATGTTTTAGATTCAAATGGCCTTTTGCATCAAATAGGGAAGATTTACGTACAACCATTGGATGACCATTACACATTAATCCCTTTTGAGGTTCATCGTGCACCATAATCAACACATGTAGATGTTATGAAGATGTGTGCAAACTTGCGATAGTTATATTATTGGTCTAGTATAAAGTGTGACATCACTAATTTTGTGGCTAGGTGTCTTGAGTGTTAGAGAGTTAAGGTAGAACACAACATCCTCTAGTGATTTTGTAGCCTAATCTTATTCCTTCATAAAAGTGGGATATTATTTCTATGCACCTCATTATGGAATTGCCCATGACTTCCCATTTTCATGACACTATCATTGTCACCGTTGATTAGTTTAATAAGGTGGCACACTTTTCACCGATGAAATCATCCTACATAATGACTTTAGCAGTTAAATTATTTATGTAGACATCAAGAGATTACATGTTATTCCCTAAAATATTATTTCCTATATTCACATCTGCATTTTGGACTTCCTTGCAACATGATCTTGGAGCATAATAGAGCTTCATCTCAATATATCACCCTAGGATTGATGGTCAAACAAAGAGAGTTAATCAAGTTTTGGAGGATATTTTTAGGATGTTTATCATGGACCAAAATTTTTTTTAGGAGGACTATTTATACCTATTAGAGTTTTCCTCTAACAGTGATTATTATAGCTCAATTGGGATGACACCTTTCTAGACATTTTATGGCTATCCTTGTCATACACCATTGAGTTGGGATAGTTTAGAGATTTCATCCTATTGATTCTTGAGATGCTTTGAGATATGGAACAATAGGTTGTGTGTATCTAAGAGCATGTATATACAACACATGATAGGTAGAGGAAGTATGCAAATGATCATAGGACTAATAAGTAGTTTGCAATTAGGGAGAAGGTATTGTTGAGAGTACATCCATGAAAGATTTTGATCTATTATGGAAATTCTTTGAAGCTAGCACCTTGATTTGTGGGGCTATTTGGGATTTACTTGAGAGGATAAATATAGTTGCCTAGTGTCTAGCATTGTCATCCATCTTAGCTCATGTTCATTATATTTTTCATGTTCTTTTTCTTAGAAAATATATTCTTGATTAGAATGCAATATAGGTAGAGGATGGACAACTAGCTTTGGAGCTCATACACATTCTTTAGTAGTGAAATTTGGAGCTAGTAAGGTTTTTGTAGGATCCTATAGATGGTTAATCATCTACTTAGGAGGATGCATCTAGATTATGTGATTATATCTTTGCTTGTTTATAGACTTTCAAAATTAAACCTAACTCTAGAAAAAGAGGATGTAGTGCCTACCCCTAGTTTTCTCTCACTTATTTTGTCAAACTCTTGTAGGCAAATTTTCATGCATATATTATTTGATTCAATGATACTTGATTTCTTAGTTGACACTATTTCATGTTGGATTCATATAAATGATGAGCTACTTCATACTTGAGATATTTCATGCATCTACTGTGTATCATGATTATTCATTTCATGAGCATGTCTTATATGCTTTTATATTGTGATCATAGTTATTTTTATGATGATGAAAATATTGATGATTTATGTGTATTTCTAGATATGTACCCCATACTTGCATATGTATGGTGTACATGTAAGTTTTACTTTTGATTGACATATCTGATGTGGTTAAGGGAGGGTGTTATAGTCACCTATAAGTCAAGATCTAAATGATGTACCACTCTCTACAATTACTTGTTTAAATTAGATATATATGTATATCTACATGCTCTTCTTTTATGTAGGTTATAGGAACTAAGCATTGACTTCCCTGAATTTCAAAGATGAGCATGCCCTATCACATTACCTCAATGGTAAAAGAGGGGAGATAATCTTCAAGTCCAAATCTCAAACCCGAGCCTATTTTGTCATTAGACAAGGGATACATGTCAGATTTTTGTACCCATTCAAATTCTTCAAAGTGACATAAATTCAATAACTCAACTCTTGGTTATGATTTTTATGCTTTGTTTTTTAATTGAGTCTCTTGTTGGAGGAGTATGTTGTGCATTTTATAGTTCAACTGAGGTGGACCAAACATTGTACAAGTCTATGATTGGAAAATTACAATATGTAGTACACAACAGATATTACATTATTTGTTGGGATAGTTGTAAGATTCTCTACTAATCCCAAGGAGAATCATTTGATGGCTATTAAGAGAATAATGAGATAAGAAACAAAAGACTATGGTCTATACTATAAGAAAAATGAGAAATTTGAATTAAGAGCCTACATTGATGCTAATTGGGCTGGAAATATTGATGATAGAAAGAGCACTAGTGGAGGAGAATTTTTCTTAGGCAAAAGTCTAGATATATGGACTAGCATGGATCCAAAAACTACTCAAACGTATGAAGGAGGAAATCACTGAACCAATGATACTTTATTGTGATAATACAAGTGTTATAAGTATATCAAATAATCCTATGATGCATAAAAAGACTAAGCACATTGCAATCAAGTATCATTACTTGAGAGAGTTCAAAATAAAGAGGTGAAGATGGAAAATGTTAACACAAAAGAGAAAATAGTTGATATCTTCACAAAAGCATTACCTAAGGATACTCATGAGCATCTAAGAGCTAAACAAGGGGTGATACCCTGATCAAAGGCTATTTAAGAAGAATGAGGAGTGCCCTGCATCAAACAAGATGATTGACATATGTTAAACATTGATGCAATGGATCCTATTTTAGGAGTTGTCTAAAGTAATCAAAGAGATGGAGCTACAAATCAATCACAAGCTAGATGACCAAGGGAGAAACTAAAAATGTTCATATCTACATATTAAGATGACAAGTCTTTGGAATTATTGTCAAAGAGTGAGATAATATTATTGAAAACCCTGAGGGAGAAAAGCAAAAAGAAAGGGAGAAAGAAGATATAGAATAAACATGGAATACCTAGTCAGAGGGAGATAATGTCAAGGGAGATATAAGAAGTGATCTAGAGAGAGTCATAAGAATGAGTTGATTGATTTTCAATTGATCAGAATAGAATTTTGTAACCTATTCAGAAGATGAAAGTTACTAATAGAGGGAGACATTTTAATACAAGGAATTATTTTCTTTTTGGTATTTTTTTGGTTGTACTAATTAAGTTTGGTTTTCCATCAATGCCAAAGATGAAAATTGTAGAAAGTAGATTAATACAAGTATGAATATGTGTTTGAATCATTGTTTTGTCACTAATGTCAAACCTGCTACTTGTTGGTAAGACAATTGCTTAGATGATTTGAGTACTATCATTTGTTTGATTGATGAAGAGGATTTGATCAAATGAGGTAACAATAGCACCTAGAGGAAAGGTTGAATTATGATATGGAAAAGGAGTACAAGGATAAATTAAGAGAGTAATATTATAGTCATTGATAATCTACTTAAAATTACAAAGGATGGATACACTAATTAAGTTCAAAAGAACATGTTAACTGACCTGTGCCTGCCAAGCTTAACAATCTGCATAGTAGGTGCTAAGAAAAGTTAGTGTAAGACAAGAAAAAAAATAGTTGGGGCAAGAAAAGTAAAATTTTAGTGCATGCCAAGTGATGTAATGTAAGCCAAGTAAATTTTAGTTGATGTCAAGCACTAGTAAACTTTAGTTCGTGCTGAGTGTTTTGATAATGGATTCCAAGCAATGCAATATGTGTCGAGCATCAAAAGCAAGTTAATGCTGAGTGTCAGCATTATGAGAAAGATCATGAATATGATTAATCTAATTTGAAAAGTTTAATTTCTTGGATTGTGTGAACCATATGGAAGATAAGATTGATGAGATGGTGGCATAGAATTTAAGATAAATTATTTTGAGGAAAATTCAAGGAGGATTAAAGGATAATTTTCTAGAAGGGAATAAAATGCAAAGGTGGGTAGATTCATTAAATTCTACCTAATCCAACCTAACTTTAAAATGGATGATGGAGGTTGAATGACAAAATATCTTAATTTTCTATTTACAAAGATGGCTCATCAGAAGAAAAGGTCATCATGTGCGAGAACCTAAGGAAGAAAATGAGTCTAGGGTATTGCTTCATTCAATGACCTAAGAGAAGAGACTTTTATTGACAAGAAAAATAAGAAGGCTTAAGGGTATGGATGCTTGTAGGGTGAACAAGCTATCAGAGCTGAAGTGTGTGAAAGCCAAATAGAATGGGGGACTAAAACAAAGATCTGTAATCTACAAGAGTGTTGTAAGTTGTTATCAGATCAAGCCTTACCTTTACTTTCTAATCATTGTACCAGTCTAGGGTAAATCCTTTGGATTAAGGTTGACCTAATAGTCATTTGTAAATCCTTTAAATTGATGCAATTCAAAGTGAATGATTTAAATTCCTCTAACAAGGCTCACTCCTAATAGGGTGATTGAAATCCTTTAACCAGGTCACAATTAACAGTGTGCATTGTAACCTTTAACAAGGTTGGCCTTTCACAGGGCATCACTTTAGAAGAATGAGAATGAGTAGCATGTTACTGGTGGTTTTTCCCAAATTGAGTTTCCATGTTAAATTATTGTGTCAAATGTGTTATTGAATCTATTATGTTTCATGCTTACATTTTTGCAAAGTTGATTTGTCAGTAACCTAAAAATTTAAGTAGTGGAAATATTTTATGGATATGGGTTCACTAAGTTGTAAAAATATTTATTTGTACATCTAGACCTTGGATAATTGATTCATCCCCCCTCCCCCCTAACCCTCAATTATTGTAAAGAATTCCAACATCTATGTCTTAAGAATTTGGATAAAGACTCATTCAAAATTTGAAACCCTTGTGTTTAAAAACAATAGACCTACATCATTAAAATTCTAGCTGAGAAACAAGAACAAATTTAATAGTAAAAAATTTAGAAAAAGAAAAGATTTTATTAGCAAGGGTTTGAAGGCAAACAAAAATAAAATCCAATAAAAAAACCCCATTAAAGTTATCAAAGAATTTATATTAATGTACATTTGATTTCAAAACCAAATCTTTGTTTGATAACCCTATTGGTTAAACAAGGAATTTTTTCAAAGTAAATCAAATTCAATTGATTGGAAAAAAATTTCCATATCAGATTATTAGATATAATCTACTTTAAAATTTTGAAATTGAAAAAAAAATAGTAAACTTTATTACTATTTTTGTTATTTATATTTTATTAATTGAATTTTAATTAATTTAAAAAGTATTATTAGGAGGTGGGGCCACTAGCCCCAACCCTGTAACTAGTAGTGTTGTTGCAACAATTCATAAGCTACATGTGTAACAAAGTTGTCACATTAGTTGTACGATGATGCATGTTGCAGTGCTGCCACACACAACTTACAAGCTGCCACAACATCATATCGTCATGGTGAGTTTATTTTCAAAAATATAGAAATATTATTAAAAGTTTTTTTAATTTTAGTTTTAATAATTATTCAAATTTAATAATATTTCATATTATTAATTTGATTGCTATCAAATCTAAATTTGATTGTTATTAAATTTATATTTAATTTAAATTAATTCTCAACATTATTAAATTTAATTGTTTGTCATGCCCAAAATCTAGGGCAAAACACACACACAATTTTTTTAATTTTTTTTTTAAAAGTTAAAACTTAAACTACTCTAAGCTTGATATGTTTGTGTTCATAGTTAAGGTATAGGTTCTCTACTTTGTATCAAAGATTATAAACTTGAGGAGTAATAAATCGTTAAATAGAACTCTTGCCATAAGATTGATATTAGCATTTGTTTCATCAATTCATTACTCTAACATAACCTTGTTTTAAACAGAACATACTTATTGGTTAAAACTTTACTTAATTTGAATCTAAATTAATCAATCTGCAAACAACTACACGATTAGCACCAGTTTTATAAGATAAGATGTAACTACACAATGTACTTGAAACCCTTTGGATATACTAATTAAATTTGTTACTTAATTAAAACTAATTTCTAGATAAAGTTAACGTCTCTAATTTCAACCACACTATCCCTTGAGCTAAGCTCACTTAATTTATTAAATTTTATCATTTACATGGAATACTTGATTTCACTAACATGAGAATATTTAAAATTAAGCTAACTAAATAACATGCATACCAACTATACTATCTAAATATATAAGGAAAAATACTCGACTATCTTCTAACAATAATTGTGATAATTTTGAAAACTTACTAACAAGAAAAAAAATAACAACTTTAACTTATAAAACACTATCTTACCTAACTAACTATTATCCGCCAACATATTAAATTAATCTACTTAACATATATCCAAAATTAAAACTTGAACTAGAATAATAAAACAATTTGCAATTAACAAAATTACCAAATGATACTAATCACTAATATTTAAAACATTACAAATACGATCATAAAACTAATTAACTTTAAGACTTTAACAATATGGAACAACTAAAATCTAAGTAACCAATTAAAATTTCTAAACATTAGAATATTAAATAATTGATATTCAAACAACATAACTATACATTGCTAACACATAACTTAACTACATTTAACATAGACTAGCTATCACGTAATCTAAAAACTAATCTAACATTACCACTAACATAAAATGCTAACTACTCTTTAAAACTCTTTACTAACATCTATACTAACATCTGTACTACCATACAAATATTATATTACCTCTAAATATTATCAAGGACTCCAAATCTAATTATAGATTAATGCCATTCTTAATTTAAAATATAAACAATCTAAAACTTAACTAACATCCTTACCGGGTAGATTGCATATTAAAATACTACACTTATTCATCATATAATACTAGACTAAATTTAAAAAGGGCCTTATTAGAATCTGCTTACTAATCTAATCAAAAAATTAAAACTACTCTTATCTAAGATTAATCACAGATCTAAACTCTATCTAACTTTTAATAAACTATTCTAAAAACTTCATACTACCACATACTAACTATACTACACAAAAAAAACAATTGTAATATCCCCCCCCCCAGCATCCTATACCTAAGACATACCCCTCACAAAGGCCAAGTGGCATGTCCACTTGCGTGGTTGAAATCCCCAAGGGGGAGAGCACTGCCCAAGGTCTACGCACGCAAGCCTATGCCCACTCCTCCCCTTCAATGTGTGACCCTCCAGCACTTGGGAAAAGAACTTGTGCATACTAAAATTGATTTAGTGTAAACAATTCCTCCATTCTGTAAGCCTAATGGCCCTTGCTCTTCCACGTGGGGCCCACCCAAGATCTGTGTGCTATTCAAAGCCTACACAGTGCAGACTTTGTCCCCTCCTCCATCATATTGCATGGTCCAAGATTCAGCAAGGATGAGCGTGTGAGAGGAAGAGATATGGGGAGGGTAAGTTAGATTTGTTTTGATGCATTTAAATTGAATTTAGAAAAGACTCTCTCACTGCCCCCCCCAATGACATGACGTGCCATAAGTGGCATGATGATCACAGTACCCTTGCACATGCCTAGCCCTTAAGGGTTACAGGAAAATGGTAAGAGAAAAAATTAATTTTAGTGGGTAAAATTTTGGTTTCATATTGATATAAAATTTGAAATGCCAATAGGGACCTAGGCTAGTGCTTTGCCTCCTAGCTTCTAGGGATTGAATATAAAAATTTTATTAGTGAGTGATGTCAATAGGATATTCATTTAAATGTTTTTAATTTCAAATGTATTTAACTTATATTCTTTTTAAGGGATTTAGTATTGGTTTTTAATTGCAATCTAAAGGGATAATGCAAGGAATATTCTCTGTGACTAAGGGGAATTAAAATTTCCTTCATACGTTTTCTAGAGAGGGTTTTTAGACCTGGAGATGCACATTTTTTTTTTGAAAGCCGATTTAGTCTAGGTGTTGACATATTATATACTTTCTTGCTATACTAAGAATGAATATTGACCTATTGACAAAATTGATTTCCTATGAAAAAGCATACTAACAAGGATGTGTAAAAAGGTTATATTTTCTCCTTCTCTCCTATAATTTATGTTTCATTAATCATTATACATCAAGGTGTATGATCTTTTTTTTTGAATTCAAGGAAGCACATAATCTCTTAATCAAATCGATTTCTTCATGATGAAACTTAACAAGGATAAATAATTTTGAGTACACAATGTAGGATTTTGATTACATTTAATACTTAGACATCAATTTGGAAATTTCAACATACAAATTTCCTTCCATTAACATAATTGAAAACTTGAAAAATTCATAATTCAAAGACATTACCTATCATTCTATTTTCTCACAACATATACAAAATTTGAAATCACATGAGAGCAATACAAGGAGGTTATCATAATCTCTCTTTTTTTATTTCTCTATTATTCATCCTAGTTCAAGGCTCCATCGGGAAAGAACCAGTAAGAAAACTCGATGTCTTTGCCAATACATCAAAATTCAAATACATTTTACATAATATTGCAATTCAAAAGAAATCTCTTCAAAATCTTTTAAAAGTACTCTCTTTCAATACCTTCAAATTTTCAAGGAAACACAAGGAGAAGACAAGAGCTGACTCGGTGAATCGTCACAACATCAAGAACAATTCAAGCATGCACCCTAACCTAGTTTTGCACAATAGGTCCAAACATAGAACCTGACTAGGGGGGATGTGGATTTTTCCAATGGGAGACATCAATCACCATGCCATAACATAGCCCTTTCGAGGCTAAAAATTCAAGAACTTCTATTCTTCTACAAGGCCCTTTCGAGGCTAATACCATAAGGATTTTCATTTGTTTCCATATTTAAGAATTCACAACATCAACAAGGCATGTGATTACAAGTAGGAGCCCATACACCCTACCCTCTTTCCCTCTTCTCACCATGAGAGGAGACTCTACACCATTGAGATCCAACTAAGGCCCTATCCCCGTACATGGCCACTTCTTCCCTATCCAAGGGTGAGTAATGCCAAAAAAATCCCCATGAAATACCCTCAAAAAAAAATCATCAAGACAAGCATAAGAATGCATCAAGAACAAACAAAAATCCCTCCAAATCCATCCCAACACACAAGCAAGCAAAAACAAGAACAACACAATACTATATGCAAGATTCAAGCATGAAAAACATGAAGAAAAAAACCAAAAGAGTGAAGAACTCCTACCTTGACAAAAGGTTATGGCAAAATGGTGGGTTGAGAAGAGCTTTTCCTTTTCTTCCTTCAATCTTCCAACTTTCTCCAAATCTAGAGATTGGGTAACAACCCCAAAACTACCCCAAAATCCCTTTAAGTATCATCCCTTACTCAACTAGACTTCAAGAAAACTCAAGATGGAGTTTGAGTCACCAACTCATGTAGATGACAAATCAATTTTTGCAATCCATCAAAAATAGGGCTTTTGAGTGGCCCTAAAACTCAAACAAGGAGGCTAAGGGGGTGGAAAGTACTCCCCACCCATACCCTTACCCCTAGGGCACTTAAATTTGATGTTTTTAAGCCTTAAAGACATAACAGGAATAACTAAAAGCTACGAGAATAATAAAATCAAATAACAACCTTTTAAAGATAGACAATGCAAGGATAGCACATTTAAACAAGGGGTTCAATTCTGTCTTTCCTTTAGGCTTCTCGGCTACATGTCCTGCACACTCATTACACACATCAGTAGGTTCAAGAAATCACATGCATTATGTAATTTATGTATCAGAAAAAAATCATATAAATTAAAACATCAATTTTTCTAATGATCAATTATTTATCTAATTCTACTCATATTTCTGACCATTAGAATTGCATAATCAAATTGTTAGTTTTGCATTCATTTACTTTATCATCATACATGTTCGTAAAGCATTAAATGATGAAATCAAATATCTAAAAGTAAGGCATCACACATCATAAATATCATAATAATATTCAGTGCATCAAATTATGTTCTGACGTATCGAGTCATGAGTATCAAAATAATAATGTATCATCGATGCTAGGATGGGTCGGGGTGAGGCCTCACATTGTTATTTTATTTAAACTTAGTTTTTATTAAATTTATATATTTTTTAAAAAGAACTTTATATTACTAAATAAAGTATTATTATATTATTAATATAATAAAAAACTTTTGTATAGCAAAATTAGTATTGAGTAAAGCAAGAGCCTACAACACAATGGTAAATTGTGAACCTCTTGTCCAAAAGATCTTGGGTTCAAATCTACTCAAGCTTAATAAATAATAATAATTAATAACACATAATGATAATTAATCTTGGCTTCAACTTTGTACTAATAAAGAAAATTATTAGAATTGGGTTGAGATTATTAATAGATATATTTCTAAATCATTCATATATTTTAAAATATAGATGTTTTCTTTTATTAAAATACCTTTAATATTTTATATTGTTAGAAATTATAAAACTATATATAGTCCAAATGAAAAGATTAATATTTAAGTGTAATAACAATCTAAGAGTTATAGAGTTGAAAACTATATAACTTGGGAAACTAACTACTCTTAGTTAACACTTGTATGGTAGAATTTACTTGTACTTTAATTTGAAAATGATTCAACCATACTTTTATTGCAAATAAGTTGAATCAACAAAAACTATGTTGTTTCGAACTTTGTCATCACAAAATGTAGGTAACAATATGAAAATTTTTCAAATCAGTTTCATTTTCTCTAAGTTTTTTCATTATTTAATTGGCTAACATTTATCAACCAATTGACTCCAATTGACCTAATGAACATTTTTACTGAAGGCTTTCATCAAGTCTTCTTAGTTTTTCTTTTTTTTTAGAAAGGGGTAAATGCTTTTGACCTAGAGCTATGAACTAGTGAGGCCACAAATGGGGGACCTCATCCCCATTAGATTTGAACCTTGATGGCAAGGATAACAAATCAACAACTTAACCATCACAAAATGCCACTATTGGAAAGTCTTCTTACTTTCTCTATTTGTTAAGCGTGTGCTTTATTTTTTAAGCCTTCAACATCATTTTTCCTATTTTTGAGAGTGTGTTTGTTAGCTTTTGGTCTTTTGGCTTTGCTCAAATCATTGCTTTCAATTTTCCCTTCAATTCATTCTACTTCAAGGCTTAATCAAAGTTGAAAATCAAAAGATATGATTATTTTAGTGCCCAAAAGGTGGACTCTTCATGTGCAACTAAACGATTTAAAATATCATGTTATATTTTAAAGTTGACAATTCACTTTTTGAAAAATATAACATAAATTCACTTTATGTTAAATTTTTAAGTTACTTTATCACTTAATTGACTATAGTGCACTTTATGCTATATTTTCATGTTGAGTTGCTTTTTAATTTTCTCACTTAAGTGAACTATAGAATTTGATTTAATTTTGAGATTTAATTCAAAACATCTTAGTAAATATTACTTTTTGAATGATATTTGCACATTATGTATTAAACTATATAGCATAAATATTATTTATGACCCAATTAAGTGATATTACTTCAAAAATAAATTAAACATGTGCATAATTGCTCATTTAAGTTATGAAAACATGTCTTTCAATCCATTTGCATGTAAAATATGCAAAAGGCTCCTAGAGAATGTGTTTTGAACTAAAGAAATGCAAATGCTTGTAACTTAAAATATGCAACAAACCTCCTAGAGTGAGCTTATGTATATTCAAGCTTTAAAATGTACAATCACCTATGGAGAGTGCATTTTTCACTAAAAGACTTATAAATTTGCAAGTTTTTAAAATATGCAATGATCCTCCAAGAGTGCATTTTACATCTTGAGGACATCTAATATATTTTTAAAACATGTCAAAACCCTCCAAGTTTTTTTTTTTACATGGCAAGTCATAATACATATTTTTAAATATGTAATAACACTCCAAGAGTGTGTTTTCAACTAAATACATTTTTAAAAACATGAAAACACCTCTAGAGAGTGTGTTTTCTATGATAAAGCTAAAATATATATTTTAAAATATGTATTGCCTCTCCAAGAATGTGTTTGGAATCCTAATCCATGCATTTGCATCTTGAGTCCACATTTTGCTTTCAAGAGCAAAAATGCCCATGCTTGTGCCCGTGAAGAACACATTTTTGCCAAGATTGTTTAGATCTATTCCTCCCATGGCATGAAATCACTTCCATAAGGGATTTTTTGGCATTTCCATGCTTAAACTGTTGAATCCCTTTGCAAAAATGTTGTTTCACGTTTTTGCAAAAAAAAAAAAGACCAGATTTGGGCATTTTAAAGCATATTTTTGCTTGTAAAGGAGGCATTTTTACACATCAAGGCATATTATTTCTATTTTAGATTACACTTATTATCTCCAATGTCAAAATTGATTCATGTAAAGGCAGATTAAGACCACATTTTGGTCAAAAATTGGGTTTTCCTTGGAGTTTTGGGTTAAAACGTGACATGCACAAGTGATCTTTCACCACATTTTTGGCATCCTCATGCCAAGTTTGACCCTTCATTTCTCATTAATCTTTCATCATTACAAGTTTGAAGGAGTCTAAATAATTTGTTTGTGGATTCAGATTTGGAGGAGAATTGGTCTTGAAATCTATAAATTCTCCACATTAGGCTCCTTAATCTTCAAGTAAGTGGACATTTTCAATGTTGCTCATTAATGTGTCCTTATTTTTCTATTCATAAATCTTTCATGATTTCAAGTTTGAAAGAGTCTAAATAAGTTGTTTGTGGATTCAGATTTGAGGAGAATTGGTCTTGAAATCTATAAATTCTCCACATTGGGCTCCTTATCCTTCAAGTAAGTGGACATTTTCAATGTTTCTCATTAATGTGTTCTTATTTTTCTATTCTACTGAATATTTTAGCTTAACGTTGCACACTTTCCCATAGAGATACCATAAATAATGCATTTTTCCTTTAATATGATGAAAACTCTCATTTTCAGACTTTTGGATTTTCCCCAAACTCCAAATTCAAATTTGCACTTTAAAGTAACTTGCCTCTTGGAATGTTTGAGTCTTAAACCAAAGGTAAATATTTCTATTGTGCTTTTTTTCATTTTTTGCTTGCTTGCTTTCTCTTTTTTCTTCATTTGGAAGAAATTGCAAGTTCTTTCCCAAGAAGTTGAGCATGTTTAACTTCACTCCACCTTCCACCTCTTTGTGCAAGTGCATCATTTCATTCCATATCTACTTTCCATGCCAAGGTACATTTGTATCCACTCCATATGGAATTACAATCCAAGAGAAATTACATGTAATTCCACTTTCCATGTCATGGTACACTGCATCTCATTCTCCACATGCAATTACATGTAATCTAACCTTCCATCTACATTTACATGAAATCTCATCCATCATTCTCACTTACACAAAATTTCATCTCTAAATCCAATCACATATCACATATTACATGTAATGACATCTTGAGAACCCATTTATGACCAAAGCTCACTATTTTAAAAGTAAAAAATTGTACTTTATACACATTCCCATGAGTCCAACATTCACTCCTCACACCTTTACATAAGGACTCACCCTTTACACATGTTTCTATCTTCTCTAGTTGCATTTCAACCTTGTACATGTGTGTCATCTCATTTCAAGATTATTACACTAGATCTTTGAAGTATTTAATCCATACTCCAAAACTTTGTTGCTTTTCAAGAATCAACACTTTTATGAAATCAATACCTTCTGATGATGTGTTCACATTTTGGGATTTTCATATTGTAGCACAAGAAATTCCCTCATCTACAAGGTCTAAAGGAAAGATGAAGTACCAATTCAACAAAGAGTCAACTCATGCAATTACATCTCAGGTTTCATCAACTTTTGATAATGTTTCTAACATAGATATCGAGCATGTTGACATGGATGATTTATTAAAGAGGGTTGAATCTCCTTCAAAACATGAAATTAGGTGCATCAAGAAGAGTAATTTTCATTTGGTATCTACTTTCCCTATGGCTTCCTCCAAATTTTCATTCATTTTAGGTTGTGCACAGAATTTCAGTCCAAAAACCAAGACAATAAAGAATACATATGGAAAGGTCATCATTAGCCTCAATCCAAAGGTTATGGAACAAATCTTTAAAGTTCCTCAGAATGTAGAGTATATAGATTTGTCCAAAGATATGTCTTTAGAATGTTGGAATGAGAATAGGATAGATTATTATAAATATGTAAGTGCATATTGGTTAAAGGTCAAAAGAAGCAATTTTTCAAGATGGTCTAAAACCATTCACATGTCAAACTTCAATTCAGAATGTAAAGACTTGATAACTCTTCTTAGTAGGATATGCAGTCTCAAATATTCCAGTGACTTTGAGCATTGGATGTATAAATTAATTCTCTAGATCTTTGATAATGAAGATCCTATCTTCTAGGAAGAACTTATTAGCACTATTATTTGTGAGTAGTCATTTAATGTAGGAACCAGAACACCATTCTACATGAATTCCTAACTAGTTTACATAGTTGCATCCATGTGATCTTTCTTGGGTCTATCCACCAAAGGGGACCAAATACAAGTTCCTATCTTAGACTACTATGATCAAATCACCTTTTTGCACAAAAAATGTCATTTTAGGAGAGTTAAAGATGAAGTCTTTGAATATTTTTTATGTTTGTTTGATAAATAACTGGTAATTAATTGAGTGTTAGATGAACCTTGGAATAGAGTTAATCAATTTGGTGCTATATTTCTATAGTTTCCAACTTTCACTTATTTGAGAGTAGATTATTTCAAAGGAGAGCCATATACTATGCCAAGATATGCTACAAATAAGATCATACTAATGGAACTAGCTAAATTTCTCATGGAAGTACAGTCTAATCAGAATTCTCTACATAAGCCAAGTTTTGGTATCACTATAGCCAAACCTTTGGTAATTGGTCAGTATATGATCAATTCAATTTACAACGAAAAGAATATGGAGTCAAAACTTCAACTTATCACATTAAAAGGGTTCAAGGCTAGGTTTGATTTTGATTATTGAGGGTGCATTCAATGATTAAGAGGGCATTCGCTCATGTTCATCGCATGGAGGACATATGGATTGACATGAGCATATAACTAGATATTATGAGAATGGATTATGACATGCTCACTCTACAAAAAATCATCAATCTTAACATGGTTGAAATTCTATCTAATCTTTAGATTGAGGATGATGGTAATATTATTGATCCAGAATACCATCATGCTAGTTTTGATAAGCAATGTCTTTTTCCTATACAATGGTAGTAGAGAGAAGGTATATCTAATTTTGATAGATTTCAATCCATTCTAGTGAATACCAAAAAATGGTTGAAGATCAAAGGTCTCAAGATATTTAATTCCAAATTTAGGTTAGATTGTGGGTGTTTTGGACCACCTAGAAGGAAATCTCAAGCAAAGATGGTGCATCTTCTTCCATCGCAACACAATCTCTCAAGTTTAACTTAAAAGGTGGAAAGTGGTCCAAGTCATATCAAGACCCTCACAAGCACCTATGTAGGCTCAAGAATTTGATGAGGAGCAAGATAAAGAAGAAAATGCATCTAAAGAAGAATCTGACAAAGAGGAAGAAGGAGAAGTTATGATCATATCTCCTCCACAACTAATAAATCAAGAAGGTCCATCCATTCAAGAAGCACCTTTTCTTGGTGTCGTAGATGATGATGTGGATTTATTCTCCACTATTTTCGCAGCTACCATCACTGCCTCAGAGTTGAATAAATACATTGGAACTTCCTATCTCCTTAGCAAGACCTCCTATTCTCATAGGTAAACAATGTGAGAACTCGAGAAATATGTTTGAGGATTTTTTGACATTCATAGAAGGTCCAGTTTTCCAAATTGATACTTCAATAACTAGTTTTGAAGCATTCATGATAGAGTGTTCTCAAAAAAAACCTCTTGGTACAACAATACAAACTAAATCCTGTGCAATTACTATAGAAATACAATTAAGATCAATGTCCATGGTTGTTACTGCTCTTGAATCAATAGATAAGGGTTTAGTTTGCTTATTTGGTTAGGAAATAATACTATGAAAAGAAAGAAGGTTGTGATGCCCCCAAATAATCTTCCTATTAAGGAAACCAATTCTAAATCTTAGAAATATAAGATTGTTTCAAGGATTCTAGTTGATTCTAATAAAATTAAGTTTGTGGAGGTTATTGAACCACTAGTAGTTGAATTTTCTACAAGATATTCATGATGCACTTGCTAATGTATCAAAGAGTAATCACAAGCCATGGTAGAAAAACAACTATCTCAAGCAAGAAGTTGCTCACCTGAATGAGGTCATTCAACAATAGTCTTCACAACTTACAATCATTACATCTCAGACACCTGAGGGGAAATAGATCATGGAAGCAATGAAAAACTTGGTTCAAATAAGTTATCTCTGAATGAGTTCAAGCCATCACATATGTGGTTAGAATTCTTGAATTTATCAAAGAGATTGAAGAATAGCTACACGACTTGATTGCATCTTTGAGTCAAGAAGATAATACCTTGAAAGAAATTCTGACAGATTGGAATGAGATCGCCAAATCTGATTTGGATGCCATCGTCACATGTGATGTTGTTCCATCTTGTGAAATGTTCTACAGATGTCACAAACTCATGGGATATAAAGAAGAAATGTTCACTTAGAAAACATGTAACAAAGTTGCAACCAATCTTAGCAGATTGTCAAGTAACAAAAACTTGGATCATGTGTGACTTGAAACAAATGGGATGTCAAGTTCTTAATGAGCATGATAATTTGGTTGCAATTGTAGAAATGGCTTTAGAATATATTGTCAAAATTAATGCTGATTTAGATTCTAAAGATTTTGGTTGTCATAAAATGAATAAGTTTACTTTGTACAAATCCTTAGCAAAGAACTTACAGGATTCTCTCATGGTAAATTACAAAGTTGTAAAATCAGCATATGTTGATGGTGTGAGAATAGAAGCTATATCAAAGAAGATGGAGATTTTAGATATTTCTACATCATACGATGCTATCATCAAGTTCAAGGCACTTAAAAAGAATCCTTAGGATTATTTTTCTTATTTTCCATCTTCTTTCTTCTCTATTTCATGCTTGTATTCATCTCATTTTGTAAGGCTTCCTTTTCTTTTAGTACTTTCTTGAGAAGCTTCAAAGAAGAAAAGTCAACCTCTATAATAATGATTCCATTTGACTTCATCTAGTCGACAAGTTCCTTCCTCTTGGATCTTGATTTATGCAATTAATCTTTGAGTTTCTTGATAAATCCATCAACTTCCTTAATTTTCTCCTTCAAATCGTTGTGCTCTTCTTTCTACTTATCAATATCTTCAAATTTGATCAAGAGCTACTTTTGAATGCTACTAGTTCCTATTAGGGTTCTCCTCAAGTTATTACACTTTTTTATGGGGCACAAGACTCTAATACTGATTGTTAGGGTCAAAGAATACTTGGGAGGTGTGAATCGATATTCTAATTCTTTTAATAACTTCAAACATAATTATACAAGTACCATATAAAGCATACAAAAAGTAAAGTAATCCAAAAAAAAAAACCATTCAAATAACTCATAACACTATAATTTATTTTTGGGGAAAAATCAGTTAAGGTAAAAAAACTTGGGGAGGACAATACCAAAAAATATATCCATACTACAGTAATGAATTTCCATGTTAAACACTACTTAGTTAAGGCTTAAGTACTTTGCGAATGTGGTGTACATTCAAAATTCTAATCACTATAAGAAGCCTTTTAAGACTTAGAATATCACCCTACTGTAAGATATATATCTAGTATATAAAACTATTCAATATTGGATTTTTAACGATAAACTAAAGGAATCTGAGGGCAATATATTTAATTGATTCTATCATATTATAAGAGAGGTAAGGCTTGCAAAATATTACTATGTAATTAGATAAAATTTGATAGATAAGTTTACCAAAGGAAATGTAAGAAAAATATACTAAAGAAATTTATATTTCATCATCACTAGCATGGACATGACCTCTACTTATCAAAGATATCCCTTTCCTTAAATTAGGTTTTAAAAATGATATTTATATTAGTAGATGAGACCCTGCTAATAAGCATTCCAAATTTAGAACCTGACTAGTAAATTAACACTGTGTCCTAATAAGTCTTCTAATATAATTTAAGAACCCATCATGACTTCTCACATAAGTATAAGATTCAATATTTTTTGACACAACAATTTTAGAAAATGGAAATCAAATTTAAAGCTCTCTAGACCTTGGTTACGTAATTGACATAAATTTAGATAACAATCCAAGATGGGTAGACAATGAAGATCAAATTCAGACTATCTTAAGCATTCAAGTTGACCATAAACAAAAGAAAAATCAAAAGGACAACAAGGAAAATGGTATTTTATAGAGGAGGCATATAAATTTTAATCAAAAAGTGATATTTCACTAAATAATGATAAGAATATAGAGAAAAAGTTTGATATTTCAAGCCCAATCAGGGATGTATATATTCCTACTTCCCACTAGATGATGTGATTCATGTTGATTGAAGTTCTCACTTAAGATTTCCTATCATTTGGTCATCCTATTATCCTCTCTTTTTCTTTCAAGATATTTTTTTATATAGGATGTTTAATCATTCTCCCCAATTGAATTATTGAACTAGCCTCAATTTATTATTTGGCATTCCCCTCATGTTTTGTTCCAGTAGTAAGGTTGATATTCTGACATTTGAACTCCAAGGTTGGACCACTCATTTGGCATTCTACACTTCCTTTTCCAACATTATTTATATCTCTAAGATCCTTTAAAATTAGTAGGGTTCCAAATATGAATACCATCATTAAACTAAGGGGACCTCTTCAAGTGGCCTTCGATGAAAATATCAATGAGAAATACTGGCACTGGATCCTTCTTAATACACATTTCCTAATTACTATAGTAGTCTAGAGGATATTAGATAAGGAATTTATCACAAACTTTAACTAGTATAGAGTCTACATTGATATCACTTTGATGTTTGTAGCAATGTGTAGTCTGATCAAAACTGATAAATCAAGCATACTATGAATTTGAAAAGGATGTTCAAATCAAAATATCTAAGAAACCTAGAAAAGGAAATGCCAATATCTATAAAGACATATACATTTGTTAGCCCTATCACTATGAGATTCTATTACATAATACACAATGCATCCCTCTTTAGCCTATTGTATCATCCTTTGATCCTAATAGTCTTATTAAGTGGTTCCTACTTGTGAAAAGGAACCCAACTTCCATGTTGGTTTACTTCCATATTTGGACCCCAAGTGATCATAATTAGATGGGAAGCTATATACAAAAAGATAAAGTGGATGCTTGAGAAAGTAATCTACTTTTGGACACAAATTTGGTTGAAAACTATTTAACAAAAGATAAAGTTGATGATTAGGAAAGTAATCTAGTTTTGGACACAAATTTGGTGGAATTCCCTAGTTTTGGGGCTAAGGAAGTTCATGAGTAAAATGAACCTCAATCCCTTTTTATTTTGCTAGATGAATAAAGGTCAACTTCTCTCTTTCTGAATTGATTTTTTTTTCCATTCTTGTATGGATCTAAACATAATTTCCTTTATGTAAATATATTTTGACTATAAGATATTTTTTGATCAAAGACCTTTTTATAAAACAAGATCATGCTATAGCATTTACAAGAATAAATTTAATTTTATAAGCACATTCTTTTCCAAGATCAAGTTGATGCTGACTTTAGTCATATATGACCAAATTGAGAAAAGAAAGAATAAGACTTAATAATAGACTTAAGAGAAAACTTTAAAAAATATAGAAAATAATATATTAACTAAATAATTATTTATATCAAGTATTAATTTTGTAAAGGCATGCTTTCCTAAGTCCTTGTTGACATTATGGTGGGCTTGTATACCTCTTCAGATGGGAATAAATGATGTAGAGTTACTCTTAATTGATACAAATGTAAGGAAGGGTATGCCCTCTCAAAGACCTTTGTTAAAAAGGTGACCATACCAACATCTAAATAGGACATAAAATGTATTGGCCAAGGTTGGGGGTTGTTCTTCCCCATTCTTTTTCCCCCAATGCCTACACTTTGAATGGGGCAAAATTGATGAAAATACAATTTCAATAATATATATAAGGCATTTGCCTTTTATCAATAAAAAATGCACCTAGGGAATGCATAATATTGTAAGCACTCACCTAGAGCTCACAAATCAATCACAAAACTAATAGGTCTAATCCTCGATCAGGTTCATTGATCAAAATTCAAAGCAAAAATGGAGTTACTATCCTTTACTAGACAAGCTAATAGAATCTACAATGCCTAAACAATTTTGATGAATCTTTGACAAAATATATACATCATAATTCACATTTTCACATCATTGTTGGGAATCTAATAGGAAAAGTGAGATACTAAGGGTTGGGGGGGCAGGGGGGGGGGAGGCAGGTTGGGGGTGAATTAGGACCGATAAAAATTTAGTACTTCAAACAAGTATCAAAATATATAGCTTCTTCAACATAAACCCTTATCTCATCAATATCACAAATAAAATGAACATTTACTACAATGCATAATCAGATCTAGCACCTAATATCACAAATAACTCACAAACATATAAAGTAACTCATAACACATAAACACAAAGATTTGGTTACATAGAAAACCTCCAATGTGAAGGTAAAAATGTGGTGGGGATGACACCCATAAATCTTCACTACTGAAACAATAATTGTTAGGGCAACAAGTTTGATCACTTCTGATGATCTAACCTATGAGGAGTCTAACCTATTAATAGCTTACAAGACTTATGCAGTCTACCTTGACTAAATGATTTAACCTTACAACTAAGTAAGTACTATGTTAAGAGATTTACAAAGTTTTGTTAGGACCACTCTATTAAGATATTTGAACCCTGATTACACTTGTTAAAATGTATTAGTACATGATCCTTCGATTTGCACTAATATGTTGATAATAGATCTCTGTTCATTCACTGATCACCTCTCTGATCTAATATATCTCTATCTCTACACTTCACTACTCTTCTCAGTCTCTATATTCTGTTTGATCTACTTCACACACACAAAAACCTTCACAACTCTTATGAATTACGTCATAGACCCTCCTTAAATAGATGATTGGTTGAACCTTCTAGATCCAAATCAATGATCTAAAATCAATCTCTTTGCCACTTAGACCTTCTAGTTTTATGATTTGTTGAATTCCTTTCCGAGGGATTAATGATCCTTAATAAAAATGTGTAACCATCTCCTTGATTACCTACTTGGTCTCTAAAATATGCTTTTAGCTCGACAAAAATGGTTAACATAGATTATAGTGCTATTCCAAATAAGAATGTTCAATTGTGCTACTCGATACTTACAACATACTAGCGCTCAACATAAACTATTTCTTCATGTTGTCTCTCAACCTTCACTAGCTTGGCATGAATTGAATAGCTCAATTTGTATAAGACTCAACTTCTACTAGACTTTGGCTAAGTTGACATCCATTGTGATCTCTGATCTACTTAGCAATCATGTGAGTACTCGATGACCATTAGCATGCTTGGCAGTAACTACTACTTAATACTTGACTTAGAATATTTACAAGTCTTTACTCCTTGACTCAACCTATATAGGATGACTTGGTCACAATGATGGCCAAATAATCTTTCCTTGTATATGACTATGGGTTTGACAATAATAGACAACATGACTTAGGGATTAACAATCTCCCCCTTTGACATTAGTGGAAAAACCACTTTTTCATGATCAAAATATGTTCAATACAAAATCAATACACAAGTACTCACCCTTAGAATATAATACATACCTTTCTCAGTATCCACTGTACATACATTGACTCTGCCACTTGGCATATACATGAAAAATGTCAAAACAATTTTTCTTCTTTGTAAAAACTTTCTTTATTTGATCCATTTGATCAATTTTGATTATGTCCATTACCCCCCTTTATGCATTTGATCATGCCCATTATCCCCCTTGTTTTTGTCACTCATGGATGCTGGGGTGGAGTAGTGGTGATGCCATACTTATCAAAAAATGGTTTATGAATTTGTACTATCATGGCTAAAGCATAATCCCAACTCGTCCTTATAGAATCCAAAATTTGAATCTTGATTTCTAGCATAGCAGCTAGATCAACCAAACTATCAATAGTAGAGAGATTTGGATCTCTTTGTACTACCTCCTTTGTTGATTGAAGCTCTGTCTACATAACCTTTAAGTGAGGTGTCAACATTGTTTGAATAGAGATAAGCTTAGCCCTTATTTTTCCATCATAGCCTTGAACCCAGCTAACCTAGCTTGGGCAATTATTAATTTGTTAAAATTAAATGAACTTGAACTTTTCTCCATGTTCAAAGAATATCATGTTGACTTTAAATATGATTGTTGTCTGTCTATGAGCTCTTGATTTTATTTGGTAAAGAATGTAGCATTATATAAATTTTGTACAAATAATGAATATTCTTGATAAACTCTTCTACATTATTTACAAGGTTTGATAAATGAAATTTCCTTATTGCGATTTCAATGGAGACTTTCTCTATCACTTTCTTCTCAAATTTCCTGGTTGTCCACTACATCAACTTCTCATTCAAGTCAACATTTGTATCATTCACCTTCTCCACAATTTGAACTAGCTAAGAAATAATAAGGTCATTCTCATCAAGGTTTTCTACATCAAATACTTTGAAGAAAATGTCCTTGATCTCATGCAACACTAGCTTTCATTTTTCCTCCCTTCTTAGCTATTCTTGTCTTACTTTCCTTGCTAAGAGGTCTTGCAAGGTTTTCATCTACTCATAAGTCAAGTTATTAGTGTCCCAATTTGGAATCACAATAACTTCATCCAATGTCACTAGCTTGTGAGGTAACTGACTCTTGTTCTTCTTGATCCTCTTTCCTTCAAAGTTTATAGTGTTAGATCTCGACAATGACAATTGCACACTTTGAGTTTGTAGCTTTAGACTCAATCTTTGAACAATATCTTGTGTGCCCTCAGTACCTTTGGGTTCCTCATCTTATCTTTGTTCCTCGGTCCTTAAAAGTTCACAGTGGAACTTGGTTGTAATCTCTCCTTAACTCCCTCATTTAGAGGTCTTGAGATGATAGGCCTTTCACTGCCTATAGTAGATTGCTCAACTTAAGCATTATGGCTTTTTGACACCTTGTTCTCTTTTTACATTAGCCTACCCTACTACTCAACAACTACAACTTGTGCCTCATCTAAAACTTGTACATTTGTCTCAATATTAATGCTAGATGTATCAATTAAACTTACAATTACCTATTGAGATGGTTATTGTTTGCCAATCTTTAGATATTCCTTAATTTGTACAATTACTAGATCTCATGCAACAATAGCTTTTTTCGTTGCTCCCTTCTTAGCTCTTCTTGTCTTGGTTTCCTTGCCAAGAGGTCTTGCAAGGTTTTCATCTACTCATAAGTCAAGTTATTAGTGTCCCAATTTGGAATCACAATAAATTCATTCGATGTCACTAGCTTGCCAGGTGACCGACTCTTCTTCTTCTTGATACTCTTTCCTTTAGAGTTTGGAGTGCTAGAGCTCGATAATGACAATTGCACACTTTGAGTTTCTAACTCTAGATTCGGTATTTGAACAATATCTTGTGTGCCCTCGACACCTTTAGGTTCCTCATCTTATCTATATTCCTCAATCCCTACAAGTTCACTAGTGGAACTTGGTTGTACTGTCTCATTATCTCCCTCATTTAGAGGTCCTAAAATGATAGGCCTTTCATTGCCTATAGTAGATTGTTCAACTTGAGTATTCTAGCTTTCTAACACCTTGTTCTCTTCTTGCGTTGGCCTACCTTGCTACTCAACAACTGTAACCTAGGCCTCATCTGACACTTGCACATTTATTTCAATAGTAATGGTAAATGTATCAATTAAACTTACAATTACCTATTGAGATGGTTGTTGATCACCAATCTTCAAATATTCCTTAATTTGTACAATTACTAGATCTCATGCAACACTAGCTTTTTTTGTTGCTCCCTTCTTAGCTCTTCTTGTCTCATTTTCCTTGCTAAGAGGTCTTGCAAGGTTTTTGTTTGCTCATAAGTCAAGTTACGAGTGTCCCAATTTGAAATCATAATAACTTCATCCACTATCACTGGCTTGCCAAGTGACTGACAATTTTTCTTCTTGATCCTCTTTCCTTTAGAGTTTGGAGTGCTAGAGCTCGATAATGACAATTGCACACTTTGTGTTTGTAGCTCTAGACTTAGTCTTTGAACAATATCTTGTGTGCCCTCAACACCTTTGGGTTCCTCAGCTTAGCTTTGTTCCTTGATCCCTACAAGTTCACCAGTGGAACTTTGTTGTACTATCTCCTTATCTCCCTCATTTAGAGGTCCTGAGATGATAGGTCTTTCAATGCAGGTAGTAGATTTCTCAACTTGAGCATTCTGGCTTTTGGACACCTTATTCTCTTCTTGTGTCAGCCTACCCTATTTCTCAACAAATACAACCTATGCCTCAACCACCAGTAAATTTGGATGTATTTTTTGATGCTTTTCCATCAAAATTGTGACATAAAAATGTCAAAACCTACTATCCCTAAACTACAGTCAAAAGTTCGACGACCAAGACAAGTGTCAATATATCAATGAAAAAAACCATAAAAAATTATTGCCATCATTGTCACATGGCAGTGCCAAACAACTAGTTCAAAATATCTAACAATTGACACCTATGAGAAATGGTTTGACAAATAGTCCACATCATCAATGGAAGGAGGCATCAAACTATCAATGAGTTGGAGATATGTTGTGATGGATTTGTCATACTCTCGACAATAGTATTTGTCAAACTATTGATGACCTGTATAGATGTTTTGATGGGTTCCTTATAACGTCGATGATAGTAAACGTTGAAATAGTATCGGTATTTAGAGTTTTTTTTAAAATGTAGCAACAAGCATAATTCTATAAAATAATTGATATTGAGATCATTTATTGACTTATTGTTCTTTACACCAATCTATTCATTAATTGATTTACTTTATGATTATTGTTTAAAGTTTTCACATATTGAGAGACCTTGCCTATTTTTTAATAAAATATACAATTGGATATTGAAAATGATGTATCTATAAGATTTCAAGAAAAAAAAAGATTTTCATGTTTTCTTTTTGTACAAACTTGGTGAAGGTTGAGACCAGAACCTTAGCAGAAGTAAAGGAGATTTTGTGATATATTGATCAAGGAAGATATGTGGTAATGCGTATAATGTTAGACAATATGAATTTTCCACACTCCAATGGAGATGTTGATGTGTCCATGGTTAAAGAAGTTGTTCAATTAATCAATGGAATATTTGAGACTGAGGTTATAATTTTTTTATGTATTCTACTTTCCCTATCCCACAGGGTTGTAGACATGAGATGATTCTTTGATTCTAGTATAAGCATTTGGATATTTCTCAAAGTTCCTCTTTAAATGGAAATGATAAAAAATTTCTTCTACAGTCTAAAACTTTGTTCACAAGTATGAAATTGAGAGAAAGACATGGTTTGACAATTTATTATTTTGAATGCTACCTTTAATAGGAAATACAAGATAAACAACTATCCATTCTAATCACAATTTCTGCACTGAACTAACTAGCGTCTCAAAACTGAACCAATTAAAATATTGTTCACCATTATTAGATTTCCATAATCCATATTAATGTATTTTTTAATTTTGGGATTCAACATCAACATCTCAGATCACACTACATGATCCATCATTAGGATGCAAGAGAGCCAAGGAAAAGAAATTATTGCTATTCTGATATGCCAACATTCCCCACCTTAAGAAACTATTGCTATAAGATATTGATAGTAACAAAGGTAGTATAAAAAAACTAGAGCCAGTAAACTTAGAAGATTAATATACCTTAATATTGAGAATCAAATACTTTCTCCTCCTTGGTGGATACATGTGATACACACTCTCTTGTGAGAGTAGCTCCATGTTTGCATACAACTTATATAGAAAGCAACATGTTGTCCATTTCCACTAAAGAAGCAATTGATAATCAGCAATAAATCATAATCTGCATACAACTTATAGAGAAAGCAACATGTTGTAATTCATAGTACTTATGTTAAAGCCATTTTAAAGCATTCACCTGGAACCTACTATGTTCACCCACTAAAAGTAAGTACCATGTTGGAGACTTCAAAGTTTGAGCATCCTCATGATCTAAAATAATGACATGATACAAAACTAAGTTGTAACTAAAATGCTTTTAACAATTTTAGTTTGACCTTCACTTGGTTTCGAGAACCCTTTCATATTATCTACTTAACAAGGCCAACCACGTGAAGGTGGAAGCTCATTTGGCCTCTCCCACCCCCCTATAATCACTCTAAATTCCCCATTAACAATTAAATAAATATTTCATTCATTCATTTTAGAAGTATATCATTGAATCATTATAATCACATAACATATGTTAACATGACATACAATTAATTAATACATATAAACATTCATCAATAATTTGTGAACACATCAATCATTATATTCCCATCACATTCATTAACACAACATATAATTCATTAATACCAATAAACATTCATCAATAATTTGTGAACATGTCAATCATTAGAATCACATAATAATATTCAATAACATGACATAAAATTCATCAACATTCATCATCAATAAGAAAAATTCATAAAAATCCATTAATAAGCAACATTTATAAATATCCATCAACACATTCATCATCAAACAAGGTTTTTAACATTCATTTCTTCTTTTCTTATTTCTTTTTTTGAAGATAAAGGCTAATAGGCACATCCTAACTATCTTCGGCATCTTGTGGCTCTTGTGGTTCTGATCTTATGACATGAGGCTTCCTCTTCTTTCGTCGAGGACAAGGTTGATGCACCCCTACAATAAGAAATAAATGGGTTTAATTATAAACTCTTTCTTTTATGTTGTAAGTATTTCATTAATCTAAAGAATATAACAGGGATTTTTCTTTACCTAATACTGCCACATCATCTACTCTCACATTTTGTTTAGCCCTAACCTCAACATGCTCAACACTAACATCGCGCTCTGCATACTCAAAAAATATCGCATAAAGGTTACACCAATTGCAATTTAAGATGTTAAATTTTATTAATAATTACATGATTAATTTAAAATATAAATTGAATATGTACTTGTATCATTGTGATGCACATTGAGGTCTTCGTCATATGCAAGATCCATGCCTTCGTCATCATGAGTAAGATCTGTGCCAAGAGTAGTAGGCTGCAGTGAAATGCCATATTGGCATTGTTATCATTGTTCGAAATTAACATCAAATAGATTATTTGTCATGAAGTTCTCAATTACTATTATTATTCATTTGGCCTATTTACCTATGTGTTAACTGCTACACTAGAATCTTCTACACCTGTTTGGCCACTAAAATATGTGTGGTGGTAGGCAACCACTGCTTTATAGCCTTTCTTGAAGCCAATTTATTTGTCCTTTTTTGTGGGTGCTAGATTAAATTCAATGCCCTACATTTTTTGCATAATATCGTCAATAATTAATGTATTGCTGATTTTTAATTTTATATAAAAAATTGATAGGGAATTTCATTTATTGCTATTTACAAGGTGTGAGTGAATTTTCATATATCCACCAAAGCCAAGATGTGTTGACCAACCTTCTCTTTCCTAGCTTGTGTTGCCTTCAATGTGCTTGCAACCTGTATATGTAAACTTTGAAAAATGTTAGAAAAATGTTAGATTATATAAATCCACAATCAACATGGTTGATCTTCTCTCTTAAACTTTTAATATGTTAACAATTGAAATAAAAGCACAAACTCTTGAATGAGATGCATGATGTATCTGGAGTATAACTTACACATTGCTAACATCAGCACATTATAGAATTGCTTTTATGTGTTAGATATAATAACTTATAAGGATTAGCTCATTAAGGGGTGTCTTATTTTTATTCAATGAATCAATTTCTATATACTAAAGAAAAGAGTTACAAATATAGCAATATGCAATCATATGCATTTATATAGACAAGATACAACCATTCCTTGAATTTACCTCCATCTAACTAGTAGCACTTGATGTTGTTGTAAAATCCATCTAACTTAATATGGTGTAATGCTAGCATAGCTCCACTAAATATATCATAAATAATAATGAATGTTACAGGTAGATACCTTTAGTTACTTGAATGCAACAGGTAGATACCTTCAGTTACTTGAATGCAACAGGTAGATACCTTCATAATACTTCTGATATGTTGTGACTAGAGTGTTGAATGATGACAGGAATGCATTTTGTAATCTGCAATGTTTATTAATCTTGGGACTACAAGTATGTTACATCTTTCATATTGCCTTGTCCACTGATGAGAGTAACTATATATACAAGTGTGAAGAGTTATGTCCCCGTAGGGGTATGACACTACGTGGCCAAAGGCCACACAAGGTCATGACCCTACATGGTCATAAACAAATTATTTATTAACCATAACCATTCAAAGGGTAATCATACCCACTAATATGTTCAATAATGATCTCAATATTTATCGATGGCAATACAAATAAGGCTTGATCCCTAATCGGTGATAACAGATAAATATGAAAGTAATCCAATGTTTATTGTTGATAGTCGTACTATCAAGAATGATAGAACACCATGTGAATCAGTAACAACAGTAATATATATGCCTGATCTGAATCACATCTGTCATAGTTCTATATATATATATATATATATATATATATATATATATATATATATATATATATATATATATATATATATATATATATATATATATATATATATATATATATATTAGAGCATAATATATTTAGATGCTTGGTATTACTCGACTGAAGATAAACTTTCAACATGTTCATTTTCATTTACTTGGAAAGTTTTAAAATCCCTTTCAACAAACCCAGTTATGCATATCTTGTGTATGATGTTCCATATTTGTGTTTATCTACAATTAAAGGCATGCAAGTTTAGATTGTTAATACTAAAATGTATATTGCTCATGTTTCAATACTATCAAAAAAATGCATTGTTCGACCCATGCTAAGACACATTAATCACTATTCTTAGAATATTAATTATTAATGTTGCTAATTCTTAGCAAGTCTTTTTCAGAAAAGGCTTAGAGACATACAATTTAATACTGAGAAGATAAATTAGAAAATAAAAGTAAATACTTTAAATAGGTTTTACTGAAGTATGCATAAATAGGTTGGCTTAGTTACCAGAAGCGAATATCCATCATCTTATTAACTATTTATTATATTACACTAATATAATAAGAATAATAATAATTTGCACTCAATAAAATCCTCAGACCTTTGTGTTAAACTTTCCTGTAAGTCTACAAACATCAAGAAAGAAAATGGAGAAATGAATTAAAAGAATACAATAGAAATTATAGTCTATTCTTTCCACACATCATGAGTTAAATACTATGCTATGAGGATCTAGCTCTTCTATTCTATGTAATTTATGTTTTAGATTTTACCTATGCCTAAAATTCATTATTATTTATGATATATTTAGTGGAGCTATGCTAGCATTACACCATATTAAATTAGATGGATTTTACACAACATCAAGTGCTACTAGTTAGATGGAGATAAATGCAAGGAATAATTGTATCTTGTCTATATAAATGCATATGATTGTATATTGTCATAGATGGAGATAAATGTAGATAATACATATGCAGGTTGAGTTAGCGTAAAGTTTGATGCATATGGATTAGAGAGATATTTTTAGCTAATTCCTGAACATTAATGAAGGAAATTCTAAGTTTTTCCTGAAACAAATATGTTAATGGCTTCCATCACTTTACATTGGGATGAGTTGATAGTATGTTGAAAAGACAAAGATGAAACATGATAATACATTGATTGTAGGCCTCACTGCTCACTGTTAGACAATAAATATTGCTCACTATTCACATTGCGATGATCTGATAGTATGTTGAAAAGACAAAGACAAAACATAAGCTGATAGTAGGCCCCTAGTCAATTGTGTCTGTTTGATACTAGCATGAGTTGTGATCCAAGGAGTTGCAAAACTTCTCACTGTTAGATAGTAAATACTGTGCAAATTCAAAACGAAGAGCACATTGATTGTATGATTCTCACTGTATGAAGAATACAATAAATCAACATTCTTGAGAAAAAACATGACTGAAGTTTATGAGACACATACCTAGTTTTGTTGGGTGGTGGGTTAATTCCTTTATCCCTTAGTCTCTTCTCTTTTGCATCTTCAATGATTTCCTTCCACTCTAGTAGTGGCACCATAGGAGGATGCTCATACTTTGGGTTGAGCTTTAGAGCCCTTCTGTACTGGTCTCTCACAATATTTAGAAGTCTACAAGCTTTTTTTAGAAGTTGGGCTCTGTTCAAAATATTTTGAACAAAGAACTGCTCCATAGTTTTTATGAGCTGATTTTTTAATTCACGGGCTTGGTTAGTCCAACTTTTAACAAAACACAAATTGTAGATTAAAAAATTAGTTCAAGGATGGACATAAAAATGTAGCAACCAATTATGTTAAGCTATGTACCTTTTACATAATGTGGGCCCAAATATCTTCAATATTAAATCATAAAAAGTTTCATAAAAAAAATCATTTCCTACAAAATCATCACCACATCATTAGTCGAAAATGAGTTATGAATAAGTAAACTATAATCATACTAAATAACTACAATTTTAAAGTACTTGGAAGCTTAGGCAATTTTAATGGAATCATATCTTTCTTGACCATCAATAATGATGCCTCCAACAATCCAATACAAGTAACACTGGCTGCTTCAAGAAAGGCTGGTAAATTATTAGTAGTACTGGTATTAGTTCTATCATCAACATGACAAGGTGTACCTATCGCATAACAAACTTAATCAATGTCATAATATACTCAAATGAACAAGAAAGTGCAAATATTATCATATTTAACACATAACAAAATGTAGCAAAACAAGGATTTACCATCCCTAGTTACAACAGGTGTGGATGTTTGCATGGATATATATATACACACACACAATGTATTTGTTATATCCCTTATTTTCCTCTAATAGAATTTTATAATAAATAATAAATAACAATGGCATCACCATCGAGAGAAACTCTCCACCCATGAGTCATTCCAAATAAATATTATCAAGTCAAGGGTGAGCATTATACCACTCTAAGCAGAACCAATCCTATAGCAATATATCAGGAGCAACAAAACATCATATCACAATAAGAAATATTTGAAAGATAATTGCATATGTACAACACCATATGACAAGCACATATTTCAATTAAACCATATGACCAATGAAAGTCATACAAAAAATAAAAAGAACAATCATTTAATTGTATAGATAGTATTAAATATACTCCTAACCTTGTTTTTGAATTGCCATTTATAAGATCGACACTTCTAAACGAAGGACAAGCAATCAACCAAATTACCCATCATTAGAAAATGACTAGTACACAACCAAACTTGGCAAAATAGGAACTAAAAACATAACCAAGTTTGCTACCAATATATTTATTTATTATATTTACTACAATATTCACCATGATGAAATACATTATCTTTTCTTTTAAAGCACTTGTACTCTTTTTTAATATACTTAATAAATAATAAGAGATGAGGAAGACAACAAGCCCTTCTTGTAATATCATCTATTTAGTTGTGTTAGGAAATAGGGACAGTTACTTCAACTTCCCTTTCTACTATGCTAATTGAATGAAAATAAAGCAATTAATGAAACTTGAACCAAAAATATCCTATTTATGATATAAAAATTAATATATGCAAATGGAAATAATCACAATCTGATAAGGAAGCTGATGGAAATATTCTCAATGATGCCAAAAGAATTGGGGTGATTATTAGAAGCTATTGTCGATGTCAAAAGTATGCTTATTAGGTAGATATATATTAGGACCAACACATACATTAGTTGGCATTTGAGCATTGCAAATAAGTATGACTACACCAATCATAATTGAACTTGAAGGACAAATTGATTCACTGAAGAGTGCATTGAAAATTGTGATATGGAATAATTTGTTCCTCACACTAACCAAGAAGAAACATCATCTATAGTTGCAAATACAAAAATAAGATCCATTTGTCAATAAATACAGTGCACTACTATTGGAGATAGAAAATGAAGGAGAGACACATAAGATATGGAAAGCCAAGATGGAACAACCAACATTAATAACAATCTGGTGGATTGAACAATCAACATTAAAGAGCACATAAATCAGGAGTGATATGTATATATACAACATGATTATATTTAAAGAGTCCCATTTTTCATTAACCAAGAAATGTAGAGCAAAAGAAATGAAGAGAAGAAAAAATTGGGTAGTATGCATTAAATGAAAGAAAGAGAAACTTTATAAATCATATGCCAAGTCACTTCAAAGCCAGCTGGCAGTATAAAAGAAACTTTCAGTGATAAACCATATGACCAATGATCGACTATTATATAAAACACAGATATCGAAATCATATCATCACAAGATCATGGACATGGAATTGGTCAAGAGGATATACATTTAAGACTATATCATTATAAAGGTTCAACAATTATAATTAGAAAAGATATATATGAGTTTTCCACATACAACAATTATCTTAAGTATCGAAGAATGAATACAAGTGGTTAAGTAAACAAGAAGAGTGAACATGACAACAGTAATATAAAATTGTCAATAATAATCATGAAGAAAATGATGTCCCTTATGATGATTGAGAATTGATATCACATACCTGTAGGATGTACACTGGTACCCTCATCAAGTGGAAGAACTTGATGTGGTCTCAAAAAATCTTGTCACAAAACATACATATTGTGGTTCATGATCCATTAATTAGTATAAAACATAAAGCTTTATTGAACTATTGTCCTAGCAAGAGACTCATTGTTGCTTACTTCCAGACAGTGTGCTCTATGACACAATTCATTTCCTGTGGCCTCTTTTTCTTCTGTTGGATTTGGATCCATCACAAGCCCAAGAATTTTAGATTGGTGTTCTTCAGGGTCATTTTACACAGGTTAATAGGGTCACTGTTGTATGTGATGTCATCATCACATAATACAATGGCTGCCATATCAATAGGTAATTGTTGTTGTGCAATTTGTTCCTTTCTCTTTCTCTTTCCTAATGAATCAAATTGTGACAAAAAATATCAATAAAACAATCAAAATAAGTCCAAAACCTTCTCAAAAGTAACATAATAATCTGACATTTTGTAAAATTAAAATTGTATTAATTTTTATACAGAAGGTTTACCTGTGTTGGAGAGAGGGTGGGAGCAACATCCCTAACTTTGTCATCTAATGGCATAGTCACATTGCCCTATGACAAAGAATATATATAAAAACATCAACATAATCAAAGGAATAGTCCACTTATTATTAAAATGGTATATTTTATAATAGAGTTCTAATTGGAAGTAATGAGTTTAAATTTTACATATATAGTACTTACAAGTCCCATGATAGTAACTTTCTTTGTATCTATGCAATTTAAATTGTAATCTATTAGCAACTCTTCCTCTAAACTTATTGATTTTATTGCACATGCAAAAACATGATTTCCCTCACACACCTTGAAAATGAAATTGGGTCGCTTATTAGTTGACCTAGGGCACGTGCTATTTATAAAACCTACAATGTTCCTTGTTTCTTTTGGCATGCCATCAATGTACACAACAAGTCTTTTACTTTGATCATTTTCTTTCTATTGTAGATAATTTGTTGCCAGTGCATACCTATGCATATTTTTTTTATATTGAACTATCTGCATCCAACTTTTGTAATTCTAACAAAGTCCTACATACTCCATCAATTCAACAACCTTGTTATAACTGACCTTTATGCCATCCATGAAAAATGGGCCCAAACCATGTAATGATGATGGAACTATGCAATATATCCTCTCATCAACACAAAAATTACTGTTAATTGGAGGTAATTCCTTGGGTAACCATTCTTTCTCAAGATGTGTATAACTCAAGGGAATGTTGATGTTGCCCTTTGTTTCATCATCATAAGAATTGACCACCCTTGAGCAAGGAAAAATTGCATACATTTATTGAATTTTCTTATAATCTTTTGCCCTCTAGTTTGTCTCTCTTTTGTAGACAAATCTGATAGATACCTCTTTGGTGGTAACTAGAGCCCATCAAATGAGAGATATAGTTGAAGGAACGAAATATTAGGATATAAAATGAGGCTAATATTGATAAAGTTTTCCTAAAGTTAATGTCGAAAGTATAGAGAAAGCAAGCATGTAATAAACTTATACCTCTCGATCTATGTCACTTTGTACGATCCTCGCTAAAGGGTATAGTTTCTTGCATATGTAAATCATTTTTCTTAAGTTAGTTACAAATTACATGATACTTATGCTACAAATTATGCATAGAACACAAAATGAACAATATACATACATTGCAAAAAAATATAACATTATATATTTTTCAATTGGTTACCTCTACAAAAAACATATTATAAGTAATCAACACCTAATACATTTCCATTGATCATGTCATTGATCATGTTCTTCATCCATCTCATCATCATGAGCATCATCATCCAAATCATCAAAATCGTCACAATGACCGTCGTCGTCGTCGTCATCATTACCATCACCATCACCACCATCATCATCGTTGCCACCACAGCCACCACCATCATCATGAACATCTTCACCATCATCATCATCATCATCTCCTTCTTCATCTTTGCCATCATCAACATCATCATCTCCTCCTTCATCTTCTTCTACAATCACATTATACTTTATTGGTCTTCCTCTTGGATGGTGTCTAATGACAAAGAATTGACCTGATTTATGTGAAACACCAAAGTAAAACACTTGCTCACATTGGCTTAGAAGAACATAGGGTTCATTTCCAACTGGTTCAAATGACCTTGTATTAATCATTGTAAATTTATTATCATGTTCAATAATAGTTTTATTAGGATCATTTTGATTTAGTCATAGTCTATACCATTTGACATCAAATAGAACTTGTTTGAAGGAATTAAAGTCGTACTCAATTATATCATCCAAAATGTCATAGCATTTGTTTTCAGATTGTTGAGGATGCATGTTGTTTCTAGATAGTGACCTCGAACATTGCAGTTATCTCAAAATCGCAAGTTCTCTTAGTCACATCCACCTTTTTAATGCAAAATTTACGGCTATTGTAGTACATAGCTCCGTGGTACTCGACCTGTTATTTTTCAAACATGTCAAAATTATGCATCCATCCTTGAGTTTATATTAATCAAATGGGTCATGATAGATTAACTTATATGTACCTTTCCACCTATTAAACCATTTCCTAGATCAATTAACATTGGTGTAACATTGAGATCTCCATTACGATGAGATTATTTAACCAATGAAGAAACACCATCCCATGTTAATGAGCGACCATTTAGTTGAGATCATTCAATCCATAGCATCATCCAATCAAGATTGTTTGAAACATACAAATGAAGTGCATCCCACTCATGAGCAACTATATAAAATAAATAGACTAGTTAGAAACAACTTATATTGATGATGGATAAGAATTAACTAACTATAATAATATCTTATAATTACCTGTCACTTTCGTCAATCTACCTATTCCCATCAAGTACTCCCCTTCAAATTTGTTAATAGAGTTGGGATCCCAAATGCGATCTACATGGATCTTTGATGCAAACTTGGGAAGATATTCACTAATGTAAACTATGGTCTAGTAGAACATGTATCCCTCCACCATGGAACCCTTAGGCATGCTCTCTATCAAACTAAGACTTTAAAAAAATTTAAGTGCCTCTCAACCATCCACATTGACCTAGTCGGTACAGATCCACACAATTTGATCTCCTCAACTAGATGTATGAAGTAGTGTTCTTGTACATTGGAAAAAGTAGAAGGTAGACACTTTTGCATCTTGCACAAAAGTTGAGCAATTTTTCTCTTCCATTGCTTTATGTCCTTTTTATCAATTTATTTAGATGACAACCACCTAAAAGATATTCATCACGCAAAAATATATTAAAGAGACTAATAACACTTGTATACAACAAATCTAACAAATAACACTTCTAACCTCATGTACTTCCCAAGATCATATACAACGTGTTTGACACTCATGTTGTCGAAGTGTGGGAGACATAAAGGTAGAACATACTGAAGTAATAATAAAATGACCATTTCAATATATTATAAAATAAAACAATCAAAAGTACATGATGTTTTACAAATTTATTATAAATAGAAAAAACATGACTTACCTTGATGAAGGTATGCCAATCATGCATTTTCAACCCTGACCCAAAATCACTTTTCTTTGATATGAGACTGCTTATGTTTGTAGAAAATCCTATGGGAAATTTAGTTTTTTTTATAGCTTCATATATGGCATCAGTTTTTTGTTGCGTTGATAACTAAGGAAAGGTGCTCATATTAATCTCTATTTGATTCAATGAAAAACTTCAATGCATGACTGGATTCATAAATGTCATTGCAAATATTGGCCAATTTTTCTTCATCACGCCTTCCATCCAATATTTTTCATAGTGTCTCTATTAAATTCTTTCCAATATGCATAGCATCAAACAAATGCATGATTGGGATGGGCTCATAGTACGACAACCTACTAAATTGTCTAGGATAGCTTTTAAGTCTTTTTCGAAGTTTCTCATCGATGCCTTGACGACCTTCAAAAACATTAATTATATCATTAGTAAACAAAAGATGGTATCCAAATTTAAGTTTCATATGAAAACCTGCATCAGATGGACTGACATTACTGTTACATATTGTACCCACCCCTCGCCAAATATTTGAATTTTAAATACTTGCCCGCCCAACGGTCACTCCCCAATTTAATATTATTTTAAACATCCCAGAAATATCAAAAAATTGTTTAAAGATCAAACCTTATGATTTGTTTCCGCGGACCTGCAAGTCCCCATCGATGGATTGATCTAAATCAATGGTTGGTGCTATCTCGCTATGGGAAGTTGCACGTTGGATATCCATAGCGACATAGCGCCTATCGGTCGCGTGGCCAGTGGGTCCTCCTTTCCCTTATTGTTTCTCTGGCACCGGGTTTTGTTCCATCCATGGTGGGCGCTATGGAAATATTCGAAAATCTCTATTCCTCGCCATTAGCGACATAGCACCCACACGAAAAGTGTTACTGCGGCAACATCAGTTGTCAGGTGGGTCCAGGTATGTCCCGTTGGATATCAATGAGAATTTGTCAGACACGTTGGCAGTTGATCAATCTTTTCATTGGCTAACGTATGAATATGTAGAATGTGGGTCCGCTTCACTTGGTGGACCACAAACGAGGACTTGTCAGACAGGTTGGCACGTGGCCAGTTCTCATTGGTTGGTACACTGATCAATCAGATTCATCTTGCTCGCTGCCAAATCTCAGAAAATCAATGATGGGTGCTATCTCGCTATGGGAAGTTCCTCGGAGGATATCCATAGCGACATAGCACCATTGTGCCACGTGGATCAGTGGGGCCAGATCTCGCCAAGACAAGGATGCCAGGTTGTGCCAGGTGGTTTCCAAGTGGATTCATGGACCAAAAACTTTATGGAGGCAAGCGTAGTAATACGGCGAGACTTCACGATCGTCGAATCAAGGAAAATCCACGGCAGACACTATCTAGCTATGGAAAGCTGCGAGGACGTTACACATAGCAACATAGCACCTCAGCGACATGTAGCAGGGTGGGGCCGAGTGTTATAAAACTGCAAGGATGGTACCAATTTGGGCTGAGTCGAATGCCAGGTGTGCTAAGCTATTTCATGAGCCCAGAAGTTTTAAGGACAAAGCGCGGTAATATGGTGAGTATTCATGATCGTCAGATCTAAGGATATCGATGGTGGGCGCTATCTCGCCATGGGAAAGTGCTCGAAGGATACACATAGTGACATAGTGCCTCGTTGACACGTGTCTCAGTGGGTATAGTTAAGGCAGTAACAGTTTGACGCACTGGCAGTTAATGTGACTGTCACGATCAAGGTTGAGCTAGTGTGGTTAGTTAAAAGACATGGTCAACTCGGAGAGACTTTGCAGGGTGGCGAAAAGATAAAAGACTATTGGTCCATGTGGCTCATCCCGGTGCCAAGATAGGTTGATTTGCTAACCTTACTGATTCATGAGACAGAAACAGGGGAAATCAAGGGGTTTTGCATGAATCTGATCTTCATGATCGATTTCAACCACACTGGAGTAAATGCGAAACAAAGAAGAACACTGTACCACCCCGATCTATCTATCTACCTGGTCTGAGCACATTTATGGCATCGTTTCCATCTTCTCAAGGCTCTGTTCCAACCAATATCAGATATCATTGCATCTAGATCTGTACCCAACTAAGATTTTCTTCATGATTGTTTTCTGCAGGACTTAATGGTAGTTTGTTACAAAGTAATGACAGTGGATGGACATCTCAGTTATGCCTGAACTATAAAGACATTTTTTGTGAATTTTGTAGGGCGGACCTTTCTCTGTTTTCTCTGTTACTGCTCTGCAGATTCTCAATGTAAATTCCCCTGTGCCTCTGAACTACATGATTTTTTGTCTTATCTCCTTCAACCATTGGTATGAAAGTGCAAGAATTCTTTGCCTCTTACAGGTGTTTTGTAGAGATCTATGATCTGCATGACTGTATCTCCTTGGCCTATGAATGATAGTATAAGCGAATCTCTCTTTCCTTGTGTCATTCATCTTGGTTTTCTAATTTGCATGTGATTATTAGATTAAAGCAAGTCTGGATGTGTATATCCTTAGTTTCATTCTGGTTCAATAGTGTATATATGGGCAGAGTTTGGTCTGAACATTCTATTTTGGTATATCACCTCTTTATATTAGATTAGGTAGATTTTCTTTCATGCTCTCCTTCTCCCTTTTCCTCTCCAAGATTAGTTAGGTGCATCTTGATAGTGAGAGGAAGCGAACCTTCTCCAGATACTCAATCTCATAGTTCAAGTCCCACAGCTTGGAGGTTGTTTCCATGTTTCACTAAGTTGTCCTCATGCATAGGTTTTGGACAAGGGTGCAAACCTAAGTGACAATAGTTTTTGGCACGCCAGGTGGGACAACTTTCTCAAAAAAATTTAAGCCTATTGGTGTCAAAAGGGAAGATTTCATGATCAATACCGAGGAGATAGTACTGGCTTCAGTGTTTAAGCCTTCAAGAGGCTTATTCTTCAAAGTACTTGGTGACTCTGAGCTTTAAATACATATCTGGTTCTAGACCAAAGTTGCAGTGATTCATGCCCAGAGTTGAAACAAAGGCATCTTCTAGAGGTAAGTTTAAGTATGAAGAGCTTTCATTTTCAAATCCTAGAAGAAGAAGGACTAGGATATCTTTATCACCAATTAGAAGTGCAATAGTAACAAATTCACCTACAAGATCTATCTCTACTCCTCTTGATGTTACATCTCAGCCTAGACTACCATCAATACATATCAATAGATCACTTGTCTATATGGCGTTGCCTAGAGCTCATACTTTTGCCACCTTTAATGGTAGGAGCCCTCTCTTATTAGCCCAAAGACATGACATACTAGTAGCTACCCTCAAAAGTATAACAGAGTTTACTGGTGAAACTTCTATCTCTCCTTCAGAACACATTCAAGAGGTTGCAAATGTCTGCAATATCCATGGTATTATAGAGGATGATGTTGCAGTTAGGCTCCTAGCCTCATCCTTGAAAGGAAAAGCACTGCAATGGTATAGAGGTTTAGCTTATGGTTCTATAACAGATTGGGACGGATTAGGAGCAAGATTGTGCAAACATTTTAACAATAAAAGTGACTATTTGTCACTTTTAGAACAGTTGACTACTATAAAAAGAGCCCCCCATGAATGTATGACTAATTTCAACTATAGATTTCAAAAGACATGGGATAGAATACCTACTTTAGTGAAGCCTACCCCTGGTAATGCCTTCTTCCATTACCTTAGAGCTTTTAACAGTGATATTGCCACTACAATCCAAACTATGGGAGGAGATACCTTGCCTAATGCTTATGACATAGCAATAAAATCAAAGAACATCCTAATACAAGGAGGTAAGCTGGCTCCAAGGCCTCCTATGCCTTTCTTCCATGATGTTCCAAATCATCAACCAGCAATAGCTCCTCTTCCCACAACTTCTACATCACAATCCCTTGTCCCAGTCCCTCAAGCTTCCACATCCTCAAATGGGATAGATGAAATCAAAGAGATGATGCAATCTCTGATGCAAAACATGGATAAAAGAGAAAAGAACCTAGAGAAAAGATTGCAAGATCATGAGAAGAAGTTGGAGGATAACTCCTCTATGATGCAGAAAGTGAGCAACAAGGTGGTGACTTGAGAAAGACAGCAAGCTCAAGGTAGTAAACCCCATCAATTGCAATATCAAACTCCAAGCAGTGGTAGGCCTCCAAATCCTAATCATTAGAACAATTCTTTTGATCAGAGTAGGCAGGGTGACCATGCTTCAACCTCAAATGTAAACCAAAGTAGGGCCATAGTCCCTCAAAACAATATGGCTCAAGATCAAGATTTTTGTCCCTCCTATAACTACTCCTATGCCTATTGTATGTATTAGAAGGTTGAATCTTTTATGGCTTTGATAGTCCAAGAGCCTGCAATACAACCATCATACAAGGAGGACCAATTCAAAGATACCTTAGATATGCAAAGACCCTTGTGATTGCTCTTTTATGAATCATCAAATGGAGGAGCATTGTAATGTAAACCAGAATTCCATTGCTCATAACACTAGAAGAAAAAGAAGAGCTATGGAAGATGTTGTCTCTCCCCCTCCCAATCAGGCCTCAACTTCAAATGCAATATCTCATGAGCAAGCAGCAAATAATCAATCAAGTACCTTTCAACAGCAAAGGCAAAATCATGGCAGAAAGGATGCAAGTGATCCTCAGGTTATTCCACCTCAACCTCATACAATTGCAACTCCCAAAGCTTCTACCAAAACACCTGCTATGCCATTTAGTGTGGTAGAGAAAATGAAGAAGACAAATGTGAATATCTCCATGTGGGATGCTGTTGCTACTATACCCATGCAAAAGAGGTTGATGTAGCAAGAATTGGAAAGAATTGAACCAAAGGATCAGACAGTCAACATGGAAAGTGCCACAAGCCTAGTACAACCATCAAGGGAGGCAAAAACAAGTAAAAAAGTTAGACCTCCTCTATTTTATGTTTCCCTAATTATAGGGGGCAAACTAGTCCATAATTGCATGATTGATTCAGAGGCCAACAGTTCAGTGATGCCTAGGTGTGTTGTTGATGCTTTGGGAATGAAATATGAGCCCATTGTTAGGGATGTATTACAGTTGGATGGTAGTACTGTCAAGACTATAGGGATCCTTAGGAATGTGGAGATGGCCTTACATGCATGCCCTGGTTGTACTGTAACCCAAGATATCTCTGTTGCTGAGGTCAAGCCATATTTTGCCATCTGTCTGTCAAGAGACTTTACTACCCAAATAGGTGGTTTCATATCTTCTGATTGGTCATATATGTCTTTTAAGATGAGATATGGAGCCAATGCTTCAATCATAGCAGAGCCTCAAGCCCTCCATCATATTGAATCTTACACCCCTAATTCCATCAACATGAATTGCCCTATCCTAGAGATGGATGAGAATGACATAGTGAATGAGCCCATCACTCCCCTAGCAGAGATACCTGATTTTCTCTTAGATGAATGGGCTAAAGCGTATCAATTTGATTCTACACCAGAAACTCTTGAGATAGGTCTCAGTACATACTGTATATTGGAGAAAGATACTCTAGTTCCCAATCTTGTGGAGACTAAAGAAGATATGAGTGGGATATGGAGTATGTACTTTGATGGATCAAGGAATAAAAATAGATCAGGGCCCGGTGTGACGTTGATTTCTCTTGCACAAGTAAGGTACTACTTCTTCTTTAGGCTCCAATTCAGTTGCACTAATAATGTAGCCGAGTATGAATCCTTGATTCAAGGTCTCCTACTTGCTCAAAAAAGAGGAATTCAAGCCTTAAGGGTGTATGGAGATAGAGAGTTGGTGGTTAATCAAATGAGAAATCAGAATACCACCAAGAATGGTTTGCTCAAGTCTTATAAAAATAGTGTATGGGATTTTCTTGAAGGTTTCAATGCATTTAATATTCAAAGCATCCCTAGAAAAGAAGACAGACATGCTGATAGACTTACAGCAATAGGTGCATCTTATGATGTGCCAAGGAATTTTGAGGAGGAGAAGAAGCAACAAATCAGAGTGGTAGAAAGGCCTACTATCCCTGATAACAACATCCATTGGCAAGTGTTTGGGTCTGATGAGAAAATTGTGAGCTTCTTACAGAATGAGGCAGAATTTTCAAAGAGAAATTAGTCAAGACTGCAGGATCAGTATGGTGACCAAATCATTAACCTCAGCTCCAACAAACAGCCTAAGGGTCTCATTACCTTAGAAAGTGTTTTCAATCTTGATAACCAAGCAAGAGGCAGGGCCATGAACCTAGCTGCTGAAAAGGATGATCATATTCCAATCATGGTTGCTGATGGAAAGTCCTTAAACATGGGAAAGGTATGTTCTGAAATTGAACAAGAAAATTTTATTCATCTATGTCAAGAATTTAATAATTTATTTGCTTGGACACGTGATGACTTAAAGGGCTTTGACCCAAGGTTGTTTTAGCATACCATAGATTTAATTAATGATGTAAAACTAGTAAGACAAAAACAGAGGCCAATGAATCCCAAGATTGAACCCCTAATGAGAAAAGAGCTATCCAAGTTGATTGAGGCCAATATAATTTTTCCCATCAAACACTCATCATGGGTAGCAAACCTTGTCCCTGTTAGGAAGAAGAATGGAGAAATTAGGCTATGTGTGGACTTTAGGGACCTTAACCAAGCTTCCCTTAAATATCACCATCCTCTCCCTTCTATGGAGTAGATTTTGTCCAAGGTCAGTGGTTCAAAGAGATTTTCATTTCTTGATGGATTTTCTGGCTACAATCAAGTGCTGGTTAAAGAGTCTGATAGGTACAAGACTGCATTTACCACTAAATGGGATACCTATGCTTATTATAAGATGTCATTTGGGCTAACCAATGCAGGTGCTACATTTCATAAGGCAATGGAGATGGCCTTCAAAAGATTGATTGACAAGTTTTCCTTAGTTTACCTTGATAATATCATTGTGTATTCAAAGGATGTAGAAGATCATTTTGATCATCTAAGACAGATATTCTTAAGATGCAGAGAGTTTGGGGTTTCCCTTAACCCAAGAAAGTGTGTCTTTGCTACTAACAAAGGAAAATTATTAGGACATACTGTACCTGAGGATGGCTTAAACATTGATCCAGAGACAACAAAAGCAATACTTTCCCTCCCTCTTCCTAAACACAAGAAAGGGCTGCAAAATTTCTGAGGTAGGATAAATTTTGCGAGAAGATTTATTGCTAATCCTGCTACCATGGTGAAACCTCTTACAACTATGCTCAAGAAAGGTATGCTCTTCACATGGACCAAGGAAGGGAAGGAAAGTTTTGAAGAGATCAAGACAACCATAACCTCAGCCCCTACTCTCATGAATCCAAATTTTGAGAAAGATTTCATCTTTTATACCCTAGGTGGTGAGTCAAGCATTTCTGTTGTCCTAACTCAAAGAAATGATAAAGGTGACGAGCAACCCATAGCTTTCTTTAGTAAAGGGCTTAAGGAGTATGAAGATAAGTACAACTATGTAAAGAAGCAAGCCCTTGCAGTCATTAGAGATTTAAAGAAATTTAGACACCTCCTGTCTCATAATAAGATTCATTTGTTAGTACCCCATGCCAGTGTGAAGGATTTTCTTTTGAGCAAAGATATTAGTGAGAAAAGAGCTGGCTAGATTACTAAAGTGATGGAATATGATATTGACATTCAGATTACCAAGCCGGTAAGAGGGACGGGGTTGTGTAAACAGATGTTATCATCTCAAGAACCTGATGAGGAAGCTGCTATGATACTGATAGAGCAACAAGAGGTAAGAAATAGCAGCCCAAGGAGTTGGATGGATGACATGAAGAGTTTCTTATCAGGCAATGGATACCCTCAAGGATTAGATAGAACTAAAAGGAGACAGTATAGATTACAGTCAATTCCTTATGTCATAGTTGGCGGTGTCCTCTTTAGAAGAGATTTTAATGGAGCCCTATTAAGATGCCTTGATACAAATCAGACTAAAAGAATGATCAAAGAACTTTATGATGGTCCTGATGGTGGGAACTTCTCAGCAAGGACAATTGCAATGAAGATCATGAGGGCTGGTTATTACTGGCCATCTCTGTTTCATGATTGTCATAAATATGTGAGGAGGTGTGAGAAATGTGCCTTCTTCTCTGGTAAACAAAGACTTGCAACTCTTCCCCTTCATCCTATTCAGGTGGACCAGCCTTTTTCTCAATGGGGATTGGATTTCATAGGCCCTATCAATCCCTCTTCCAGTTCTGGTCACAAATGGATTTTAGCTGCTATAGATTACTTCACCAGATGGACAGAGGCAGTTGCACTGAAGGATGCCATTGAATCTTTAGTTGTTGAGTTCCTTGATGGAATTGTGACTAGGTTTGGTGCCCCTTCAACCATTATTTCAAATAATGCAAAATCTTTTCTTGGAGCTTAGATCTGTGCATGGGCAGTGTACCATAATATCTATCTGAGCACATCCTCAAATTACTATCCTTAGGGTAATGATTTGGCTGAGTCCTCCAACAAGAACTTGATCAAGATCATGAAAAGCACAATAGAAGATAACCAGAGGTGTTGGCATAAAAAACTGAAGACTGCACTGTGGGCTGACAGAATAACGCCTAAAAGGTCAATAGTGAATTCACTATTTGTGTTAGTTTATGGCAGAGAAACAAGGCTTCCAATTTCATTAGAGTTCCCATCCCTAGAGCTAGCTCATCAGCTTTAGTTGATTGAAGATAATGCCATGACAGTAAGAATGGCAGAGCTGATGGAGATGGAAGAGAAGAGAAGTAAAGCCATGCAGACCCTAGAGACACACCAGCAATAGGTAAAAAAGAGTTTTGACAAGAATGCTAAGGTCAAAATCTTCAGGGAGGGAGATTTGGTTCTGAAATGGGATGCAAATAGGGCAAAACCAGGAAGACACTCAAAGTTTGATGCATTGTGGAGTGGTCCCTATCTGATTCTTAGTTGTAAACAGGTCAATGCTTTCCAGTTAAGTAGGCCTAGTGGCAAAATTTTGCCCATCCCAGTCAATGGGATTTATCTCAAACTATGCTTCTGATGAAGGTTGAAGATTTCATGTATATAAGTAGAGTAGTTTCTTTTTTTAGCTCTCCTGTTTTCCAAGAAGTGCATGAGCACAAGTTTTGTCTCCATGAGATAGCCAGTTTTCTTAAAGTTTTGACAGGGCAGAAGGAGGTTTTTGTCTCTGGTTCTAGTTGCAGAGACAAGGGTTTCAGAGTTTTCCTCTCAAAGGTAGGGTTAGGGTTTCACAATGCTCAGAATCTACATATTTTTTATGACTTTGTAGCCCAATGGATGCGTAAGGTCACTGGTCTTATACATAGCAGGCTGACATCCCCTGTGAGTTGCCAGAAATGTTACATATTGTACCCCCCCAACCAAATATTTGAATATTAAATACTTTCCCGCCCAACAGTCACTCCCCAGTTTAATATTATTTTAAATGTCCCAAAAATATCAAAAAATTGCTAAAAGATCAAACCTTATGATTTGTTTCTGCGGGCTCGCAAGTCCCCATCGTTGGATCGATCTAAATCAATGGTTGGCGCTATCTCGCTATGGGAAATTGCACGTTGGATATCCATAGCGAGATAGGCCTATCGGCCGTGTGGCCAGTGGGTCCTCCTTTCCCTTATTGTTTCTCTGGCACCAAGTTTTGTTCTATCCATGGTGGGCGCTATGGCACTATCAAAAAATCTATGTTCCTCGCCGTTAGCGACATAACGCCCAGACAGAAAGTGTTACTGTGACGACATTAGTTGTCAGGTGGGTCCCAAGTATGACCCGTCGGATATGAGCAAGAATTTGTCAGACACGTTGGCAGTTGATCAATCTTTTCCTTGGCTAAGGTATAACTGTGTAGAATGTGGGTTCGCTTCACTTGGTGGACCACAAACGAGGACTTGTCAAACAAGTTAGCATATGGCCAGTTCTCATTGGTTCGTACACTGATAGATCGGATCCATCTTGCTCATCGCCAGATCTCAAAAAATCAATGATGGGCGCTATCTCACTATGGGAAGTTGCTCAGAGGATATCCATAGTGACATAGCGCTGTTGTGCCATGTGGATTAGTGGGGCCAAATCTCGCCAAGACAAGGACACCAGGTTGTGCCAGGTGGTTGCCAAGTGGATTCATGGACCAAAAACTTTATGGAGGCAAGCGCAGTAATATGGCGAGTCTCCACGACTGTTAGATCAAGGAAAATCCACAGGAGGCACTATCTTGCTATGGAAAGCTGTGAGGATGTTACGCATAGCGACATAGTGCCTCAGCGACACATAGTAGGATGGGGATGAGTGTTATGAAATTGCAAGGATGGTACCAGTTCGGGCTGAGTCAGATGCCAGGTGTACTAAGCTATTTTGTGGGCCCAAAAGTTTTGAGGGCAAAGTGTGGTAATATGGCGAGTCTTCACAATCGTCAGATTTAAGGATATCGACGGTGGGCACTATCTCACCATGGGAAAGTGCTCGGAGGATACGCATAGCGACATAGCACCTCACTAACACGTGTCTCATGGGTCCAGTTAAGGCAGTAACAGTTTGACGCGCTAGCAGTTAATGTGACTGTCACAGTCAGGGTTGAGCTAGCGCAATTAGTCAAAAGACATGGTCAACTCGGAAAGACTTTGTAGGGTGGCAAAAAGATAAAAGATTGTTGGTTCATGTGGGTCATTCGGGTGCCAAGATAGGTTGATTTGCTGACCTTGCTAATTCATGAGACAGAAATAGGGGAAATCAAGGGTTTTTGCATGAATCTGATCTTCATGATCGATTTCAACCACCCTGGAGTAAATGCGAAACAAAGAAGAACACTCTACCACCCTAATCTATCTATCTACCTAGTCAGAGCATAGTTATGGCGTCATTTTCGTCTTCTCGAGGCTCTGTTCCAACCAAGATCATATATCATTCCATCTGGATCTGTACCCAGATCAGATTTTCTTCATGATTGTTCTCTGCAGGACTTAATGGCAGGTTGTTATGAAGTAATGATAGTGGACGAACATCTCAGTTATGCCTAAACTATAAAAGAAATTTTTGTGAATTTTGTATGGGGGACCTTTCTCTATTTTCTCTGTTACTGCTCTGCAAATTCTTAGTGTAAATTCCCCTGTGCCTCTGAACTACATGATTTTCTGTCTTATCTGCTTTAGCCATTGGTATGAAAGTGCAAGAATTCTTTGCCTCTTACTGGTGTTTTGTAGAGATCTATGATCTGCATGACTATATCTCCTTGGCCTATGAATGATAATATAAGCGAATCTCTCTTTCCTTGTGTCATTCATCTTGGTTTTCTAATCTGCATGTGATTATTAGATTAAAGCAAGTCTGAATGTGTATATCTTTAGTTTTATTCTAGTTCAATAGTGCATATATGGGCAGAGTTTGATCTGAACACTCTATTTTGGTGCATCACCTCTTTAGATTAGATTAGGTAGATTTTCTTTCATGCTCTCCTTCTCCCTTTTCCTCTCCAAGAGTAGTTAGGTGCATCCTGATAGTGAGAGGAAGCCGACCTTCTCCGAAGACTCAACCTCATAGTTTAAGTCCCATAGCTTGGAGGTTGTTTTCATGTTTCACTAGGTTGTCCTCATGCATAGGCTTTGGACAAGGGTGCAAACCTAAGTGACAAGAATTACCTTGACAATTCATTTTATTGTATTCCAACTTCCACATGTGAGTTTTTATTCTTCGTGGCATTGATGTTGTCTCTTCTTTCCCATTGAAAAGATGTTTTTTGGCAATTTCATACTTATGACTTTTGTAGAGCAAGGTTTATGCTCATTGAACACGTATTTTCCTTAAAAAATTAAATGGCAAGATTTCATCTTTGGACCACAAATTGGACATACAGATTTTCCTTTTGTCTGAAGACCTACAAGATTGTGTATAATTTGATGACATGTGTACTATAAGATTTATATTTACAATTATCACATGCAACTTAAACATACAACGAAAAATTCGCATTAAGAATTTTACATGCCAAAAAAATGTGTTAGTCTACGAGCATCAGGTATAGTCCATACCAGCATTGCATGGAATTAAAATTGCCTTTCACCAATTGGTCTAGACATGTTGTACATAGTGACCCTATTCCATAACCCCAACAACTCACAAATCAAGGGCTCAATATATACATTCATATCTTTCACTTGATACTTACCTAGTTCAATGAACATAAACAAACCATAATTATCACAAACATTTCAATATTGTGTTTATAAATTCATTTACATGACTATTAAATTAAAAAATACCTAGTACAATCATTGCCAACACTATGTGCTCCCCCTTTATGAAAATCCAAGGAGGAATGTTATTGTTAATAACAAAAAATTGACCAGACTAAGTAAACAAATCTCATCTCTCCAAATGGATTGACACTGTTTGTTGCCAGCGAAAGCTTTAGATTATGAGGTTCTTGTTTAAATACTGGCCACCTATCTTCTATATCCTTAAATGCAAAACCATCCATAGGCATTTGCATAATGTCATCTTGAGTTCTATCTTGCACATGATAATCCACAAATTGTGCCAAGCTCGTACACTTGAATAATCATTGTGGACGTGGAATAATGGGAATGTACCAAAGAACCCCATGAGGCACCTTTTTCATTATTTAATCTAATCGATATCTACTAATATAACAATCAAGGCATTCTATTGTAAATACATGTTGTTTATAATATATAATATGATCATTGGGACATGCATGTATTGTTTGATACTCCATTCTAATATCTTTCATAATGGTTGATAATTCTTGGTAAGGGCGAGGTAGAATGTTTGATGGTGGTAACAAACACTCGCCTATCAACCTATGGAAAAATATTTATATTAATATAAAAAATATTAATGTTACACTAATGTAAAAAATGACAAAAATGACACTATTCCCTACCATACGTGAGATTGCTACATTGGATATACCATTCATAACCTTGAAGTTTACCAGTAATAATACACTAGAGAGAAGTGTCATTTGGGAGCCTTGGTACAAGGGCTCGTATGCCTTTTCAATTACAGATATATCAAGGTTCTCTTCATCATCATCATAAGATGCACGACTATCATTGTCTTCATCAGTTGCACTAGTAACATCTTCTTCGATCCCGTTCTCTAGCACATTATCAACTGCACCAAAACCAACATCCTCAATTGTGTTCTCTACCTCGTGATCTTCTTCTTCCATGGGAGCATTACCCTCTACTTCGATATTGATGTAGGAGCATCCTGGATGTAAGAGCAATCTTGCATCACCCAAAAATATTTTATTTTCAATCTTTTCTATTTTAATAAGGACTAATAGATAGGGTGTTACTATTTATGGGAGATTGCTATTTTTAGTAAGTTTGTCATATGAGCTTGGAATGTTCCCATTTTCTATCTGAATGTCCATTTAAGAGTTCTAAGCCTACCATAAAAATCTCATTGTTCTAGGTTAAGTATCAGAGAAGTTATTGTATATTTTTTATGGAAAAATTTACAGAAAAATCTTCAAGTTCGCCATTGGAGGCCTTAGAGTGCCTGGATGAGGTCTGAAAACTCGATAGAAGGGTGCTTGCGCTATTCCAAGCCTATAGATCAGGAGTTGGCTTTTCCAAAAAGTGGTTATAATAGCCAATTGGAGAAATGGTTCGAGAGTTATGGCCTTATGAAGTTGGGCTACCTAGAATATCTAAAATAATTGTCAAAGATGTATTTGGCTGACTCTATATGTATTATTAGGGTCTGTCGGTCCTAGGTATTAAGTTTAATTGTCTAGAACCTTCCCGAGCAGCATAAAATTTCCTATTTAAGAAAGGCTCGAATATTGTCTCGAACAACATTGGGTGATAGTTCGCAACTTGTCTTGCAAATTATTGTAATGAAGGTGCCCATGTGGGTTATCATATTATACTTGTGAATTCTATAATTCCGCATTTGCAACACAAATAAGAAGTCCATTTTTTGTTTTTCCATTTTCTTTTGTTTCTTTATTTTCTGTTATGGTTTATGGTATTAAGGGAAGCACCCTTCATAAAGTGGTATCAGAGCTAGATTTCTTAAGTGTGTGGATAGATCGCCGACTGTGAGGCAGTTCACACCAGGACCGTAGTTTGAGCTAAGCATGTAGATAAATCACTGATTGTGAGGCAGTTTGCACTAGGGTTTTAGTGGAAGCACAAAAATACCTCCATGAAGAGAGTGTGGTGGAGGAGTCGAAGCTGTTACACCTAAGGATTTTAGAACCCTCTAAAGGCAAATGCAAGCGAAGCGAGAACAAATTTGCAGAGGAATGAATCTTGTTGTAGGAGATGATGAAAGTGAGGATGAAAGAGAAGGAAATGTGAACCCAGATGCAATAGAGGAAGTTCTTAACCTAGAGGAGGCAAAGCATTTTAGGGCCATTTCCAATATTGGAAAAAGATCTAAGTTTGATCTTCCCACATTTTCAAGAAATCTCAACCCAAAGGAATTGATCAACTGGATCAATGAATTACAAGAGTACTTTGAATATGAAGATATTGAAGATTTAGATAGGGTCAAGTTTGTGAAGGCCAAACTGAAGGGTCATACAAAAATTTGGTAGTAGGAGATCCAATTCGATTGAAATAAAAGAGGAAAGGACAAAATCACTAGATGGGATCGGATGGTAGCTAAAATGAAGCAATAGTTCATTCTTGTAGATTATGAGTTTGATCTATTGAAGAAAATGCAAGGGTTGAAGCAAGCAGAGAAATCTATTCAAGAATATACTAAAGAGTTCTAACAAGTTCTCAATAGAATCGACCATGTAGAAGCTAATAAGGAGAAAGTCACTCGTTATCTTAATAGGTTATGACCAAGCATTTAGGATGAGATGAGTCTTGTTTGAATGACCAGTATTAAGGAGTCATACTAGTTTTATAATAAGAAGGATGAGATGATTCTTGTTCGAATGACCAGTATTGAGGAGGCATACCAAGATGAAACTAAGCAAGAAGTTTGATAACAAGAATAGTGGCAGAGGTCACAATAGCAGATTTGGCGGACGATCTTATGGAGGTCGTAATGATGATCAAAACAACAAGGATAGGGCTGGAATTAGCAGTTAGAACCAAAGGGGAAACAAATCCAACCATTTCCATTATCAAAATAATAGAGATCAAAGAGGAAGGGGTAAAGGACAAGGATCTAGAAGAGAAGGCTTCCGTGGGAAATGTTTTCACTACAAAGAAGGGCATAGAGCATTTGAATGTACCTAGTGCCAAGGAATGACAGATCGAAGAATAGAAGGCCAAGCCATAGTTGCACATGTTGATGAAGATGCCAAATCATCGCATTCTGAAGATGCTAAAAGAGGAGAGGTCCTAGTTAATAGAAGAGTCCTGCTAAGTGGTGAGAATGAACCTGATCAAAGAAGGAGCTTGTTTGACATAAGGTGCATGTGTTAAAATAAGTGTTGTGATGTGATCATTGATGGTGGAAGTACTAACAATGGTCACAAAGTTGAAGCTAAAGAGACTATGTCCATTCAGTATATCTTGGGTGCACGATGACCACAAGGTCATGGTCAATGAGCAATGCTCTATGAAGTTCAAGATTGGAAGCTACTAGGATGAGGTTCTATGTGATATCATACTTATGGACATATGTCATATGTTGTTGGGTAGGCTATGGCAGTTTGACAGGCATGTTGTACATAATGGGCGAGTAAATACCTACACTCTAAACAAGGATGGAGTGAAACATAAGTTAAAGCCGTTGAAGGATAAAGAAGAAAATGAATGTAGTGATGCCAAATATGTTTTTTAATGGAAAAGAGTTTCTTAAAGGTATGAAGCATGAGCATATGTGTTTTTCTATAATTCCTAAAGATAGTAAAGAAGTAAAGGAGGTGCCTATAGAAGTTATAGATATGCTGGGAGAGTTTTCTGATATTGTATCAGATAATGTACCTGATGGATTGCCCCTAATGAGGAAGATTAGTCACTAGATGGATTTGGTTCCTAGAGCCAGTTTGCCAAACAAGGCAGTGCACAGAATGACACTAGCAGAAAGTGGAGAGTTGACCAAACAAGTTCATGAGTTGTTGCAGAAGGGGTTGATTCAAGAGAGTCTGAGTCCATGTGCAGTACCAGCTGTATTAGCACCAAAGAAGAATGGAGAATGGAGGATGTGCACATATTCTTGTGCTATCAACAAGATCACAATCAAGTAGAGATTTCCATTCCAAGGATGGATGATATTATGGACTATTTGAGCGGAATTGATTATTTCTCAAAGATAGATATGAAGAGTGGGTACCATCAGATTCGTATCAGAGAAGGTGAAGAGTGGAAGACTGCTTTGAAGACAAGGGAAGGGTTGTATGAATGGTTAGTCATGCATTTTGGGCTAACCAATGCATCAAGCACTTTCATGAAGTTTATGAATGAGGTACTGAAAGAGTTTCTGGGTAAGTTTGTCATTGTATACCAAGATGATATTTTTATCCTTGAATGGCCTACTCCAAGGAGCGCGATAGAGGTAAGATCTTTTCATGGACTGGCTAGTTTCTACGAAAAGTTCATAAGAGGTTTTACTAGTATTTGTGGAACTTTGACTCAAACAATGAGATGGGATAGAAAATAATTTAAGTGGATTGTAGGAGCATATAAGAGTTTTAATCTGTTGAAACAAAAAGTTACTAAGCACACTATTTTAGTACTTCTTGATTTTAACAAGGTGTTTCAAGTAGATTGTGATACTAGTGGTACTACAATAGGAGTTGTTTTGAGCCAAGAAGGTAGACATGTTGCTTATTTCAATGAGAAATTGAATGATGCAAAAAGAAAATATTTTGTTTATGATCAAGAATTTTATGCTATAGTTCAAGCATTGAAGATGTGGAGACACTATCTTCTTCCTAAGGAATTTGTTTTGTATACTGATCGTCAAGCTTTGCAATATTTGAATATTCAAGGAAAATTGAACCAAAGGCATTTAAAATGGGTTGAGGTTTTACAGAGTAATACATTTGTTTTGAAACACAGCAGTGGGAAGTCCAACAAAGTTATAGATGCTCTTAGTACAAGACAAATTTTGCTAACATAAATACAGATAGAGGTGGTTGGGTTCAAGGAACTCAATAGTTTGTATCCAAATGATCCTAATTTTCGTGAAGCATGGAAGGCTTGTACAGAACCTGTTACACTTGACAAGAAAAAGTAGTTGGATTTCATGATTCAGGATAGTATGTTGTTCAGAGGAAGCTAGTTGTCCATTCCCAGAAGTTCACTGAGAGAGAATCTCAACAAGGAGAAGCATAGTGGAGGATTGGTTGGACATTTTGGCAGAGATAAAACCATAGCTTTCGTTGCTGAGAACTATTACTGGCCACAGTTGCAGCAAGATGTGAAGAAGTTTGTACAAAGTTGCAAAGTATGTAAGATGGCAAAAGGAGTGAAGCAGAATACAGGGTTGTATCAGCCATTACCTGTACCAGAGAAACTATGGGAGGATGTCAGCATGGATTTTTTTCTTAGATTAACGAGGACACAATGAGGGCATGATTCTATTTTTGTGGTGGTTGATAGGTTTTCAAAGATGGCATATTTTATTCCTTGCAAGAAGACTAGTGACGTTGTTCGTGTCCCAAAATTATTTTTCAGAGAAGTGGTGAGACTACATGGTCTACCCAAGAGTATAATTTCAAATTAAGATACCAAATTTTTTGGGTATTTTTGGTGTACATTGTGAAAGAAATTGAAGATAGAGTTTAATATTAGTTCATCACATCATCCACAGACTAATAGATAGACAGAAGTTGTGAATTGCAGTTTGGGAAACTTGCTAAAATATTTGGTTAGAGACAAGCCAAAAGGATTGTGTCTGATTTTACCACAACAAAAAATTGCATATAATAATTTTGTCAACACGAGTACTAGTAAATCACCATTCTAGATTGTTTATGGGAGTAGTCCCAGAAATGCTTCTAAATTACGCTAATTGGATAAAGGAGAGATAACTAGTGTTGAAGCAGAAGAATTTGTTGAATGTTTGAAGAACATTCATTAGGAGGTGAGGAAGCACATCATAAAGATGAATACACAGAACAAGGCAAAGCTAGATGTGAAAAGAAGGTATAAGGAATTTCAAGTTGCAGATGAAGTCATGGTTCATTTGAGAAAGGAGCATTTTCCAATGGGTACATATAATAAGTTGAAGATGAAGAAGTTTGGACCGTACAAGATCATAAAACTGCATGATTCTGGAAATGCTTATGAAGTGGAGTTGTCTGTTGAATTGAATATTTCACTAGTATTTAACATTTCAAATTTGACAAAGTATTATGAAGGAGGTGATGGAGATGAAGTTGCAAAAGCATAGTGGAGTATTCCAACAACTAGTTCAGCTATAAAAGAAATTGAGGAGATACTGAACAGTCATATTGGAAAAAGTAATGGAAATAGAACTTATGAGGAATACCTGGTCAAATGGAAAGGGAGGTCAGTAGAGAATTCATCATGGCTAGCGAGGGAGGAGGTTAACCATCTTTGTTTTCCCCTAAACACCTGACGCGTGACAGAGTCACTTCTCAAATTACCTCGGGTGTCTACTGCAAGAGCATCCTAGGTGTAAGAGCAATCTTGCATCACTCAAAATATATTTTCTTTTAAGTCTTTTCTATTTTAATAAGGACTAGTAGACAAGGTGGTTACTATTTATGGGAGCTTACTATTTTTAATATGTCATATGAGCTCGAAATGTTCTAATTTTCTATATGAAGGTTCATTTTAGAGTTATAAGCCTACCATAAAAATCTTATTGCTCTAGCATAAGTATCAAAGAAGTTATTGTGAATTTTTGGTGAAAAAATTAGTAGAAAAATCTTCAAGCTCACTGTTGGAGGCCTTAGAGTACCTGAATGATGTCCAAAAACTTGATGGAAGGGAACTTGCATGGTTTCAAGCTTGTAGATTAGGAGTTGGTATTTTTGAAAAATTGTTATAATAGCTAATCATAGCAATGGTTCAAGAGTTATGACCTTCAGAAGTTGGGCTACTCGAAATATCTAAAATAATTGTCACAGATGTATTTGGCTGACTCTATATGTATTGTTAGGATCTGGCAACCCAAGGTATTAAGTTTCATTATCTAGAACCTTGTCAGGCAGCATAAAATTGCCTATTTAAGAAAGGCTTGAACATTGTCTAGAACAACTTTGGGTGATAGTTCGCAACTTGTCTTACAGATTATTGTAATGAAGGCACCCATGTGGGTTAGCATATTGTACTTGTGAATTCTGTAATTCTGCATTTGTAATGCAAATTTAAAAAGTCTATATTTTGTTCTCACATTTGCTTTTCTTTCTTTGTTTTTTGTTATGGTTTATTGTATTAAGGGGAGCACCTTTCATTAGATATTGACACCTCCATGTTCCACCAATTCAAAATTCATATTCACCAAAGGACGATAATTCTTTCCCCCTTCAATGTGATCATTTTGCCTACAATGTCTCTTAGCTGTTGTGATTAGAATTCTTTGATTCTTTAAGCCCTTACATTTTTTGTATGCAAACTAAAATTTTTCGTCACTATTTCTTTTCAACTGAGACCACAATCTAGCAATTGTCGGCTTTTTTTTTTTTGGGTCCATATTGTTAGGCGTGGACTTTCTTTAGAAGCAAATATTCAGGCTATAAAATTATAACAAATAAAAATATACAAGCATTAGTAGTATTTTATATATAATTGAAAATAATTAAATAATTAAATATTACTGTCTCTTTAGTACAAATGGCATCTGACCAAATGAAATGAATTATACAATATAAATATTGGCATTGATTTTGAACAATATAGCATTAGCATTGATTCTAGACTTCATTCAACTTGGTAGAAAGGTTTTGAACTATTATACCCACAAGGTAAGGCTAGAGAAAGTGCATACCACATTGAGATGATCCATGCTACCTAATTATGTCCAAGGTTATCTAACTATGTCCAAGATGTCTACACACTAGAGGCATACTCTGCCTACCAGATTGCCTACATACCCGTATGCATGGGATCAAGACCCTTGAACTACTCACTCTAACGAATATGTAGTAATGGTTTCTAATTATTTTGATGTAGTTGTATTTTTATAACCACTTGTAAGCTTTACTCACCTAATATAGCTCTTCGCCATCATACACCCACTAGGGCGAATCAGACAATTCTCTATAATTACAATCTTGTAATACCCTAGTGCAACCTTTGTCTTGTAATTTATAGTTAATGTAAGTTTAACCTATATACATCCTAACTCACTCCTTATATAGTTATGTTTTAAAGCTTGTGACAATAATCAATGGGTCTAAATAGACCAGCCAAGTTAATGCTAGCTGAGAACAATTGATTGTTCATTTTATTGTACCTAATTTGATGACAGTTCTACAAGAATTTGTATTCAACCCAACTAATCAACAACTAGACCAATTGACTTGTATATGTCCTAACTCATTCCTTATGTAGTTATGTTTAAAAGCTTGTGGCCATGCTACCTGTTGAGTAACTTTTATTGTATATATACATACATACATGTACATATACATATGTATATATTTGTACATACATACATATACATCAATCAAAAGGGCATGACAAAAAAATTGTAGATCTTGGTGCAGGGGCCCTAGGTCCTATCTAAGGTGGTCAAACACTGCATAGGATAGTATAGAAGGTGATCAATACGCATCCAAGTTGACACAAGATAGCTTAAGCAATCTCAAACATGCATTTAGGCAAGTCAAAGGTTGGTCAACGATTGGTCAAACATTGTGAGTTGACCAAAAATCTCCATTTTTTATGTTTTATAATCTTTTTACATATTGTCGTATAGTTTTGAAGGCATGTGAAGTCTTTTATTTGAAGTTTGTGTAAAAGTTGTAAAAATTGCAAAAAATGCAATGAAATTTGTCATGCAACTTTTTGGAATTTCTCTTGCAATTTGGAAGTGTAACAGTTAGATCATTATTTTGATCAAACATGGAAGGATGAAGTTGTAAAGTCAAGAGTTGTGACCTATAAATTGATTATCTCCAACCTAGTCTGCGGTTGGAATAGTATTGTACAGATTTGGAATGCAATAGCAATCCTTTTGGTGGGAAAATCCTTACTCTTGTTGATTCAGTCTTCATCCCACCATAACACATACATACATATACATATATAAAATCCTTACCCTTGTTGCTGCCTATTGTAACTGCCACATACTATCATATATGCTAAAAAAAAATGTTTTGTTTTGTTTCTTAAGATGCAAGAATCTCTCATTTGATGATTTGATTGTAGGGGGCATGCAGACATACACATTACCATGTACTATTTGATGAAAACAAGTTTTTTGTAAACATTATTCAAAATCTTATCTACAGCTTATGATATGTGTAAGAGTAAAATTGTAAATGATTTTGATCTTGTTATCTGCAATGTTATTTCTAATGTAGCATTAAGTTTATTGTAGTATGTATTTTTTGTCCAAGGTATCAAAGAAGTACAACAACAATATCTGCAAGTTACTTTGCTCCTCAATAGGCTTTTGAAGAAATTTCATTGACCTTTTCTATTGAATTTTTGTTTTTCAAAGTTGTCTTTCAAGCATTTCTATAGAATTTTCATTTTGGAAATCATGATTCTAATGTTTATGTTTGAATTGTAAATTGAAAGTTCATGGTTCCAATGTGCAGACATGTTCCATAGCCTATAATAATCAAAGTTATGTATAGCATATTGTAAGGATTTTCTCAAAAAAAAATGGTTGGTTGCAGGGATTTATGCCTAATCTTATAAATACAACTTGTATATGAGAAATTGGGGAATATATTATTCATCTTCCACAATGAGAAGGAAGATACATTCACTAGTTTGTGTATGATGCAATGAAATAATCTGAGGCAAGAGTACATCAGGGCTAAAAGTTGTTTCAAAAAATGGTCACATCAACATCAAAACCCATCACAACGTGATTTTCTTCCCAACATCCATTACAAATTTCTAAACAGAAAACATCCTTGAAGATTCTGAAATAAATCATTATCCAAAATTAAATATCCATCTCTGTGATTCCCAATACAAATATTTATCATGAAGAGGGCTCATTAATGGAAGATGGAACCACAATAATCAAACTAAAATAGAGAGAAGAATGTAGACAGACTAGAACCAACCTTTGCAGTCTAATAGGTTCAATCAATTAAAACTTTCGGATATAATGAAGATGCAAAAGAATGTCCCATGGTTCAATGCATAGCTAAATTTATGTCTGGCCTTTTGGAAGTGACATTGAAAATCCTTTGCCTTTACCTTCTATTCTCCTTGCAAGAATCTTGTAGCTGATATATAATTTTTTTTGTGGGCAAAATGAAACAAGTTGTATGTAGAAAGTCCTGCTAGATTGGGATTCTCATATTCCAATACTACTACAGGCAATAATTCTAATGATACACAATCTGGTACGAGTGATGTGCCCTTTGCTATTATACTACATGTTTTGAGTACATACCTAGTAGCAGTATGATAGTACTGATTGTAAAAATATGCTTAAAATAAATCAATGACATGTATCATGTTACAACTCAAGATAATTTGAATTTCCTTTTTGGTTGGTTGGAGAAATTTCCCGAGCTAAAAGATGTAGACATTTACTTAGCAGGACATAGCTTTGTAGGTATGCACCTATCTTCTTTCATTGTATATATCCAAGCATTTTGAACTGCATCACCTTACTAATCAGGTCTAATTTTTGTAATACATTATAATTAGGTATCTTTCTTTGAGATTAGATGATTCATATAACTAGTCATTCACAAGAATACATCACCTGTGAACTTGAATTGCATAAATGAACCATCTGCCATGACTGGTAAGAACCCATCAATCACATTGTAAGAACCCATCAATCACAGGCTTAGATAATCCATTTGGCACTTAAAAGGAAGGTTAAACTCACAGTGTTCTTCAGAATCTATGAAGCTATAGAATCATTCATCTAGTTTGTTTCAATGATACCTATATGCATGCAACTTTCTATAAAATTGATACTGTGGACTCTAAAATTCATGTTTGCAGATAGGGAATCCCCTATGGGATTTGGAGATAACTATAAACAATGGAGAATACTTGTGGTCACATGGTTTAATATCAGATAGCTCATACTTAATGGATCAAATTGTGTTTAACAACTTGAGCTATTTGAATGAATATTACAAAGATAAATGGTCACAAGCTTGTAATGACATGAACAACAATATAACAACTGATATAGGAGATGCAATGGATATACTTGATGTCACATTGGGTGAATGCTTAGTTGACATTTCAACTTAGGCAATGCCATCAAGAGATCTATCAAAGCTCAAATACAATTTTTCTCAAGGTACCTAAAAAGAGATAGATATGATGACATAAATAATCTAACTGTACCTAACCTAATTAAGCATTTTAACATATATTTTTCTTGACACTATTTTTTTCACCTCACTTTGGTTGGCTACTATTTCTCATTAGACTTTGCAGAAAATAAATGACATTGATCTCTACATTGGAGATAAGATAATGACTTATCTAAACAGAGAGGAGGTGCAGAATGCACTTCATGCCAATACAACTCACCTGACTTATCATTGGGGTCTCTGTGAGGGGTATATCACTTGCATTTCTAAATCTGTTGTAATTCAAATGCTTTTTTTTCAAAGATAATAGATAATTGTATCTTAAAAATGTTTTCAATCTCTTAAGGGTAAATTAAAATTATAAATAAGAGAAAAATGGTCGGTCGATATTTGTTGGCTGTTGAATATCCATTTATTTTTGGACAATGAATTTGTCAAGTTTTTGAAGTTCTAGTTCATTGTTTTCTTGAAAATGAATTAATAGAAGCTAATGTAGCTTCTTATCAAATATGTTAGTGGAGATTTGCAGGCCATTGTGCATCAGGGTCTTTTCTAATTGTTGCCCTCCAACGTTTTGACAAAATGACACCGACAAATAATTCATAGCACAAAACTCACCACTGCACAATAAATGCTTGACCAAAACTCAAATATGACCACCACAGTGGAATAGGAAACCAAATAGATGTAATATCTTCTTGATATGATAGTATATAAACTCCAACAATGGCAAAAAGAAGGGTTTTTTTAAAAACAAAATGCAACTACTTGTCTCAGCTAGCAAATTATCGGGTCGTTCAGAAAACCCTTACCTTTAAACACCATTGCAAAACTCTTCATCAAGCCTCCCTCCCACATGCCCACACTTTTCTGCATAAAAAAATGAAGTCACTTTCTTTCTTTTTTTGTTTATATCCTCGACAACGTCGAAAATTTGATGCCCAACTTAACTTTCATCGAAATTTCAATGTTATTGGGATCATTTTTTTAAGAAATGAATTGGACAAGCCAAATTAGCTTGTCGTCAAAAATTTAGGTCAAAAATGACCCCCAAATGTACTAGTGATCTAACACTTGCACATTTGTTTCAACACTAGATGTATCAATTAAACTTACAATTACCTATTGAGATGGTTGTTGATCACTAATCTTCAGATATTCCTTAATTTGTATAATTACTAGATTGGTATCCATTAATGTGTCTTAGATAGAGTTAGAAGCTTGCTCCTCTTTTGCTAGCTCGGTAGGCACTAGCTTTGTTTACCGCATGGGGTAAATGAATTAATGCATACAGACAATAAACAAAAACAACAATACTCCTTTTATTATTCGCATATGCCAAAGAGATTACATAATGCTTCTGATGATTATTATAATGATCCGAAGGGTGTATATATACTTTCTGAAGAACCTTCCCGAAGGGGTCTGTCGGCTACATGACAGTAACCTTTCTGAAGGGCCCGTTGGCTACATAACACTTACCAACGGCATCAACCTGTCGGCTACACAATATTTACCGACAACATACATCCTATCGGCTACACAACATTTATCGACATCATCCCCCCAAAAGAAAAAGTCATCTTCAAATGACAATTACAAAATATTTGAGATAGATTAACAAAACGAAATACATTAACTAACTAACTACAACAAATTAGAATTGTTTCTGTCACACCACTTTCACATTCGTTCCGTGCCTGCATCAAGCTAGTCTCCAAAATATGTTGCATCTGCAGCCTTTGCTAACATAATACTATTTTCTTAGCTAAGCTTGATACCCACCCATGCCACTCTCTCTATTTCCAACTTCTAGGTACCCTAAGCCAAATGTCATTGAACTACCTTCAACTGGATGATCAGCTTCTCCCAAGCTCTCTATGCATCCACCAAGATAGCTTCACGTCTAACACCTACTCTAAGTGCCTCAAAGCGTATCACCCCTCTCAAAAGGCCTGCTATGTTGATCTTTTCACCTCAGGTACACAAACACTATACGCCTACAGCAGCTCCAAGTCTTATCAAATGGTCACACTTCTTACGACTGATAACTACATCGACTGGGGGTCTAGGGGGCATCTCCCCTAGCGGGATTGAGAGGCAACGCCCCCACAGGGTCTTGGGGCAGAGCCTTTTTTTTTTTGAAAACCTCCTCACACCCTTCTTCTGCACTACCAATGTATAGCTACACCATGGATCCTGCTATTTTACAACCTCTCGACTCCTTCCTTATGCTTACTATATCAGTTGCTCATACGGTAGATTGAATGATTTAATATATTGATGAACACCTTTAGTCAAATAGTCCTTCATAAGTTTGCAAACACTTCTGACAAAAGAAATCGACACTGGTACCCCTGATACATGCATACAGTGGAGGCACTTACTTATTCATACTTATTAATTGCTTGTCCATACAGTCGAAGTACTTAATGTGTACAGGCCTTATTGGCTTGGAATTGTCGAATGGTACACTCGAAATCACTCATTGTATGGTGTTCTCCATACTACCCTACAATGTCACTTTCATACTGTCGTACGACTGGCGGCATACACTCTGTAATTGTCGAAAGATTATGTCTACATTCTTAATTGAACTCCTCTGTACAGTGCTTTCCTAAAAACATATTGTGCCTAGCATGTGTTATGACTTGGTCGTACGATGATGTGTCTCCTACGTGTGGTAACCGTACGATGGCTATTGCACTCAATTAGTACTGTTTGACAGAAGTAAATCACCATACAATGATTTTCTAAAAACTTAACTCTTTTTTTTCTCCAAGAATTACTGCTCTGACGAAATAGTTCATGCATCACATACTTTCAACTTGGAGCCATTCATTGTACTAGAACTTCATGTCCATCCAAGATCCATAACTTTAATGCTCCGTTATCACCTACTTCTCGGATCTTATATGACTTGACCCATTTGACTTTAACCTTACTTGGTTTGATTTCATTCTGTCCGTCCTACTTCAGCACCATCTGCCCTAGTTGGAACTTGTTTAGTTTCAGGTGTCTACCATGCCATGCTTTATGCCTATTTTGTGTAAGCTTTGTGGCCCATAATGTCTGTAATCATTTCTCATCAAGTTTATTTAAGTTACACAATCTCTCCCGTCGGTTTTTCATATCGCCCAGTTTGTTCCCGAAGCCCGGTACTATGGATTCTGTCAACAACCACTCCTTGTCATCAATAACTGAATTCTTGATTTTAGAACCTTCACTCAATACTGAAGCTTTTATTAAACCCTTTCGTATGATGTATTTTCCTTGCTGCCAGCACCTTTCTACTAATTTCATGGTTTGACGTAATATTTTCTTTCTGTGTGGTCTGTTCACTGTGTTACATACGGTGACATCTTTCCTTTTTTTGGGTTCGTACTGTATGTTCTTCCATACAGCTTCAATCATAACTGTCTTTCCTTCGTTCGCTTCTCTGTATTCCTTCAGACATTTATTTTCCTCTTCTTTCTCAGCTTCATTGACCCTTAACATATTATAGCTCAGAAAGAGCTCGTAATCCTCCATCTACTAGTGAAAAAGGTCCTTTATCAAGTCCAAGTCATCGTCCATTGATCCTCCTTCCAACCATAGGACTCCTTCCTAATCTGGTTCCATCTGCTGCTTTCCTTAATCCTCATCTTCGAAATCAGATGAGAGAGCTTCCTCACCCACCATTTGCATGTGTAGATCAATAATGAATTTATGGCCTTTGCTTTCCAGTGACAATGTATTTTTCTTCTAGTCATGCTTGGCCTTCGCTGCACGAGCCATCCACGATCCAAAATAGTGTCATATCCTCTCCTCTTCAGTGAGATGATGACAAAGTCGAGTAGGAACAATTGTGTTCCAATCATCACTAGTTATGCCATCAGGACGTTGAGAGGTTTAATGTCACGTTGGTCCGCTGTTAATAATTGGAATGTAGGCAGCCAAAACATTGGTTGTCCCAACCTCTTCCAAGTGTCCTCCAATAATACATTCACACTGGACCCTCCGTCCACAATTGTGTCTGTCATAACAGTTCTCAGAATTCCCATCTTAACTACTTCCGAATGTCGTCCAGATGTGAGGGCTAGCAGCATCGAGTCCTCCACACGTGCTCCACTTTCCTTCGCCCTTCCTTGTTCTCCTAATAATTTAGTAGCGAGAGCGATGTTTGTAAGTATCGATCGAAGTTGAGGCATTATGAGCAACAGATCACTTATCTTGATTGGTACTTCAGTTTGTAATATCTGATGTCCAATGTTCTGTTCCGCATAGTTTCTTGCTGAGGTACCAGTAGTGTCCTTCAAGTATGCTTTCTCCACCTGCGTCACCTTCTCAATTTTTGCCCGTGCTTCCTCTAATCTCTTCTTTTCCTCTATGGGATCAAGGAACATTTTTTCTTACTTTCGTGTGAATCCTAGAACCTCCTCTTCGTCCATCCCGATGGTGATCAAATTCACTCCTGATTTTGGGCACTTGGCATCTTCCTGATCTCCAGGACCACACCATCTGCATAACAACTTCAGTGTATTTTTCGTTGTACAGTCTCAAGCAAAGTGACCCCAAAAATTGCATGCTCGACATTGTACCATCGGGCAACTGTTTACATCATATTGAATTCCACTGTAGCTCTCATTATTATTGTTGGCATTGTTATTGTTGTTTTGCCCTCATCTATTATTTTTGTACCCTCCCAATGTAGCACCCTCATTACTAGTGTTTTCGCTCTCTCCTAATGCCAAAGCCTCTTGGGTCAAGAGCACTTGTTGAGGTCCTCTTATTGTCATATTGAAGGGGCACTCTTTTGTGGAATGTCTCATGATCTGGCAAATCTCACAAAATTGGTTCTTTGGACAGGATCCCTTCGCGTGACTTTCTGTTTTACATTTCCTACACCAGAGGTTGTTTCCCTTCATCTCTTTCTACATGTTCTTAAATTCTTTCATCACTCAGATCATATCCTTCTGGAGAGCTCAAACCTTCTTGTTGCCCTTTTTGTCATTACTACTCTCTTCTTTTGAAGATGCTTCGTCATCTGACTTAGATGAGCTACTCTTCTTCTTTTTTCTTTTCTGCTCACTTTCTAAGTTCATTGCCCGATTGTATGTTTCAGTGTATGATGATGGCAACATGATCCTCATCTTCTTCCATAACTTTGGGCGTAGTCCTTCAATGACCCATCTCTTTTGTAGACCATCCGTTGGCTTACTTTCTATATTATTTTTTAAGTCTTTTAATTTTCTGGCATATACTCGAACTGTTTCATTTTTCTCTTGCTTCGTGTTGTATATCTCTGCTACAATCTCATTGTCGTCACGCAGCAATTGAAATTCGGTGGTAAACTCCTTTTTAACATTGTCCCAATTGGTTAATTTTTTAGGATCCATATCAGTGAACCAATCAATTGCTACGCCCCTTAGGGTTGCTAGAAATTGTCAAAACCATTCATTTTTATCCGTTATGCCATTTTCCCTCCAAATTGTTTCACAGGTTTTCCAGTGTCAAATTGGATCGACTGTTCCATCATCGAAATCAAACTTTGGCAACTTCTCCTTTAGTCTTGCCATTATTACTTGATTTTGTGTATGGGCATTGTTCGACACTACGACATTGGCAGTGTTCTACACTCTAACCTTGACGCTTTGTATTTCAACACCACTTTGCTCTCTGGTACTAACGTTTTGTATCCCAACACCAATGCTCTGCACTCCACACCGACACTATTTTGGGCAAACGTCTTATTCCCAACAGCTGCATTGTTTGGTGAATAAGGGTCTTCGTTAAGAAAACTTGTCAATTCTAGAAGTGTATCACAGATGAAGAGTTCACTCCATGCTCGTGCTCCCACGGCACTCCGAGTTGTGCAAGTTAATTCTCTTCAGTCTAGATTCTCTTCCCTTGGCAAATATAGGTTCAAAAATTTCTCCCTTGCTTCTTCCACCAATTCCACCTACTATCGAGTTTCCTACAACAATTCCTCAATGCTCCGGTGTCCGTTGGCAATCCGCTGAAACCTTCATCTACACTTGATCTGTTGTGCCAAAATTAAATTTTTTTATCTGATGTGTACTCCGTCTTTTCCCTTTATCTTATTTCAATCATTATTAAGTTGATTTGGCATTAATCTTCATTCCTCCTTTGTTCCAGGTTCATGGGGCAATGACACTGAATGTTTATCGGATGGGATAAATGAATTAATGCATATAGACAATAAACAGAAACAACAGTACTCCTTTTATTATTCGCATATGCCAAAGAGATTACATAATGCTTCTGATGATTATTACAATGATTTGGAGGGTGTATATATACTTTCTGAAGAACCTTCCTAAAGGGGTCTGTCAACTACATGACAATAACCTTCCCGAAGGGCCAATCGGCTATAGAACACTTACTGACGGCATCAACCCATCAACTACACAATATTTATCGACAATATACATCATGTCGGCTACACAATATTTACTAACAACAGTCTTTTATGACTCTTATTCAATTGTAGTCACATTAAGTAATGTAGCAATAGTTGTTTCATCCTCAATAGTGACTGTCTCTATTTATTTTACACTATCTTGTACCCTCTTCTTAGCTTTTTCCACCAATTGCTTGGCATTAGTGTAGATATATTTTTATCATCCAATTTAACTCTTTCATCTTCATTTTCTTCTTCCTCTACTATTGTAGACATCAATCCAAAAAAATTCTTCCAAACTATTTTACTTTCCTCTACAACATCTTCAATTTTATTTCGCAATTTTTTGTATACCCTTGTCTTTGGCACAAATTTCTTTGTATAATCCTTCATTGCTATGGCCATATGATGCTTGCCTAAATCTAGCATAACTTGGGCTAATCTAGCCTTTCTCATTTTCTTTTTAGTGGTCAATACCCATTTCCATTTAGCATCAGTTTTATTATACAATTCTTTAGGTAACTCTTTACCAAGCTTAACCAGTGCATATTTAAAATTTACCATCATACCTATAACAACTTATTCAACTTTCTCTTTATCACCATTCTCTAAAGTTTCATACTTAATACACTTAAAACCAATTAATCCTGCTAAACTCCTTTTATTTTCACATACCTTGCCAATATCCTTCGGCACTCTCTTTGGTACAATTTGAAAAAGACTCAAGTCACTTGACTCAATTCTTTCAGCTTCATCATCTTCATCATCTGGTTTCACAACTAGCTTTCTTCTAATCTTCTTTTGTTGGCCTTGCTCGACCCCTTCATCTTCTAATGTCCTCTTCTTAGAACTCTTGCCCTTGACTGGCCTCGTAATCTTCACTAGTCCTTTCCTTACATACTTGACAGCTATAGGACTTGTTGCCTTAGATCCTTGCCTGATGAATCTTCTTGGTGTAGAAGTGGGTGAGGTTACCACTTTCTTTAAGATTAGGCTCAACTACCATAACCTTTTTGCCTTTTGTTGCTTGAGGCTCGACAACAAAAAGTTCTTTACCTTTACCTTCATCTTCTTTATTATCACCTTCATTGGTAAGGTCTTATCCTTTGCCTTCTATTATCTGCAGTGGTGTCTCTCCAAGCTTACCTTCCAAGTCTTGGGTCATCTTCTTCCTCATTTTTTCCATCTTAGGTACTTTGGTCTGCATCATCATCTTTGTTTTAGCAGTCTCATATGTGTTGAATAGCTCAACATTCTTGTCAATTTCTACTACAAACAGTGTTGTAATAGTAGCAGACACTTTATCAACATTCATTTCATAGTGTATAGGCCTTAGTCATGCCACTCTCGGTATTACTAGATGTACATATCTATAATCTGTATCAACTAGAAAATATATGTAATCATAATACTAATCAACTACTGACTTAGGTATCCTTGACCTATTATTCATCTTCCTCTTGAAATCTTCAAAGTAACCATCCATAATAGTCTCAAAATTCTCACCTATCTGTTCAATATACTCACTCGATCATAGGCCTTGTCTTGTCCCAAACTACATCTCCAACTACAGGAAAAAAGTTATGTACATAGAAAAATATACAAATGATGAGAGAACCAAACTTACACGATGTGTTTTTAGCCTTCCTTATTGCTCCAAAGTTCTCTATAAGGTGTATCAACTGTAGCTTGACCAAGTCATAGTTGTGGTCCTTCTTGACTGGTTAATAACACGTCAATAGCTACACATGACACTCTATCCAGTTAACTCGACTCATAGAACTTGTGTGCAATTACACAAACTGCGGACTCAATTACTTGATCCCCAATTGAATTGATTGACATACCTCGATCATTCAACTTTTCCTTCATGAGGTCTTAAATCACATCTCATGCCTGACAACAAATAATCTTTACTCAGTTAAGAACATGATAACTAGTCACGTGATGTATAATGGATTTTGTGATCTTAATTGGCTCATTCTCTAACCATAACTTCATATCATGTATCTTGCTCAACACAATCTTGATCTATTCAACCTTAAACACTTTGGGGAATGCTAGGGCATGAGTTAACCCTTTCTTGGCCACAACTTTGTTCTCATCCTTCAATACCCCATTTTCACACTTATCATAAACATTCCTTAACTCAAAATTACCTATCTCACTAATTTCGGACGTATAGCATGATGTTACACCGTGCACCATGATTACACAAGGTGGAATTGCGAATAACACTCCCGATGAGTCTCCTATGAACACAATCTTTAGATATGCCTTAAATTTCAAAGGAAGGCATGCGTCGGAAATAATTTGTGCATGATTTCCCTTCAATACCCGCCTCTTCTCACTTGTAGATGCAGATAATGTCATTTCACAAACTACGGTTTCAAACTTAAACAAATTTTACAAATTCACAACTCAATCCAAATAATCTTGCAAGCTTACACTTTTGGCTGATGACACACAATAGAATCTTTTTGAAGCTTTGCACAATCGCTCCTTCAAATTGTCTTGTTCTTCACTCTAAGAATTTCGTAGTCTAGTGAGTAAAAATAGCTCAAAAAATCAACTATATACCTTCAAACAGTCAAAATGATCGTCCATTTAATGCTTTGTACCCTAAGTAGGTAGACACAAACTGCATGATGGTTATCAACTTACTCTATAAAACACGATGAGCACACCTACAACTTCATTCGATTAATAGCATGACTCGGCTCATAATAACATACACAACTGACACTCGGTCATTACCAAATTTTCAACTCGATACTTCAGCTAAAATGTTAACATGTCCTTATACATCTTCACTTATGTTGATATGGACTTCAACAAATTTTATGCCAGGAACTAGTGTAAGATTTAGCAACATTTTTATGCTAGGAACTAGTGTAACATTTTGATCACATGGTCCATTAGATTGGGTGTCCTCAACATCATTTGTTTCAGTGCTACTTCCTTCTTTATCTAGGTTTGATTCATTTGGTTTTTCATTTGTTCAAATCCAACTATTGCTTTGCCTCCGTTCTACGCAATATTAAACTCTGGTACTTGGTTCCTACAGTTTCTACTCTAATGACCAATCATAGGACAGTGATAACACACTACACTACCATTCATCCAACTTTTGGATTTACCTTTGAAATGTGTTCTAACACAATTAGCTACAATATGTCCATATTCACCACAAAGCTAATAGTTGTACCATGTATTGTAATCCTAGTTGATTGCATTACCTTGCTTAGCTCCTTTGCCTTGTCCTTTGCGTGTCCAATTGTTCTTTGCCTTAGATTTGCAATCTTGGGACTTATGACCATACTTTTGACATGTATAAAGATAACCTTTAAATCTATAAGTGGTTGGTGCTTTGTTGACCTTTGATCTACATTCATGTGCTTCATGGCCTTGCTTTTTGCACTTAAACCAACAACCATTGAATTTAGGTTTAGGGTTTGACTTACCAATCTTGCTCCTGCATATGTTTGTTATATAGCCTAGTTTTCCACAACGATATCATACATGCTTGTTGTTTGCTTTGGCATTCACATTCCTTTGATCTCCTTGTTTTGATGATTCACCTTGCTTGAGAACTGATAGGAACTCGACATAGCCTATTACATTCAATATTTTCATAACCTCCTTAGGTTTGTTTCACTTTTCCATGAAATCCTTTACATCTTTGAATTCATTCTTCAATCTTTCATTTTCAAATTTCAAACTTACAATCTCAAGATCCTTTCTAGCCAACTCATGGTTAACACTTAATAACTATTTCACCATGTCAAATTGATTGTGTGTTAGGGTTTGAAGCTCAGTGATCTTCTCATCCAGTCTTGTAGTCCACTATGTAATGTTTCTTCTGCCAAAACTTTGTCATCGTCAGCCTTTCCCTTCTACTCTATGACTTCACATAGCTTTACTGATATTACTTCATGTTTTCTCTTCAATTCATTTACTTCTTCATTCTGATTGTTGTTTCTCTCCAATAAATTCACTATTGTTGCATCAGTATCACTGGATCTACCTTTATTGCATATGTCATCAATGCTTTATTCCTTGTATTATGTGTCATTTTGCTTGAGTGTCATATCCTTCCATTGATCCAAGAACTTCCTTAGTTCATATTTAGCAACCTTCACCCGTTCCAAGGAAAATTGAAAATCAAGGTTTTGCTCTCAATAGTCTTTCCTAGCTTATAGGCTTCCATCTCCAAGATCTTGCCTCTCAAGTGGTTAAACTTCTCATAGGAGAATTGCACTGATAACAATTGTTGGAAATATAATAGGGAAAGTGAGATAGTGCGAGGGGGGGATGGGCGAATCAAGGTCTATAAAACTTTAACACTTCAAACAAGTATCAAAACTGATAGCTTCACCATAAATCCTTATCTTATCAATATCACAAATAAAATCAACATTTACTCCAATGCATAATTAGATCTAGCATCTAATATCATGAATAACTCACAAACATGTAAAGTAACTCATAACACATAAAAACAAAGACTTGGTTATGCAAAACCCCTCCAATGTGAAGGTAAAACTGCGATGGGGATGACAACCACAAATCTTCACTACTGCAGCAATAAAGTTTTCTACCTTGTGAGGGGTCTACCTTGTTAAGAGCTTACAAGACTTATGCAGTCTACCTTGATTAAAGGATTTAATCTTACAACTAAGTAAGTACCCTGTTAAGATATTTACAAAGGTCTATTAGGACCACTATGTTAAGAGATTTGAACCTCGATTACACCTGTTAAAATGTATCAGTACTTGATTCTTCAGTTTGCACTAATATGATAATAACAAATCTCCTCTGTTCATTCACTAATCACCTCTCTAATATGATATATCTTTATCTCTACTCGATTTCTATACTTTGTATGATTCACCTTCACCCTTGCATGCATCCAATCCTTCACACTTCACACACACGCAAGAAACTTCATAGCTCTTATGAATTAAGTCGTATAACCTCCTTAAATAGAGGATTGGGTCAATGTTCTAGATCCAAATCAATGACCTAGAATCAATCACCTCCTCGCTCTCCAAAACACACTTCCAACTTGACAAAAATTGTTAACATAGATTTCAGTTCCATTCCAAACAAGAATGTAAAATTGTGTTACTCAACACTTAAAACATATAGGCACTTGACATAAACTATCTCTTCGTGTTGTCCCTTGACATTCACCAGCTCGGTATCAACTAAATAACTTAGCATGTATAATACTCAACTTCTACTAGACTTTGACTAACTCGGCGTCCACTATGATCTCTGATCTGCTCAACAATCATGTGAGTACTTCACAACCATTAACACGCTCGAGAGTTTTTACGACTTGGTACTTGACTTAGAATATGTACAATTCTTTCCTCCTTCACTTGGCTTATATAGGATGACTTGATCACACTAAAGATCGAATAATCTTGCTTTACATATGACTAAGTGTTTGACACTAACTGACAATATGACTTAAGGATTAATAATCATAATGATTGACCATAGCATCATAATATGTAATTGAGCTTATATATGATGTTCTTATCAAATATATTTCAATTGGCTCAACGAAGTGTAACATGTAGATCCAAAGAAGAAAATACAATGCATGCTTAACTAATAAATAAGAAAGTCACGAGTCAACCCAATCATAATGCATCACTTTCCAAAAATTATTTCCCTCACAAGTCATCTAATTGACATGCTCTTACTAAACCATCCATTTACCTAAAAACTGCCAACCCATTACTCAAAGGTGAGTATTCACATGAAAAATCATATCACTTGTTGTAGTGATAAGAATAGAGATATCAATATGTCTATATTCACAAGTCTTAACTCTTCTTACTCAATCCATATCAAACCAATTCAAATGACTATTTGAAAACAAACTTTTAGTAAACTAAGAAATGTCTAAGCATAAATCCTATGGTAAGTATCCACTATCCAAAATTGGCTACAAAATGATGTAGTAGTTATCATCAATAACAACATACTATACCATTACAAACTCTCTAACAAGCAATACTTTCATGATATCATGCCAAAAATTGGGCCACAAAGCGAATGTCTAGATTGCCCCAAGGAAATCAGATACAACTAAATAGGCCCAAATTTTAAGCAATACAAGATAATATGATCTAGTGCTTGAAATCTTTTTTTGGAGAAATATGTGTTGTTTAGATGTGAGAAATCTGTCTTAAAACTTTATATGGGGTAAGCAATAAAATAATAATAGATATGGAAACCTACTGATTAAAAAAATAAAATAAAAGATATAAACACCTAAAATTAAGGTTCCAAATTGTTAGAAATAGGCAATACCGAGGCAGGGAAGGGTTGAATGAACATTGCAACAATTTACACCAATTAAATATTTCAAAACTTAACCATATACATCCACAAATAATAATACTAAAAAGTAAAGCACATAACAATGAGAAACTCATATCACCATGATTTATTTTTTAGGAAACCTTGGCCAAGGGTAAACCTCGATGGGGATGGTACCACAACTATGAACTAATCTACTATGTTAGAAGTTTTAACACTATTAGAAGACCTTACATACATTTAGTGCATTAGTCCTTCTAAGATGTATCAACCCTGTCAAGAGTTGTTTTATAATGGGAGCTCCTTGCTCAATCATGATTTACAATCAATACAATAGGTAATAGATACATATTACCAAAATGATTATACTGATATCTCAATCTCTGATTAGTCCTTTGTATAGCTCACATCTAATTTGACCAAACATCAAACCTCACATCTAACCATCAATACAACATCATAACGTAATATTAAAAGTTCACATGTCATTGTTATATCTCACATACAAAAATCATCCCCATTATATATACTTTCAAAATACCTATTGAATTGGCTATCTTCACAAAACATGTGGCTCAATAACCAAGAATAATCATTAAGATTTGTTAATGAAGGGTTAACATTTAATATATCATCCCTAAAATGCCAAGTAATTAAATTGACAAGGCAATTCAATTATTTAGGCCAATTTGCCCGATTACTAACATTTACTATGAACTCTTTGATATCAACCATTTAACATATTCTTCACCCTATTATCTCTAAAAGTTGCACCCTTGATTGAATTCAAAAAACCCAATCAGTTCAAGAAACATGGAAACACTCCTCAGTAGTGGGTGTACTAAAGATAAGAGTGAATCTTCGGGTTATAAGCTAGCTCCTTATGATGCTTCACCTATTGGCTCTTCAAACATAACTTAAAACTTGTGCAGAAAAGAGATAGAAAGATAACATAATTAAAATTTTAAGACTAAGGTGATGCACCAAACTTGAAATGAGATTAATATTTTTAACACAATGAAACCTTTTTGAAACAATTCAAACATGACACAATTTTGATAATAATTTACTCATTTGTAGATGCAACAAACTAAAGGATTCTCACTTAGGACTTAGGATGAATCACAATAATGACAACAAATTAGTACCTTTCATACAATAAGATGGAACTTAGAAAAGGTCTTCAAACAACTCATTCATTCAAAGTTTCAAAGGCTTACAAAGCAATTTGTACTCAAACTATGAAGGATTCAAGAAGAAATCACAACAATAACTCTTTTACCAAAAAACTCAGAACCTTTAAAAATAAGCCTCAAGCTTATACTTATATATTTTTTTCACTTCAATTGCTTCATAAATGCAAACAACCACTCCTTGGTTGAATTCAACCTTCAAGGCCAATTTTGAGCCCCTAAAAAGTCTTCAAAAGTGTGCAATAATAACCCAAAAGTCATGGCCTAAAAATATCAACATAAAGACCCCTCACAAATGCATTCATATCTCCAAAAAGGCTCCAAAAATCCTCGAAATGCAATAACTCTTCAAGTGACTTCCAACCCATTACTATGACTTGGACACTTGTAATAACTCTAAAAAATATCCATGGTTGACTTCTAAAAGGTAAAAAATATATATCTTTTTTTTTACCCACACTTGACACTTATTAATAGTATTTTATATATAATTAATAATTCATACAATCTAATATATATTAATTATACTAATAATATTTATTAAGTGATGGGCTAATTCACTTAATAATATTATTAATCGAATTGATATATATATATTAGAAAGTAAATTATAGGTTATATAATAAGCATTAATAAGTGATGGGAAGAAGGGTCAACTTTCTATAGGAAAAGATCTGGGTGTTGGATGATGGGAAGAAGGGTTTTATGAAGGCAACAACAAGAAAAAGTGTGAGACCACTTGGAGAACTGTTGAGATACTAGTTGGACAAGGATGTGATGCTGCTGGGGAGTCCACAAGAGCAGGAATGTGGGTTGATGTGTCTCTAGTAGGGGAGGTGGGCATGAGTGGAACTAGCAAGAAGCGACGATCAGTGAAGGATGACCGTTCCATCCCAAATTTTACAAAGGAGGATGTTGCGAATTGGTTTAAGAATTGAGTAGCCCAAACCTTTTTTGGATGGCTGGTAGCTTCTCTAGTACACGCATGGGATATGCTTGTAAGTCTTAATGCCTTTATTAGTATGTATTAACTTTTATCTTAAGGAAGAAGGGTAGTCAGGAGGACTTTTCTAGTGTACACTTAAAACTATGACATACTATTGTAAGCTTCATCTTTTTATAATTAATACAAAAACTTGTTACCTATAAAAAAAAAGTGAAAACATAATTATTCTTATAATATTTATATTATTATTATTATTATTAGATATCAATTAGATTAATAATATTATTAAGTGTATCAAAAAGCCATTTAACAGTATGATTAATACAATTGATATTATTTAAAACAAATAATATTATATAAATATTAAAATCATAAAAAAGTGATAAAAATAATAAAATATTTACTATACTTTTAAAAGCTTAGGAAAGGATCCTAAGACATTAGAAGGCTTTCAAATGTAATATTTGACATGAAAAGAATATATCCACGTGCATTAGAAAATGGGACTTGCGAAATAAAACATTTTTCACAAAATGCAAAGCTTATTCATGAAGCTTCTAGGCTCTTTGGGTACCCTAACATGAGTATTTGATGTTTTATTTTCAACTTTGAGGAAATGTAGAGCTTTGCTAATGTCACTGCCATGAGAGTTTCAGTTGGAGTTTTATGCAAATTTGAAAAGCCCTTTAGGGCACTTTTTCCTGTGATTTTCACTATTATTATGACCAATATCATCTGCTTCTATCCGTTTTTTTCACTTGTTGAGGTGCCATGGAAGGAAAAGAGGGTTTCAAAATGGAGATTTTATGGTCATTTGTTGGCTCGAATAGCAAGTCATTTCTACATTTTTCTTGCTTTCGTTACTGTCGGGACGAAAATACCATTCATCTTTCATTCTTTTTTTGTTGGGCCACCATGAATGGAAGAAAATGAGAGTTTGAAGGTCTTCTATCTTGAATGTTCTAACATTTTTTGCTGGTCACCATGAAATCAAAGCTCTTGTACTTGGAAAAACACAAAAAAACACATTTTTGATTGACTTAACTAAGGCTCAACCTGAATTAAGCCAGGGGTGAAAAATTAGGTAACACACCCAAAACATATTAATAACATTTATTTGAATACACCACTATTGAAGCTAATTTATATAAAAACCCAAAAAGAAGGCTATTAGAAGAGGTATATACATATCAACTATGAACTCTTCGATATCAACTATTTAACATATTCTTCGCCCAAAATATATTAATAACATTTACTTTTATACACCAGTGTTGAAGCTAATTTATATAAAACCCCAAAAGAAGGTTATTAAAAGAGAGGAGGTAGAAAAGGCATACGCACGTGTACACACACACACACACAAACACACACACACACACACACACAAAGTTGGACATAAATTGCTTCCTATAGATTCTTGAAATCTACTGTTCAAACAATTTTATAACACACTAAAATTTATGTTTGTGCTTAAATTAGTATTTAAAGATAAATTATTTTTATATAATTACTTGATCATAAATTATTATTGCCTGAATTTTTGAGGCCGAAGCCAAGGTTTATTATTATTATTTGTTTTGATTAATTATTTTGATTATTAGTTAGGCTTGAGTAGATTCGAACACAAGACCTCTCAATTATGAGGCTCACAATTTACCATTGTGTTGTAGGCTCTTGCCTTTTTTATTGCCTGACTTAATTTTAACATTTAATTATTTTTAATTATTAAAATACAATGGTATTTACTTTTTTATTAGAATTTTAAAATAAATATACGAGAATTTTCGATGAATGTATAACATTTGCACAAAATTGACTTAAATGTATTTAGTAACTCACTCTTTGCTCACCTAAAACAAAATAAAAATAAAAATAAAAAGTCAATTTTTTTTTTACATGTAACAATAACTATCAATTTATAGACTTTAATTGAAGTTGTAAAATTTTAAATACTACAATAGGAAATTATTAATCTTTAAGTAGATATTGAACAACAATTTAAAATGACCAATTTTAATGTTGTGTGTACACAAGATCCCATAACATTAATTATTCCCATTCAAAAATTAGAACAATAATTAAAACAATTAAATTACATAAAAGGAATAAATTTTTAAAATCAAATCTAATGTCCTATTTCTGATTAATGGATCCTCCACCTATAGAAATTTAATTTAATTAAAAAAACAAAAGTCAGTTAGATTCGACAATGATACCCAACTTTTCACATCCGTTGAGACATCCGAATTTTGAATCCGAAATTTTTCGTTTCCCTCTCTTTTAATGCAGCCGACGCTTTTGTAACCTAAATTGGAAATTAAAATTATACAACATTGGTACTTGAACTTTGACTCGACTGAACGGAAATAAAAAAGCTTTGTATCCAAGCGAGTCAAAGCTTTTAAGCGCTGAATTTATTCTCCCAATTCGTGGTTCGAAGAAAACTCAATTCAGATTCCATATTTAATTCGTCGTTGAGTTTTTCGTTCAATTCAGTCTGTATGTGAGAAGTGGCGGACGAGGACCATATTCATAATAAACATTAAAAAAATGGATGGCGGCAATGAAATCCAAGAATGTTCTATGCGGCTTAAAAGAACGGCATCTTTTCATGGATCAGAAATTGAGAATTCAGGGGATAATAGAGCAGTTAACGTCCCTAGCGCAATGCGCAGGAAAATAATTGCTGCGCCCACTGAAAAATTATATGAGAATGTGAATGTACACTCATCTGAGTTGTGTTTGGTGAAAGATGAACAAAATTGCAGCCAAAAGAATATTAGTCGAATATCTCGTGATATGCCTTCGGCTACTCTTGCAGAAGAAGAGAATTTGACCCTTGATTCTCTGCATACATCTATATTGGTGAGTTTTCAATTAAAAACATTTTTGTGATTTTTTTCCCTGTAAATTTTTTGGGTTCGGGTATGTTCCCATTAAATGTTTGCAGCTCAGTGGGTTCGAAAATTTTGTGGAGCTTCTTACAAGCGAATGATCCAACTGAAACTACGTTTTTTCCCTCATACTCACAATTTTTAGGGTTCCAGTATCTTCCCCTCACCGTAGGCATTTTTTTTCCCATCTAGTATATGGTTGTTGGATAAATAGCGGCAGACTCTGGGATTCGATTCAAATTAATCCTCAGAATTGTGATTTTTTCAACAGGTTCAAGTTATTTGTAATGTCACGCACGACGATCTCGAGTCACTCTCCACCGTGTCACACAATTTTCAGGAAGCGGTAAGGCTTCTTGTAATCACAAGCCTAATAAATTGACAGTTTAGGTTTAAGTGCAAGGCTAATTGACTGTATCTATGGTTTACTGGAATACAGGTTAATGTGGCCAGGCAGATTCATTTTGATTATAAGACTCCAGTTCGTGTCAAAGCTCCCAAAAGAACGGCCAATTCCTTTTTGCTTAAAGCGCCCAAGAAATCTGCAAGTTTCAGGATGTCAAGGTTATCAGCTCAAGATGTCAAGGAACTTCAGGAGTACTCACGACAGACAAGAAAGATGATTGATGATCTGTAAGCCACGGCCATTCCTTCGTATCAAGAACCCCAGAGAAAATAGTCTCTCCTTGCTTTGGGATCCTCTCTGGGCGTGTAAGCAGATTGTAAAGTTCAAATATGAGTTGGCATCTCTGTTTTGTAATTGTTGAGAGATTATGTACTTCTATTGTACGCACAAGTCTAGTTCTTTGAGCTAAACAGAATTTTGATGGTTTCGGGTTATGTATTATATTGGCAATCCTCCCATTTCACTCTTATCGCTATATTTGGAATACAAATAATCTCTTCTTAAATATTTCTTAATCAATCTCGCTTATATCTATAAAACTAAAATTAAGCTCAGTGATTGAGATAAGGTGTGTTTGGATCAGAACTGACAAATTTGATGAAGAGGATTCTTCTATATACGACATATTTATTTCTAATTTACATGTATATTTATCAAATTGTTATAATTTATTTTATAAAAACAGAAAAGTTGATGTTTATGCATATCAACATATTTTGTCATAAGAAAATGACATCCAACATATATTACATTCTTATTTATTTGTCTGTTGAATCACATTAAAACTTAACTAATTTACAAACAAATATAAAGATTATAGTTTTAACTATCCATAAATGACAACCAACATATATTACATTCTTATTTATTTGTCTGTTGAATCACATTAAAAACTAACTAATTTGAATGAGCAAAACTTAACTAATTTACAAACAAATATATAAAGATAATAGTTTTCACTATCCATCTTATAATAAGCTGCATTTTTTGAAAATGATTGTATTAATTTTTTTTGCATCAACATTTTGATCTATCATCAGAATTAGAAGAGAGCTAATAGAAAAATCAATGACTAATGTAAAAAACTCTAACACAATTATTTTTATATAAATTATAATTATTATTTTTATTTATTATTTTCAACTAAAAACCTTCACTCAATTTTTCCAAAAATTAAATTGATTTAAATTTATTTTTAATTCAAATATAAGATTTATAAATTCCTTTTCAGAAAAATTTCTAAAATTCTGTTTATGTATAATTATTACAGTTTCTTTTGCAAATCCTTCATTCCTTTTAATCAATTTTAAAAATAAAATTGAAGTAATTCGCTCCGGAAAACTATGAATTTTAGAAACAAATAAAAAAATCTTTGAACAAGGATCACAAGTTCTGACATACTATGAGACAATTTCGGATTTTTGAATGCAGATTTTGTTTTCCCTCTTCTTTTTGAATGCAGCCGTCATCGTTCGAAAATTATATATAGCAGTTCTTCAGTGCTGGTATCGTATCTTAGATAAATTGAAGGATTTGCATTTACACAATTCAAGTGTTTTCCAAGGGTTTCTTCTCACAACTCTTTGTTTGGCGGGGATTTTAGTTTCAATTTTTTCTGTCAAGAGGTGCACAAGGACTGATTTCATAAAATTCTGCAAAAATGGAGTCCAGCAATAACGAAATGGAGCAGCCTGAGATGAGGCTTAAAAGACCAAATTATTTCTCTGGTTCAGAAAATGAAAATAGTCCTAGCACAATGCGCAGGAAAATATTTGTTATCCCAACTGGAATGTCTGAGAACGTCAATGGAGAGTCAGCTGAGTTGTTTTTGGTAAAAGACGGGCAGAATTGTAGGCACACGAATATTGACGGAGAAGAAGAGAATTTATGCTTTGATTCTCTGCATTCATCTATTTTGGTAAGCTTTTCTTGAATATGAAACAAGTAACAATATTTTTCTGTTGTCCCATGGAAAATTTGCACCAGTATAGGCTTTTTTTCACATTTAGGATTGGTTGGATGGTTAATTGCTGCAAAGGTGTAATATTTTTATTCAGGTTGAAATTATGTGTAAGCTCTCACATGATCAACTTGACTCGCTATCTACCGTGTCACGCAAATTTGAGGAAGCGGTAAGATTTGTTGGAATCACCAATTTTATATTTTGATTCTTTGAGATTTTTTGCAGGAGTAATTAATTGTGTTTTTGGTTTATTGAATGAAAAAGCTTAATGTCGCTAAGGAGATTTATTTTGATTACAAGACTCCTCCAGTTTGTGTAAAATCTCCTGAAAGTTCTTTGCTCAATGCACCAAAGAAAGCTGAAAGTTCTAGGTTGTCAAGATTATCGGCTCAGGACATCAAGGAACTTAAAAGTTCCACATGCCAGACAAGAATGATGATAGAAGCCAATTCCTTTTTGTCTAATGTGCCCAAGCAAGCCGGAGGTTTTAAGATGTTAAGCTTATCAGCTCAAGACATCAACGAACTTCAAAATTCCACATTCCAGGAAAGAATGGTGTGATAGAAGATTTGTAAGCCATGATCATTTCTTCATATGGAGCAATTGGCCAATTCAGTCTTCGTTTTTTGATACAACTCCTATGTGGGTGTAAACAGGCTGCACAGTGCATAGTGCTGTAATTGGGTTTTCTCTGTTTTTTAATTGTTCATAAGTTACATACATCGATTGTGTGCATGAGTTCATCTTTCCTTGAGCTCTCTAGAAGTTTAGTTCTGTAGTGGTTTGGTTATATTAATTGTACCAATTCTTCCACTTAACTTGTCTCGGGAAAGACAGTTTACCTCAATGAATCAATGCCATGTTTCTATTCACCCACTACTCTATAATGTTCACTCGAATCACTTTTAGTAGAGGCATTTTATATTAGTGCATATTAAAATGGATGATACTATTTAAAATTTTAAAGTAAACCATTTTGAAACCAAGCAAACTAACCCCGCAAGTAGATGCATGTTTCCATTGAATTTACAGGGGTGTGTTGAGATTAGGAACTGTTTTTTTTAAAAAGATAATAGGCTAGAGACAGATATATTAATAATCATATGTTCAGCATATATGATATAACAGATGTTTTAGAAAAGCAAAATAAGAGTCACTGAAATAAGCCTAACAAACCTGCTACTGAAATATGATAAAATCTGTGTTTAAACCACCACAACAAACCAATCAATCAAAGAAAAAAATGAATGATGGAATAGCAATCTACAAAGGATTCAAGAAGCTATCCTTCAAACAAAAAAACTAGCTGCTGACATTTCTGAAGAAAGAAGATCTAAACATTCTTCTTTGTGATTTCTGAAAAGTTTTCTGGCCACCCCTTCCATGTTGTTGCCCTCTTCCCCTCCTGTTCCCAGCAGCAGCACTGACCTCTACCTCTGTTGTTCTTTGCATCTAGACTGTGGACTGACCTCTCTACTCTTGAATTCTCCTTAGTTCTTCTTGACTTCATAACACTGCATGCTCAACACTCCAGTCCGGGTTCCACTCATCTATATCCTACAGTGGAGGACCTTGGGAGTCTAGGTACTTAGAGACCTGCTTCCATGCTTTGTAGTCTCTGATCTCCTCCATTTTCTCCCACCAAATTTTCTTGGGAAGTCTGGCACCCAGTTTGGGCCATCATTATGGCATAGCTTATACAGCTTCATTAGAAAATCAATCTGCTTCCTAATGCCATATCTTCTGGTCCTGAATGCTCTTTGGTTCTCAATTTCCAATATTGGATATCTTTTGGGAGGATGACCAGTAATGATTGCTGTGTCCTAATCCCTCTCTCTTGGAATTGTGAGATCATCACCAATATTCCTAAGTATCCTGGCCGTGTCAATTAGAAGTCCCTGTGAAAAGGCTTACTGCATAGTTTTTCTGATATCCTTTTTCTGACACCAACATGCAACAATGTTGCTAAAAACACTGCTACTAACTTATGGTCTGCTATATGAAATCTCTTCCCAGGATCCCTAAAACAATTTTAACCAGCATGATGTGTGGGTTTAATAGAATCTCTTGCATTTGCTGTTCAGTCACTGATCATAAATAAGAAAGCAACTTGTCATTTAATTTCATGATTCCACCTCCCTGCTTCAAAAACTGGGTCCTCGATTCCTCTCTCTGAATCTTTTCCTTTCACCTCTCCCTCTAAACATTTTGCAACACCTCTTCTCCCCGTCTAAGATTTCTCTACCACACCTTGATATTTGAAGTCTTTCCAATTTAGAGTGACAAACTCTATTTGATAATGAGGTCAATAGTATTTTCCTCAAGGCAGAAGTGTGTCAAACTACCTAAATCTTATAGATTCTATCCTGGTAGTTTTGAAATGGAGCAAATTTTGATAAAACAATTTCAAGAGGATTTCAATAGGAGTTAAGGCACTTTTTTGAAATGTTTGGCTAGGGAGAGGACAGGAAATTGTGATCTGGTCTCGAGATATCTAACAATGCGTTTGTATATTATTATGGAGCAGCTGTAAGGGCTTTTTACATTACCTCGCATATGTCATTAATTTTAAACTTTTCAAGGTGTAAACTTGCAGCCGTAAACATAACAAGTTAACAAGCTCAAATTCTTTAATGGCATTCACTAAGGACTTCAAATTCTTGAATGTGTAAGATGCACAATCATTAAAGGGAATTTAGATTGCATTACAAGGAGCTTTGAGTGCATCCACATTGTCTCATACAAAAGAACTGACAAAGAAATTTAAAAATTCTAAAAATATACAAAAAATATTATGTATTGTGTGTGAATAAAAGGTTCCCAAAAACAAGAGGTAAAAATAACACGAAAACTCAGAATGTTTTCTAAATGGCTCCCAAGCAAACAATGTCTCGATGCCCTAGCAAGGCAGCAACTGTGCACGAAAAACATCTTGCAGATCCTCTTTCTTTCAATAATGCCCCCTTCGGAAAAACAAGATATGCAGTGGGGATTTCAAATCCCTCTGGGGTCCTGAATGAAGCAAAAAGCAATGGACAGGTTGGTCTGCTAATTAAGCCGTAGGCGAAATTCATCCAATAGACCTTCGATGGCAAGAACCATTGTGCTACCACCCGACAAACGGAAACAATGAAATCATCAAAGACATTAGGATTTGGATCAAAGAAAGAACACAATACATCAACCAATCCATTGATAACAAATAGAGTAGGAATAGATACCGCTCGCATCACTAATCGAATGGCTCGACTGGAACACAAGGGAAATAAAAGCAAGGGTTTGAATTCGAAGTCCTCAATGGACAGTCACCAAATTAAAAACCCAAACTATAGGGAGTATTTTCATCTTAGAAAATATGCCCTAAGCTCAGATGCAACAAATCCTAAAAGAAGAGGAGATAGAAAGAATCGGTCAAGGCAAACCAAGAATAAGGAAACAAGGTTTGATTCTGATAAAAAGGAGGCCTCAACAAATGTGGCAGCACAAAACTTGGAAAGAACATCTAAAGGGACCACAGGAACAAATTTTATCTGCGGTGACAGCAAGAAACATAATAATATCAACACAAGATTGAAATTACCTAGCTTTGTATCCAGAGCAAATAAGGTTCCTCTTGGTTTAAGATCGAGGGTTATCAAAATGGTTCTCAAAAACAACTATAACATCCAAAGCTACTACATGGAAAAAGGAGAAGACATGATCTCAAATTGCACCACAAATTCAACTATTATCATTAGCCCAATATTACCAATTCAGTATGGGAGCACTGCAATTCTCATGGAGTCTTCACAATATGGGAAGGAGAATCCAAACTCATTCAAGCCCTGGCGAAATGGTTCAAGCATGCATTGGACTCCCAGGTAAGTATTATTATCACAAGCCAAAGCTCCCTATTTTTAGACTATTCAACTTTAGATCTTGCTAAAACTCTCCTATAATTGAAAAATGTATTCTTCAAGGGTTTCAATGTTAAATTTTTAAAATGGAGACCCAATTTTAACAATAATAATACCATTTCAAATCCAATCAAATGGATAAACCTCAAAAACTATCCTGTGGAACTAATGCACAACAATATTATTAGAAGGATAGGTAATCAAATAAGCACTATGATTGGATTTAGACATTACTACATGGTAGATTCTGATGTTAAAATTATAGTAGAACATGTTCCTTTCGCTCTTGGAAGAATTTGCCAACACTAAACACTCCTCAACCTCTTCAAGAACACCCATTAGATTATCCTTCCTCTCAAACCCCCCATCCTCCTCATTTGAGAGTCCTTCACCCACTCCATTCAAACCCTCAAATCCTTCATTCCCATCCCCATGCTCCAAACATAAATATCAAGAGACCAGCCAATCACTAGTAGCACACATAAAGAAGGCCTCCACCCAGGTGGACCATCTAGAGGAAGGAGAAATTCCACCTCCCCTGCAACCACAAACTTCTCACTAGCTGGAAGAGGATCCCTTGCTAGATTTGAGCAGGCCCCAACACAAGGAAGTCATCAACCAACAGAAACCTGAGTTACCCCTACACCCATCCATTATGGACCTAATACCTTCCTATATCCCACCGCTTAGACCGAGCTCTGATATACAAATATCAAATCAAATTTTCAATGGTAACCCCACCTTTCAACCAGAGGTTGATGCTATTATTGAGGAAATCCTAACTGATAACTGTTATCTCCAGAATCTGCACCCTAATTTGCTTTAAGTCCTGAAAGCCTCAACAATTTTGGAGAAACATTGGACCAACCACAGGTTGTAGGTAACCTATGACCTAATTCAACCTCCAAATTCTAGAATTCTAGGCCGGTTCCTATCTGATATATCTGATATCTCACCTATGCTAATGGAGGCATGAAAACTTGTATGGAAAAGGGTAAAGATGTAGACTTAAAAATGAAAACCTTAAAGATGCAAAATAAGGTGATACACTAGAATTGATAACGCAAAACACTGTTATACTTGTAACACAATGAAAGATTTTGACAGATAATCACAAAAAACCCAGCTTGACAAAACTGTTAATTCATATCGATATTTTAAGAGAAGTTTAGAATCTGAATATACGAAAGGAAATTAACCACAATCAAATATATCAATAAGAAAACACAACTCAAACCTATGAAAACAAATATCAGACATGGAAGATGGAAAACGAGACATAATTCAAAAGGTTCATCAATAAAGACAAATGAATAACATCAATCACCCACAAAGCATGCAACCAAATCCTTTACTCTAAAAGCTGAATCCAATGAAAATTGTATTACAATCAAAGGCCCAAATAACAATATCTCAGGATAATAGCTCAAAACAATCAAGAAAAAGATGCCAAGGACGAATATCACATGCACATCTATTTCCTCCCAAAATTTGAACCCCTTCTCCATAAACAAGAGGGGTATATAACAATATAAAAAACAACACCACCTTCCCACAAAATCAGCAAGTGAGGGTCAAAATTATGAGTTAACTGTTTATAAAATAAGCCTAATAGCTCCAAAAATATGTCTCATGCACCCCAAACTGAGTCTTGACCACCCATCCATGTAAAAAAGTCCAAGAAGACTCTAAAAATGCCAACAATAGCTCCATAATTGACTCCAAACTTCTGAATCTGAACTGCGCTTCCAAAAATAGTAACTGAATGTCCACCCTCAAACTTAGAAATTTTGATCATGCAAATTTCCTTTTGAAGACACTTTAGTCCAAAAATAGCCTAATTCAATTTTTATTATTTGTTGCATTCAAAAATACAATTATTATTAAATAGTTGATTGTTAATAATTTATCAACTCAAATAATTATAATTTACAATAATAAAACAATAATGCAACAAATAATAATAAATTACTAATAAAAATAATAACAATAAAGACTTTAACAACAATTCCTATACTATTAACAATATTATCAATTTTATCTTTCCTATACCAAGCGGATCCGAAATGCTATGAATTAAAGCCTAAACAAGGAAAGGCAATTTCTGAATCTTTGATTTTTAGGTTGTCATTGAATGCCTTAGAAGAAAAATGAGGAGATATTTTTTGAAAGTCTTCAAACCCCAGCCGCCATGAAAGTTTATGCTAGCTGTATACTATTATTTCTTGTTCCCGGATGCCATGTTTGTTGGATATTTTTTATGGGTTTCTGTTGTGAATGCATGGGTTCCTTCATGGCGTGAGCTTCTTGTGGCCATCGTTCTGCTTTCTCCTTGTGGATTTGTTGAGGTTTGGACGCCATCACTGTTGTGATTTCATGAGCTGTTTACAGGACGTCATGAATGATATTTTCTTGCTTGCTGTAAGTTTCTCCCCGTTTCATGATTCATTTGGTGACTACTGAGATTTCTGCTGTGAGCTCCTTTCCATGAAACAGTAATACTTACTCATGGTTACTCCATTTTGTGGGTTGATGCCGATTTTGATTCTGGGCTCTCATTGTTGTGACTGGTATTTGTTATGCCTCCATTGTTCTTGCTGGATCTCTTGCCATGACTCCATTTCATGAGCTTCTCATTGTTGTTGAGGTTTTACTAGTAGTTGCAAGTATTTGTTGTCTACAGCTTGCTACCTACAGGTTTTGTTATTGCAGTTTTGGCTAGGTATGTTGGTGGCAACCATGACTCTAAAGATGATTGTAGCTATGATTACTTCATTTCTCGGCTATACTCAAGTTGATATGCAGTCTTCTACTTATCTTTCTTTGCATATTCAGATATCATTGTCAAGCTCTATATAAAGCTATGAATTTTATCATTTGTCATGACTAAGATCTCCTTCACTACTCATGCTGATGGACATTATTTTGTTTCTTTCATTGCTATGACTGGTATTTGTTACTTCATGAGGCATATTCGTTACTGGTTCTAGGAAATTCATGGGTTATCTGCAGGCTGAAACTAGTTATCTATTTGTAACACCATTCCCATGTTTTTTTATCTAGCCATGATTGCTATTCTATGATGAAGTCACAACTTTGCATTTCAATATTCCAGTCTTGTTAATCTTTGAGAAACGTTAACATATGGATCTAATTGCTGCTTAAGGCAAAAAATCTGTGATTTTCTTTATCATTTATGAATCTGAATGTTTTCTCTGTTCTACATATAGCATACTTACACTCAGTTCTAATGTCTAATTGGAACCAATTTGTTGCTCTAAAAAACTATTATTGATTTTCCTTTTGAAACACAGCTGTATTTATCTTCTCAATCTGCACTACTCTACCATACATCGGCTGTAGCATGTAGTGGTTTATTGGTAACTCCTCTTGTAGCTTTCACTCTTTTTTATACACATGTGAAACAAAAGGTTTCAAAACTATTTTAGTTTGTCCCTTTGATGTTTCATTTTCTTGATCCAGATATGCATCCCAATCCCATTTGCTGCATTTATTACATTTTCTTCAGTTATTATTAGTAAAAGGTTTCAAATCGAAGTGACTTGTCCCTTTAATACTTTTGCTTTTCGTGATTCTCTTCCTTATCCACTAATGTGTGTCTTTATTTTGTTGAGATGAGTAGCATGTTAGGATGGTGAATGTGAGGTGAAGTGAGGTACCAACATTGCTTAGATCCATTGGATATAACCTATCTTTTTTCATGAATGCAGAAAATAGATGCATAGAAAGGACGAGATTCGGGGCAGCGAACAGATGGACTCGGATGGATGCAACTCAACTAGTCATTGCACACAATGATTGGTGCCCATGAAATTCTTCTTTCATGTTATTCATTTTAGTAGAGTAGGAATATATATTAGTAGAGAATTTTACTTTCAGCATCCTCATTCCACACTTGTAAACATCAATTGTACCATCATACAAACATTGTATACTATTTCAGTATGAATAAAATGCTTTCTTTTCTGCAATTCTAAGTATAACTTGAAAGTGATGAACATGTATGCTTTACTCCATTTGAACATGTGTAACTTGAAATTGATAAACATGTATGCTTTACTCCATTGAAAATGTGTGAAAATTGAGTAAAAATTACCTAGATGAAATCATGATCAACTTCACAAATATGGATGCCATTAATGCACAAAGACAATTTTTTATCAAAAAAATCCAAGAGTTGGAAGCATAAGAGCATAATCAGAAAATCCTAGAAAAGGAATTGGTTGAGTTAGAAACCTAGGATAATGATCCTGATCTAGGATTAGCTATCATTAATGTCAGCTGCACTGAAATTGATTGTGCTAAATCACCATAAAAAAGAGGAAGGAAATCTCATGCTGAATTGAGAAAAATAGAAACAAACAAAGTTAACCAGACGAAGATCACCGACTTACTTCATGTGGGGGGGGGGAGTTTTCTCCCAAGCACCAACAAAAGGCGCTTCAGGTGAGCTCGCAAATCCCAAGAATGTCAGTTTCACCCCCATTTCTATAAACAAGCAGTGGATGTGTGGTAGGGTAAGAAGTCTAAAATCCAATCTGAATTTCAATATCATAATTATTTATGGACCAACTAACTATGTGGACAGAGGGTTAGTGTGGCTTGAAATCAATACCCTTCTAAACTAACCCACAGATCATACCTTTGTAATAGGGAGTGATTTCGATGCCATACTGGATCAATTGGAGAAAAAGTGGGGAAAGGATGCCAAACCCAGGTCAATGGAAGACTTTGTTGAGTGGACTAGAACCAATAACCCTATGGATCTAATCCCAGAAGAAGGGATGTTCACATGGACTAACATGAGACAAGGAAAGGAAAATATACCAAAAAAGCTTGATAGATTCTTCAAAGGAGATCAGTCAGTCTTCCCCTTTGCCCTTAAAACTGATATCCCCCCCTTCTCAAGATCAAACCACTACCCAATATCACTAGACATCATTGATGACCCCAAGACTCGGGGCTCACCTTTCAGATTTGAACAAATGTGGTTCAAGGACAAAAGACTACTGCCCCTAATCCAGCAATGGTGGGAAAGCCTATAGTTCAAGGCATCCAATTTTTTTATCATCATTAATAAATGCAAAAGGATAAAGAGGAATTGAATTTCTTGGAACAAAGAATGGTTTGGCAATATTTTTGAGAGGAAAGCTAAAATCGAATGCAATCTAGAAAATCTTAATTAAAAAATTATAACACAAGGAATGAGCCAAGAAACTTACCAACAAGAAAAATCCCTAAAAATAGAATTGGAAGACATATTAGCTTAGGAGGAAATCTTTTGGAGACAAAAATCCAGAGAAACTTGGCTGAACGAGGGTGACAGAAAAAAAAAAAAAATTTCCATAAGACCACCAATGTCAAAAGAAATATTAATAAATTAGCTAAAATTACCAAATCAGATGACTCAATAACTGAAGATATCAATGATATAGGGGAATAAGCTATTAAACATTTTGTATGATCCTTAATAATAGTGAATCCTCTGACCTCATTAACTAAAATAACCTCCTTGATAATAGCCTTAGAATCATTAATGAAGACATAAATAAATCTTTAAAAATAAAATTCACCAAGGAAGAAATTAGAAAGATTGTCAAGCAAATGCAACTAGAAAAAGCACTGGGCCCTAATGGTTTCCTTGCTACGTTTTTTCAAAAATGTTGGGATTTCATTAGGGATGAAGTCACAACAGCTCTGGAAGGAGAGTTAGGAATTCAGAAAAATTACTTAAAGAAATCAACAACACATTCTTAGTCATAATACCAAAGAAGGAAAATACTGTTAGCTTTAACTATTGCAAACCCATAAGCCTATGCAACACTATATACAAGCTGTTCTCTAAAACGAAGGCCAACATAATGTAGAATTTACTCCCCTTAACTATTAGTGAAGAACAAACGGGATTTTTACAAGAGAGATCCATTTATGATAGAGTTATCATAGCACAGGAGGCCATCCACTCCACCCAAATAAATAAAAAAACCTAATATGTTTATCAAACTCGACATTAGCAAAGCATATGACAAGGTGGATTGGAAATTCTTATGTAAGATCCTCGAAAATTTTTGGGTTTGATAAGCAATGGGTTAATTTGATATTTGAATGCATCTCCAGCCCCAAATTCTCAATTATGTTAGATAGTTCACTTGAAGGTTTCTTTGATATAACTAGGGGTATCCGACAGGGTAACCCAATTTCACCCTTCCTTTTCATCATCTAAGCTTAAGCCTTAGGACGCTCCACTACTAGAGCTAGACATCACAATCAGATTGAGGGAGTAAAAGTTCTCTACAACAAGCTAATGAATTCAAAGAGATTCTGCAAGCATACACTAAAGCCTCTGGACAAGAAATTAATCAGGAAAAATCTGAAATCGTCTTCCTCAACACGGACCCCATTCTTGAGAATGATATCTATAATACGCTTGGCTTTAGGAAAGGCTTACTACCAGATAATACCTAGGCTTATCCTTAGATAAAGGAGCCAAGGATGTCAACTCATGGGGACCTATCACATCAAAAAATAAAAAATAGACCAACATCTTGGAGCGGTAAATGGCTATAATCAGTAGGTAAAATGATAATGCTTAAATCTAAATGCAACAAGAAATTAATAATCACCTCAAGAATTTATTTTGGCAAGGATCAAATGACCAACAAAGAAATCCAAAGCAATGCTTTAGGCACAAAACTAATTTGGAATATCCTCAACTGTCCTAACCTAAAATGGGCAAGGATTCTACAATATAAATACATAAATGATAGAGAACCTACAAAAATCTTCCGGGTTAGAAACCTCCCAAAAGGCTCTAGAATATAGAACTTTATAATGGAATGCATAAATATAATAGGTCTAAACCTCTCATGGAAAATCAATAATGGTAAGAAAGCCTTATTTTGGGAAGATTCATGGCCATTCCCTCATCGCTAATATGCATGATTGGGGTAATTCTATACAAATCTTCCAACAACATTGGGGTAAATATGTCTACAACTATACAATGCCCCCTGAAGATATGATCCTTGAAAATCCTAAGTGGAATTTTTTTGAAAAGATGGACATTCTTGTACAACATAAGACCTTGTTAACTAATATCTTGGAAAAAGGAAAATTACTCCTCAACAATAAAGAGGACTCCCTATTGTGGACTGCCTCTAATAATGGCAATTACAACTCAAAAGAGGGCTACAACTCAATTGTATAAGAATACTAGCACAACAAAACTGACCTCCCCCCTCAACCTTTGTTTAGACAAGGATATTCTACCCAACGAAGGGCTCTTTTCATGGTTCGCCATCTAGAACAAAATTCTAACTGCAGATCAATTTATAAAAATGGGATTTGATGGACCTAGTAGATGTAAAGAAGCATCAGAATCTTAGAATCACATTCTTCTGAACTGCACCTATTCTAGGAAATGCAAGGAATGGTTATGTGATAAACTCAATTACATTTCAGCACTACCCAACGACCTAAAAGTAATGTTTCAATCATGGCCAAACTATCACAAAAATAACATTTACAACATACTTTGGAAAATTTGCCAATCCATTCTAATCTGGGAGTTTTGGAAGGAGAGAAACCGAAGATTGTTTAAAGATAGACATATAACAATAGATCAACTCCTAAACAACATTAATGCTATCATAATTGAAGTAACAAATAGTAGGATCACAAAAAGATCAATTACAAGCAATACAATGATGGTGTGGGATGGATCAATAAGATAGCAATGGGTGGGACTTAAGATACCCCCATTGATAAACAAACCTAATGAACTGAATAAAACTAAGGCTAGACAAGATTCGTAAGGAAACCCCCTGGAGTGGGAAGATTCAAATTGAACTTTGATGGGACCTCCAAAGGTAACCATGGGCCAATAGGCATTGGATGTGTGATCCATGATTCATGTGGCAATGAATTAGCCTCCCTCACAAAACCTCTAGGCAATACTACCAAAAAAATGGCTGAAATTAGTGCTTTGGTTAATGGGCTTAAACTTGTCATGAAACTTGACATCTCAAACCTAGATGTGGAAGGAGATACAACCAACATCATTAATGCAATGAGAACCCAAATTCCAAATTGAAAGCTTAAGGCAATATTAGATATAGCATTAACCATAGCAAACAAGCTCTGATCTATCAATTTCAACCACATATATAGAGAAGGGAATAAGAGAGTGGATTAACTAGCCAATCTAGGCACGGATGGAATCACTATCAATCTATGGAATATCTGATTATCCTTATAAATAAATTTTAGATCCACCTTAACCAAATTATTAAGTTCCCTTCACTTCATAAACAATACCCTTCAAAACATAATATAAGCCTTTAGGAGATAGAAACTGCAATGTGCATTAAGGTAAGCCAAACTTACTACCCCAATGCCAATAGCTCTTAACACATCTACTTTCCTTTTGATACATTAGTATGCCCACGGATGCAGGTTAATAATATGGAATACCTGACAGCTATGTCTAAACACAATCTTTAGCCATTAACACTAAGGCTTTAATTCCTTGATGTCATGGCAATCTCCAAGCATGCCACCATTATTCTTCCTATTGAGATATCTTTTATGATACAGACATACTCTGTCATTTAAGGCATCGATACCCATATTCTCGTCACGTTCTAACTCACGATGATGGGAGGTGGGCTTGCTGCCTTAAGTAAATTCTCAAAACCAACAATCCCCTCAATGATTCAAAAGTTAATGACATTAAATTTAAAGTTATTAAAAGAATAACCCAGTTGAATATGACTTATATCAATATAAAGTGAAAACAATCCGGGCCAAGGCTAGATAATGCTCCTTATAGTATATCTGTTATGAAAATTTTAATAGATCGATTAGGATATGTTACCAAGAGGTTTATTGCTGCTCTTCTATCTTGGAATTTTGGATATTAACCCTTGTGGTTCGATTTTTCTCGGAGTTTTCAATCATAATCGACATCATATTCTCCAAATGAGTAATATTCTCCCCTTGCTGTTAACAAATCTATATATTTCTCGAATTACTTTTGATCATAAGGGAACTGATAATGATCTTAGCATTGCATGAGTATGATGTTGTTGTCAAGACAGATCTTATGATGCTTTTCCTAAATTGATGATGGCTTCTCATAAATGGATGCTTCGCATTTCAAATAGATCATAAAAGTCAGCAAGTTACGGTTTGAGATGAAAGCGCAATAGTTATTATTTATTACAAAGGATACAATGGCACAAAATATAGTAAAATTTTCCAAGAATACAAATATTCTCATAAATGAACAAGGGTATGCCCTTGACATGATGTACATAGGGGAATGCTCCTATCACTTATAACATGTAATTTTCGATGAAATGGACAATGGTCCCCAAGTGAGACTGGAAGTTTTCTTGACTCTGTTCTTTCCTACCAGTGCCCATTTGAACGGAGGAAAAAATGATGAGGAAAATTAGAAGTAAAATTCATTTAAGATGATTAGTAAAAAAATATCAAGGCCTCGGCCTATTATTGAGCAAAAAAAATTAATTACACAAAAACTTGAAGGCACATATAGCAATTTATGACTAAAGTTTCAAAGTAAGCAACAAAATTAATATCATTTCGGCATTAATGACTATAAAGAATTTTTTCTTGGTAACTTAATTCAAATGGTTAGTCCAATAAACAATACATGGCAACAATATTTTTATGATTTTTACGTTAACATATGAAGTATTTTGTTTGTATCTTTAATTAGTATAAATTTCTTGACTCACAATAATATATAATGCATGCATGTGATAATTATTATAAATTATGTTTATAAATCATTATTTATCTCTACTATTTGTTCGGAAAATCTATTTAAGGATATTACGAGAATAATAAAATAAGAGGATTAAATTTTATTTTTTATGTGGATAGTTGAATAAAAATAAGAATAATTATTTTAATAATCATATTTTCGTTTCCATGCATGTGCAAAGTATCATGTATGCATAACAAAAGCACTCCAAATATGCTTGCTTATAAAGGCAATTTATGCATTCATGTAAAGCAACGAATGCATGTAGGAAAAGCAATACATGCTTTTGAAAAGAACCCATGCACATCATTCCTATGCATGTATGAGAAAACAATATGCACATGCATCTAGGAAAAGTAATACACGCATTCCCATGCCCATCAATCCTATGCATGTATGAGAAAAAAATGCATGCATACAAAACCCATGCATGCATGGAGGGGAGTGAGTTTCCACAATCCATGAGAATTTTCAATTGCTGTTTCTGGAATGGATTGTGTAAGGAGAAAGAAAGGTATGGTTTCTAAAAATAATTATATTTCATTTTTGCGTTGGGGGAAAAAAGTGAAATATATATTTAAAAGACCCTATAATATATATTACAGGAACTTCCAAGTAGCCAGTGTCAAAAATGAAGCCATGGTCACAAGTAAAGCCAGAAGATAAAAAACCTAGATTGTCTTCTCACAAGCGCATACCCAGTGACACTCCAGCAAGCTGATCAAGCAACTAGGAAACTTGAAAAATAGGGGCTTCTGACCAGCAAAGATAGTAAGCAAGGGGCAAAGCATACATGCTAAGCCACTGAAGCCACTGAGTCCAACAAAAGAAATTTAAAGAACAATTTAAAGAAGATTGGCAATCATTAAGTTGAAGCTATCATATACACAAGAGGGAATCATCAAAATTGATTATTCTGATAAGAATGCATAAGTTGAGAGTCTTTTGTAGGTGATAGGTACACCCTCCCTAGAAATTTCCCTTAGTTCTATTCGCTGATAATATAATCAAAGGATATACCTTGAAACAAAGGAATCAAGAAAACAATCTGCTCCAGTAAAGCTGCAAGCATTTCCCTACAAGTCACACATGTCTATAAGCATGTTCAGGCTTTTTCCCTATCTTGTGGACTTGTGAGCTATGGACTTCACACATTTTGAATTCCCTCGTGATCTTTCAAAGTCACAGATACCCAGTATAGTGTTTGACAAATTATATCTAAACTTCACACATGGTCATTTTGGTGAAATGATAAATGGCTGTCATAAGGACTCAGATATAACTTTAGCAATGCCAAATACAAATCTGAACATTACAATGGCACGTGCAACATGAATTCATCACTGACTAACATACTAGCTACTCCAAACTGAATACAGTTGCAAATACCTCATAGACAGTAATGGAGATACAATTTGCTGGCCTTAGAGGGATGTAAGAAGTGTTGAATTATTTACGACAGCAAGTTGATGGAATGACTGGTCTGAGACAGAAATTGCATGACAACAATATGAACCGTCAAATAATAATTCCGTTTGGCTTAGCACACCCTCCAAAGTTGCATATCACCTTCTTTCATACCCGGCAAGCCTTAAAACACTAAACTGTTAAACAATAATGCAAGGAATCTCAAATCCACACAGTTCAAGGAACAATGACACTAGGAGCAGGGATGAATTACCATATAATTACAGAACTTTCAAACCGAGCCAATTGGTGCAGGGGCACCAATAATTTTGGTTTGGATTGTGTGTATAAATGTGTGATTTGTAATAAGGCCTAAGGTTGTGAAACTTGTTTGTTCAATTTATGAAGGCCCATTTTGGTTGTAAGGACACTTAAAGGTGACAACAGCCAATTCTCGCTCAAGCCTACCAAGGGTACTAGATGTGTACATAGTGATTAGGAATGGTTCATTAAGGTTTAATTAGGTGTAATTAGTGATCTTAATTTTAGTTGAGCCACTTGAAGTGACCAAGAGTGTGGATGAGCAAAGTTGCTCCGAAGTTGTCAATTTGCTCAAAAGTTGCTTGAGCAACTTTTGCAATTCCACGTACAAAATCAGTTGTAATCAGGTGGAACTGATCCAAAAGCATGTTATAGGCCCTGGAAGTTGTTGGTAGAAGCATAGTGGTCAGTGGAAGCAATAACAATCATTTTTGAGAAAGAACTTTGTTCTGTTTATGCTGTTTTTACTAGTTTTATTATGTAATCTCACTGTGTACAGACTTGTCGGGCCTTGTAACCTATCTAACTCTCTAGCCTAGTGAGTTACCTACTCATCAAAGTTGGTTTGAGGATCTCAAGTGCTCTGTGGAAGAAGAGCCATGATTTTGAAGCCAAACAAGTCTTGAACCCTAAAGAACCTAGGGTTTGGATACAAAACGGCCATATCCTAGCATTCTACAGTGTAAAATCCAAAAGCTTTCTTGGATTGCTAGGATAGGATGTATAGTAAAGGTTTAGAGAAAATTCGGAGTTGCCAATATTGATCTTTTATTTCTGAGATGATATCCTAGGCTGATCACAGTGTGGTGTTGAGCCAGGAAAGCAAGAAAGTAGCCAACATTTGTGGCAAGAAGGATGAATGGGTGGATTCTAATGATGGATTGGAGTTCCTTGACAAGGTGCAAAACTTGATTGAATGCCCAAAACCAGAGGTGAGTCGATTGTCGAATGACTTGGGTTCTTTGTATGGCATTAGCCCAGATTAAGCCCAAATTGTTTAGGTGCGTTAGGAGTAAAACTCAACTCTTGTTGTGAGATATTGTTTGGAAGCCCCAAAAGCGTATTCAAAACTACCTTTTCATCTGTGGGTCATTCAGAAGGATGAGGAGGAGAAAGCAAAATACCCAATTACGAGGGCTATTAAAATTAAGTCCCTCATTAGGCCTAACTGAACCAGAACTCTTTGTGGGTTTTGTTGTGTGTGTTTGAAGGTTCCACTGGCACATTTAGGGTCTAAAGAGGATAGAAGCTCATTCATCCTCAGTGGGAAGTATGGTCATGTACAAGAACTAGTTGGTAGAGGGATTGTGGGAAAAGGACCTTAGGAGCGTTAAGATGCATGTCAAATAATCAATAAGGGTTTGGAAGTCCACTAGAGGAATAGGACTCCTAATAAAGGCGTTGAGGAGACACAAGACAAGAACTCAAAGAAGTGTTGGGAAGGCTAATTAGCTAGTAAGACCATTGGAGGGTCCATTGACAAGACCTTGACAAATTGGATTAGCTTGGTGTGTTTGCATAACCACAATCCCTCTGCATCATATTGGTATCAAAGCCTATAATGTCCTACTATGGTTTGATAGTTACGTAATAGAGATTTGCTTGAATTCTCAAATCTTGTCTAGCAACAACTGAAAGATTTTGATCCCTTTTTTAATTTAGATTTATAATCATGGCTGGGTTTGGCAATAGTTGGTTTGTGTATTCATACAATGATTTATGCAATTACTCGAGATTTCTGCTAGATGCTAAGTAAAATTATAAAGATTGATGCCGACTAGTATGACTATTCAACATAAACAACTGTGATACAATATGAATGATATTCTTTGGCGTGCCCGGCAGTTTCAGCATCACAGTACAAATCTACATCCAAAGGCAAAACAATACAATAAGCCAATGACCAGACCCAAATGGCAGTGGTTCGTAGACAAAATGTTGGTCTTCTCAAGCACGCAATATCTGCTCTTGTCAAACAAATTCAACATAGCCAGCTAACGGTCCCAAGAAGTTTATGTTCTATGTCAAGCATTGGCGACCCAATTAACCTTCAACTTGAATGTGCCCTTTCCTCCCATGAGATCGACATTAAAAATGTCTCCTGACCTGTACTTCACCCAACACCCTTTGCAGTGCTACCATTAATATTGCTCCCACTAATTAGCTGTTACGACATTCCCTCCTTAGAATGACATTCACCAAGATAACTAGTAGTATGAACGTTCATGCACCCGATAACAGCTTATCTATATAGCTACGTATTTCATAGACTCCCACGGAGCAGATAGAATCTCTTCAACACCAGTGATTTACTCACCACCGAGTCTCAAGACCATGACATTATGACATCAAGACTGTCAGCCACTCAGAAGTCGTCTCAATAGCCCATTGTTACTATCGTAACCTCCTTTACAACAACTTGATAAAGCTTGGAGTTTCGTTTCTTCCTCAAGATTTGCCCCGCATAAACTCCTCCCCTTTGCATAGAAGATACTCCCCAGTTTACCTCTTCGTATTTGCTAAACTCCCCAACGAACTGACATTACTTGACCCGCCACCTACACTTCAGCACATTACATTGTGTATGAGCCTCCACATCACTTGAAGACTCATTGCTCCCCGTCATTCCCTCTACATCGAATTTGCATTGCTATGAATGCAAGGGACAAAAAACCTATTTTCCTTATTCACCTTCTCTTACTACCACTTAAGCTAACTTTTGTCATCCACTTCCTATGACTAGTCAACCTTCTAAGATGATGCTCAGAAGCCAGCATTCCTGTGTTGGTGTGTCATTTAGGTGGGGACATTAAAGTTCGCCTCTCTTTGAACTCGCTTGTCCCTAAGTAGTTCAACCCAAATCGTTGAAGCAACTCTTCTCTTTCCCACGTTGCATCTTCACAGGGCATATCCTTACACTGAACCAAGTACTCCTTGATAATTTTCTTGCATAGTATCCCTTCCCTCATATCAATAATCACCTTAAGAATGAAAATGCCCTCATCAAATGAGGGGCAGCTCCGTTGAAGGTGTTATGTTCTACCCAATTGCCTTCTTGAGTCGTGACACATGGAACACATTGTGTATCTTGCTATCCATGGGTAGCTCTAGGTCGTAGGCCACCTCTCCCACTCGTCTTACTACCCTGAATGGGCCATAGTAAAGCAGCTTCAGCTTCTCCTTTCCACTCCTTTAAATACAAGACCGCCTATAGGGCTACAACATGAGATACACCATGTCCCCCACTTCAAACAAACACTCCACTCTACTTTGATTTGCATACTATTTTTGCTGGTTTTGATCCTTCAACATATTATCTCTTAGTGATTTCATGATGTCCTACTATCATTAAGGAGAAAGTCTACAAAGTTGGGTGCATCGTAACCATTGAGAGCCATGAAAGGTGTCATCTGTATGGACACGTGGTGTGTTGTATTATAGCAATATTCACCAACATGTAACCAATTCACCCACCCCTTTTGCTGCCCGGAAACATAATTGCATAAGTAGCCCTCAAGCCATTTATTCACTATCTCTAATTCACCATTAGTTTGAGGATTATAGCTAGTGCTTGGGGTGAGTTATGTGCCACATAATTTGCAAAAGTTCTTGCCAAAACAAGCTCATGAACTTGTTTTCCCAATCACTAAAAATTGTCCTAGGTTAAGTCACAGTGTTCGACAGATTTGAAGGATCAGATTCGGATATTTCTGCATATTATTTTTTTCTAAAATATTCACCCAGATTCGCAATTATTCTACCGCAAAAAATGAGGGCTTTTTCCTGTTGCCATGAATACTTAGAAATTCATGTTTTCATCTTCTACCGTTCGATTTTAGGGCTTCTAAGTAGGGCCCTTAAATGCACAAAACTGCAATTGGTGTATGCAGGCGCAGAAAAGGTAAAAAATAATTCGATGTATGAAGAAATGTCTGCCATCATTGTTTGTTTGCTATCTGCATGAGGAGAGAAGCATCGTTTTATCTGCAAACTAATATCATCCATTTGAGCGGCACCATTATTTTCCACCGTTCAATATTGAAAATCACTCTTGATAAAGTGACTAGGTCACATTTAAAATGTATTCTTTATTTTCCATGGTTTTAATTTTGACGAGGTCATACTTAAAATGTCTTCCTTATTAGTATTTTTCATAGGCATATGCTATTGTAATCAGTTGTAATTAACTAGTTATTAATAATCACTTATTTCAACCAATTATATTAAGTAATTTTTTTCTTAATTTTTTTTTAATAGAAACATCAGTCTAGACATGCTAATTTTTGAAGTTATTAATTGTTCAATATTATTTTTCTACACTCCTACTAGCTAATTAGTTTGGGGTCTTATACACCGATTTCCTGGAGTTATAATACCACTCAATTTCTAAGGCGATTTTCTCGGATATATTATCATTACAAATATGTAAACATAACCATTCCATTTTTTAAAGAACACTTTAAAACACAATTAATAGCTAAAAAAGAATAAATTGGACTATAAGATTAGTGGCTCAAGAATTAAAAAATGTCGTGTCTTTTGTTAATCTAAAAAATTATATTTTATAAGTTATCTATATTTTAGATTTTGCTTCCAACTAATTTGATATGTTCATTATTTTTATACAAGGATATATTTATTGTATATTACATTTTTATAATAGATTTTTTAATGTAATTTTACATGTTGTGATATTGCTATCAGGATTTAACTGTGTGATTTTGAGTCAAACTCATTGCCCCATATTTCATGAATAGTGATTCAACATGAATCCATCTCTCATGAGAATAAATGGAACACTTAGCACTCGTTGGATCTAGGTGATGCTCACATGGGTAAAGCACCAGGACTTCCCGGGAGGTCACGCATCCCAGTAATACTCCAGCCTAAGCGCGCTTAACTACAGAGTTTCCTCCATAGTCAAACCCAAAGCTTACAACCCCATTTTACATTTTTCCTTGATTTTTAAATTATATATTAATGGATTAAATATCTATAGTTTTAATTATATTTCTAATTATGCGGCAAATACTAGCCACTACGTGGCACCTATTTTCCATGGTGTTAATTTTAAAAGGTATCTCATTATATAAGTATGAATTTGGTATAATATTTTTCTATGAAATATGGCCACATTTAATGTTTTTCTATATAATATGGTCACATATAATGTATTGTTTTTCTATGTAATGTTTTTCCATTAAGTGACAAGGTCACATTTAAAATGTAACATTTGTTTAAATTGTAAATGAAACATTTTTTTTTTATCAATAAGAGGCTGGAGCCAAGATTAATTATTATTATTTGTTGTGATTAATTATTTTCATTATTAGTTACGGTTGAGTAGATTCGAACCCAAGACCTCCCAATTAAGAGGCTCACAATTTACCGTTGTCTTGTAGGCTATTGCCTATAAATGAAACATTTTAGAAGTTAAAACTAACTAACTAACTAACTATATATATATATATAAAATAAAAAATTTAATAATATGATTTTTTTTTTAAAGTTTTAGAATAATAATTGATTAGATTTATTTTTTAACTATTTTACCAAATAGTTCAAAATTAAATTCTGTTAAAATAATGTTTTTAAATAAATGTTAAATAATATAGTTTTAAAAGGTACTAGTTTTAAATTGTAATTTTGATTATATTGAATTATTAAGAAATAAAATATTTTTATAATTACTTAATACTATTTTCTCTTATTTTTATAGATTCTTATTAAAAGTTAATAAATAAGAAAAAATTATAAAATATTAATCTATAATTCAAATGATATTATATAAGGCGAATTTAATTCAAATTTTTTTCTTGAATTTTTCCTCTTCTTGAACTTTATTCGAATTGTAACCTTGTGACTTAGGTCCTAGGTAAGCCATGTAACTTCAAAATCTCTCTAAAAAATATTTCCACCACCTAAATTGCTGTGTAGGTTGATAGAATGGCCATAAAATGTGCAAACTTGGTCAACTAGTCCACCACTACTTAGATGCAATCTCTTCCTTGTACCTTGGGTAGGCCTGTAATAATATCCATTGATATGCTATACCACTTCTGCTCGAAAACAAGTAAAGGCTGCAACAATCCCCCTAGATAGGAGTGTTCATGCTTATTCTACTAGAACACCGCACACTCCATAACATGTTGCAATACATCTGCCTTAATTCCTTTCCAAGCAAACCTCTCTCTCACTTGCCTATATGTTTTAAAGAATCCCTGATGCTCTGACATAGGTAAGTCGTGAAAGGCTCTGAGGACCTTCTACTTCATTGCGGACCTGGGTGCTAACCATATCCTGTTCTTATGCATTGTCAATCCCTTCACAACAATATACTCCTAGTCCTAGATAGTACTATTCATGATACCTGAAGCCCAATCATCCCTAGCATAGTCTGCCATAATCAACTCTCTCCAATCATCCATTAATGCTCTGATGGCGCATAAATGTGGTCTACAAGATAATGCATCAGCAACTGCATTTTTCTTCCCCTTGACAAAGACTATATCAAAGTCATATGCCTGTAGTTTGCTGACCCATTTCTGTTGCCTGTCATTCAACTCATGCTGTCCAAGGAAATGTTTCGAACTGTTGTGGTCTATTTTGACCATGAACTTCTTGCCCACCAAATATTGTCTAAACTTAGCCAAGGCATGCATAATGGCTAATATCTCCTTGTCGTAAATATTATAGCTTCTCTCAACACCTCTCAACTTCCTGCTCTCATATGCTATCAGGTGCCTGTCCTGCATCAACAATACTCCAACTCCCACTCTTGAAGCATCAAAATGTAACTCAAAGGGTTGAGTAAATTCTGGGGTGACCAATACCGAGCAAGAGCTCATCAACTACTTGAACTTGTCAAAGCACTCCTGAGACATATCTATCCACTTGAATGCATCCTTCCAAGTCAATTCGGTAAGAGGGGTTGCTACTTGTGAATACCCCTTCATAAAGTGTCTGTAGAATCAACACAATCCCATGAACTCATGAAGGTTGAAAGAATCTTGGGTGGAGGCCAATCCATAAGGGCCTGTTTGGTTGCTGGAATACAACCGAAATAGGAATAGGAAATTAGAATATAATTTATATTCTTTGTTTGGTTTGTGGAATAAAAATTGAGAATAGGTTTTCGTATTCCTATTTTAGGCCCAAAATGAGCTTTTGTCCATTCCAAAATATACTTGTAATTGGAATGGGCCATTTCCATTCCCAATTCAATTAATCCCAAATTTATAATTGGTCGGATCCGGCATGAAAAAAACTCCGGCTCATTAAAAAAATCTTTTCCATTTTACCCCTTTGTTGATGGAAAACTGGTGACTCCCGTGCGAAGTTTTTCCTGCATATCATTGCTGTGTGAGAAGCTTGAACTTCATCTTTAGAAGATTTCAAGAGAAGCTTGAATTGGTGACTCCTGTGCAAAGTTTTCAAGAGATTTTGGTTGTTTCCTATTCCTACTCTGCCTCTTGTTGACTCATTTGAGAGGTATGGCAAAGCTAGGGTTTTATATAAACTGATTTTCGCTTCCTTTCGATGGGAATTTTTGTTAACGTTTTATTGAAATATTTGATGCATTGACGCTTCACATTAAATTATATTGAGTGGTTTAAGATTTTATGCACGATTGAGTGTGTGAGCTCATTTTTAGGCGGTTGGAAGAAATGATATACGTATTTGTGGCATTACGGCTGGTCAAAGCTAAATTTTTTGGAAATTTACAGTGCGTTTTGAGCATTTCGTCTCTTTCCCTACCTCCCACTTTCTTTGTTATTTCTCGAAGAAAAATAAATGTCGATTCTGTTCACCGAAAATTTCCGTCAATTTATGGTTCGTCTTTTGCATCTAATTTTGTTTATTTTGTGTTGAGTATTTTTCCTGAAAAGCTCCGGATTAAAATTTCTCCGTCAGTCTAGTTGTTAAAATTATGGATTCCAATCTAGTTTTTAAAGTTATGGATTCCAAAAGATTAAGGTTCGTTTTGTATGTAGCACCTATTTTCTTTTTGTAGGCCTTTTTCCTTTTCTACCCGAGAATTACTTATGTCTATTCATTTCAGTTATGTGAACTCTCAATTTTACGAGAATATGAACAAATTACTTGTTTATGTGCTATAGCTTGTCAAAGCCCAATTTTCCAAGAACTTTCGGGCGGTTCATGCATTTACTCTTTGTATTATTTCCGAAAAATATTGCATTTGACCTGTTCGTATGGAGATGCGAATAAATCTCCTTTTTTTGTCCACACTGCAAAGAAAAAATACGTACATCTGAACAAATTTCATAGTTTAGATATGCTTTAATTGTAGATCAATAGATATTAGGTTCAAATCGTCAAAAAAAATTCTATACATTTTTTCAAAATTATGGGAGTTTGAATTTGTCTGGACCTGTGAATGAGTCAATGAATGTGATTAAAATTTTACTTTCCTGAATCTCTGTTTTATCGTAAATGAATTTGAAATGGTAACAATTTCAAATGGAATTCTATGCTGAATCTACCTCAGTTTTAATTGTAAAAATTGTGAATGAGTCAATGAATATGATTAAAAAATTACTTTGCTGAATCTCTGTTTTAATCATTAATAAATTTGAAATGGTAACAATTTCAAATGGAATTCTATGCTGAATCTACCTCAGTTTTAATTGTAAATGAATTTGAAATGGCAACTAATTTCAAATGGTAAATATTTTGCTGAATCTATCTATATTTTGGTGATAAATGAATTTGAAATGGTAACTAACTTCAAAAAGAAATCCTGAAGAATGAGTCATTATTCAATCATTTCTTCCAAATCCTGAACAATAGACCTGTGCTTATCAAGAAATTTGACTGAAAATATATGCGGTTGAATCTTAAGTCAAATAGAAATGGTAAGCAATTTCAAATTGAATTCTTTGTAAACGTTTTTATCAAAATCCTCTAGATAAATTAGAGACAACTTACAGTGAATTAGTGCATGTAGACTAGAAAAGTCATATTCGGGAAAAAATATATTTTTTCCAGATACTGTCCGTGAAAAAAAATATTTTTTCTTTCTCAACAGTTTGGAAGAGTCTGGAAATTTAGTAGAGATGTTGTAAGACTTATTTTCGTTCAACTTGCACAAATATTTTGAACAGTGAATACTTGAACTTGGAACGCCTCGTCTGCTTTGAATTTATGCCTTTATCTGATAGTTTTGGGTTTCAGATTCTTTTATTTAATAAAAAGTGGACACTTCATTTCTGACTAAATTTTTTTAAAAAAACGGGATTGACCCATTAATAATGAAGTTTTGTGTTAGCTTTTCTATTTTCTTACCCGCAAAGCAATATCTCCCGACTCTAGTTGAGAGCTTGTGTTAGTATTTTTGGCTTGACTTGCAGGATCTTGTAAATAAATAATCTGCTAGTATCTCATAGGAATATGCTAATAATTTTGATCTAAGTATCTTCATGCTTTTCTTCAAAAATATGAACTGTTTCAATGTTAACTTAACGACAATGAGCTTAGCAAAGTCTATTAGCAATAGAGGTGTGATGCAGTTGCTTGGTCCCCCCTTTGACGTGGCTAGCTCAACTCTAATTGCATCCTGTTGCATATACACGTAGAATAGGTGCCAGAGTTGGCTGTCCACTTTCAAAATTGCTCAAGCTTCTCCAAGACAATGCAAATTGCTATGCATTGTTGTTAAAAAATCCGATTGATGACCACAACAATGACCAAAAAATTGTTAAATGTCTAAAAGGAGAGTGCTCAAGCTTCTAGCGTATGCATTTTGCTCAACTTTTAGATTCCACTATCATAACCCTGATCAAAACTGATTATCATGAAACTTCACAATCTCTGCACCTTCAAAGTTTGTTTGCCCTCACACGCATCAAATGTCTAAATCTGATAGTTGCAATGTGTCCAATATAGAATCACTGTTATTCAAGCTTTTGGCACATTAAAAAAGCCTCATCAATGGAGGAAATGAAGTTGTGAAGTTGATAACAAGATCAGATATGTATTATCAGAGATTATTTTATTAATCAATAAGTCGAAAACAAGGGATCCATAACAGATCAGCAAGCAAACTGCCACGATAGTAATGAAGATGCATTCTAGGACTTTGATGGAGTGGACTTTTGTTCTTGCATAAAGATTACTTGGGTTCGCATTGAGCACATCATATTTCATATATTTCTTTACTGATATCTTTGTTTGCATTTCAATTTTTCATTAATTAGAGAATTTCCCCTTAGCTTGTATCATCCTCAATTCATTGTAATGATATTCACAATGTAATGATAGTTGAAAAATTAAAACATTTGAAAGCATATCTAAATGGCATAGAACACAACAACAATGCATCTATGTGTCTACGTACCTTTATAGAACATTTCAGTGGTTTTAAGTAATCAATGTTTATATATTGTTTATATATCTCTTAACAATAATATGATTCATGTGACCTAATAGATTGATGTGTTTCCATTGTAGGTCATTCGATGGATCTTATTGATGATATAGAAGTCCAAGGACATATAGTTAGGAAGATCAAGGTCATGCGCTTACTTGCTGTTTTGCTTGCCAGTATTGCAGTACTAATAGTAGCATCTTCCCAAGAGGCTAGAAGAGATAGGCATAAACGAAGAAGAGCTGCATGTCCTTTTTATAAGCTCATTATCCATTCTAGTAACACAGATTGCCATGACCAAATACGCATTGTTAGAATCTGATAAGATTAATAACCCAGAAAACTAGTGCAAAGAGTAAATATCTAAACTATGAATGCAAATGATACAAAATCAAAATAGCATCATAGAGTTAGTCTCCAAGAGAGTAATGCAAATGCTGGAAGCAAAATAGCATTAAGAGGATGCAAAAACAAGAGATGCAAATACAAGCCAGGTAGCATGCTTATATAGGCTAGGAAGAGGGAGGAGGTGGCAACACCAACCAATGAGGAGCAACCATCTATTGGACTAAAGATAGCAAAGTATCTTCTCAAGATAGCTAATCGATGCTCACATGTAGGAAGGTGACACCTCACAACCATTCACCTAATAAGATATGCTTTATTAACCTAAGCGAGATTATTAAAAGTGTAGGAAAAACCTAGCAAAATAGGAAAAATTAAAAAACTACACTAACACCCCCGCATAAGCGAAGCTTAGGTGGATGTAGAAATGGGTCCTGGCAAGTCAAGCCTGATGAGGTACCCATGTACATAAAATTCCCCCAAAAGAGAGAGAAAAGAGACTCGCCAAAGAAAATTAGGACTCCAAGTGAGAGGAAGAGGCCCCCCCAAAAGATGAAGCATCCCACACCCGCAGCAAAGCTTGCAAATTTTGTCCGGTAGATCCACTTACATCGAACAAGTTTTCTTCCCTTAGGAAAACGGACAAGATCCCAAGTGCAGTTCCTCATCAAGGAACTATACTCTTCCTGTATAGCTGTATCCCACTCAGAAATACCAGAAGCCTCATAAAAGGACTGTTGATTTGAGGCAGTAGCAATGAAGATATGTAGAGCATCTTGGAATTGTGAACGAGTCTGCTTGGTGTCTGATGGATCCCCAACGCAATCACCTGCAAACTGCAAGGTTTGTCTATCCCAAAGTGGACCAAAAGATGGAGAATCTAGAGGAGAATCATCACCCTGTGAATGATGACGAGGAGAGGAAGGAGGTAAGTCCTCTAAATCACTCTCTGCATCAAAAGTGGAGGTAGAAGACTGCTCAAGTGAATCTGACCCATCAGAAGATCTATCATGTATTCCAAGTGACTCCAATGTCAAAGTAGAAGGCAACCCTGTGACCATGCTCTGCTGGTCAAGCTGATGCAAGTAATGGAAGTTAAGATGGCCAAACCGCTCATGCCATAATCTGCTCACATCATTAAAGTGACTGAGCAAAACAGTCAAAGGAGGATCAGGAACAAAGTGAGAAAACATATAGAGTCGTGACTGATGATCTGCTCTCCCAACTGCAACTGTAGAATCATTGTGCAACTCACATATCTCCATTGAACTAGGAGTGAACTCAACCTGCTTGCCTAAACTTGTGTGAGTGATCTGGTATACCAATAGGAGATTAGTTGACAATGAGGGTATACAAGGAACATCATGGAATGTGTCATCCCCCACATCAATAGACCCTCTCCCACACACCTCAATAGGAGTGTTATCACCCATCAACATAGAAGGCATAGTATATGGCTCCAAGGATGCAATTTCTTCCTTAGATTAAGCCATGTGGTGTGAAGTACCTAAATCAAGAACCCAAATGGATGGTGAGGAAGCAACTGCAAAAAGAGCGTTGCCCTTTCATTTCCCCTTGCTATTTTCTTTTTCTTTGTTAGACCCTTCATTAGAACTTTGTTTGATAGACTCAAGAACACTGGTATTATTCTTCTCAAGAATGTATGTCAAGTGATCAAGTTGTTTCTGCAAACATTTATGTTCATCATGACCAGGTCTTTTACAATAGGCACATTTGACCTTTTCTTTCTTAGGCTTATCACCCTTGGAAGATGGTGTATCAATAGTTGCTTTTGAAGAAACCAACATCTAATCCTTCTTCTCCTCGCTATTCTTTTGTTTTTTGTCCTTACTATTGTTGTTACTACTTTGTCCTTGTTGTTCTTTTGTGCCTTGGTTGGCAGCCAAGGCATGCGACTTAGACGACTTAAGAATGCCCATCTGGATTAGCTTGTCTTGTTCTCGAGTGAGATTGAGAGAAAAATCATTTAAAGATGGCATGGTGAATTGAGTACCAAGTGCACCCTTAGTAGCATAGAAGGTAGAGAGAAACACAGAATATTCTAAACTTAGCTTAGAGAGAATACTAAGAACCAGTTGTTCATCTTTCTTTTCAATTCCACATTGTTTTAACTGCAGCCTTAGTGATTTCAATTTGGTGAAGAAATCTTGGATTGTGTTGAAATTGCCTGGACTCAAACTAATTAATTCATTTTCCAACATATGACCCCTCATTGAATCTTGTGTGCCAAATAGTGTTTCTAGCTTTGTCCATACTTCATTTGGTGTATCCAAAGACTCAATGTGAAATAGCAAGTCAGGAGAAACAGAAAAACACAATGTTCCAAATGCCTCATCACATTTGTTAAACCACTTAGGCTTATCTTCATCTTTAGCAGGTTCAGTTTCAAGTCCCATAGTTATCCTATTTAATCCAGCTTTCCTTAAGTGAATTATCATGTGTGATTTCCACTCAAAGTAATTGTATGGAGTTAGGATGGGCATATTTGTTTGATCCATGATGAAGAAATGCTAAAAAGAAGAGAACCTAGCTACGACAATGCCCCCCTCTCTTTTACTCAATCAAAGAACCCCCACCCTCCCCCCCCCCCAAAGAAATATGATTTTGCACTTTATTTTAGTGCATTTACAACTACCACTAGAAAGAAATACTTAGTGGTCTTGATTTTAATGCATTACAAACCCTTATGAAGAGCATATGTTGAACGTGAAATTTAGGCACAATAATCAAGGAAACAAATAGCACCACTGTGATCTACTTGAAAAATCATGCACTTTCAAAAAAAGAATCGCCTCGATACGAGGTCATATGAGAAAGTTATGATCCTCCGAAGTTTTCAAAACGAGAATTGTGCACAGTCACGGCTGAGAATCTGCAATTTTTGAAGAATTAATGCATGAAAATCAAAAAACAACTCCACTAGTGGATAGAGCACAAAAAAATAGCCAAGTTCATAACAAGAATCATCAAAATCGGAGTCCGTATGAGCAAGAACGAGACATTTGAAAACTGCGTTCAAATCTGCGACTGCCGATGGAGAGGGGTATGGCTGTAGCTTTGCATGCTCAATTCTGCAAAATATATAGCTTGCATGCAAAATCTAAAAGATACCCAGACGGTTTTTCGAGGCTGCGAACAAAACTCAAAAAGCGTTTTTCTTTTTGATGTACAGAAGATGTTGCTGTAGTGTAAATTAGATGCCTTTGATAGTAAAAAAACGGTTCCAAAAATCAAAAATTGACCCCAGCAACCAGCATATGACATGCAAATGTTGGATCAGCTTTCTAAGTCCATCAATGGCATGTTGGAACCTGCAAAACTGATTGAAAACTCCAAATATGCAAATTGGTTGTCAGATTTGAGATTGAAACCCCAGAGAAAAACCGTTTTTGTCAAAACTTTTCTGATTCTCAAGATCATCCAAAGATGCAAGAGAAGAGCATACTTCGTTTTTCAAAAAACTACAATAAAGTTTATTAGCCCCTCCCGAATCTCTCAAATAAGGAAACTAAAATCTACTCTTGCACATAGAAAAGCTCTGATACTATGTTAGAATCTGATAAGATTAATAACCTAGAAAACTAGTGCAAAGAGTAAATATCTAAACTATGAATGCAAATGATACAAAATCAAAATAGCATCATAGAGTTAGTCTCCACGAGAGTAATGCAAATGCTGGAAGCAAAATAGCATTAAAAGGATGCAAAAACAAGCCAGGTAGCATGCTTATATAGGCTAGGAAGAGGAAGGAGGTGGCAACACCAACCAATGAGGAGCAACCATCTATTGGACTAAAGATAGCAAAGTATCTTCTCAAGATAGCTAATGGATGCTCACATGTAGGAAGGTGACACCTCACAACCATTCACCTAATAAGACATGCTTTATTAACCTAAGCGAGATTATTAAAAGTGTAGGAAAAACCTAGCAAAATAGGAAAAATAAAAAAACTACACTAACACGCATGAGTAGAGTAGCCTTCTTTCGCTTGGCCAAAATTCTAAGACAAAAAGGGAGCATTGAAGATACGACAAACATATCACTGGAAGAACAACTAGTGATGTTCCTCCACACCCTTGGCCACAATCTAAGGAATCGAAAGATTGGCCATAACTTTGGTCACTCAAGAGAGACAGTGAGTCGACACTTCCACAAGGTCTTAAAAGCTATAATAACACTTCATAACAATTATGTTTTACCCCCTGTTGCAAACACTCCTCCATAAATTGTTGGAAAGGACCGTTTTGATCCATATTTCAAGGTAACTATGCTATTGGCGTGTATTTCATTACTAGACACTACATATAATAATTTGTATTTGATACTAATATTGATTATTATAGGATTGTATTGGTGCACTTGATGGAACTCATATGCCGATTACTGTTGATGTGGACATACAAGCAAAATATCGCGATAGAAAGGGTAATTTGTGACAGAATGTTTTGGGCGTATGTTCGTTTGACCACAAGTTTCAATACCTTCTTGCTGGTTGGGAAGGGTCTGCCGCAGATAGTCGGGTGCTTGCTTCAGCTCTCTCTAGAGCAGATCCACTTGTGGTTCCCCCTAGTATATTATATTTAATATGATTATATTCAGATTAAACTAAACCAAAACTTTAATGCTTTATTTTAGTTATAACTTTAATTCTATTTGTGTAGGAAAATTCTATTTAGTTGATGCTGGGTACCCAAATGTACCAGGATTTCTTGCTCCTTATCGATGTACACGTTACTACCTAAAAGAGTTTTGCAGAGCAAACCCAATCAGCAATCCCCAAGAGTAATTAAACCACCGGCACTCCTCTCTTAGGAACGTGATAAAGCGGACATTTGGTATTTTCAAGCAATGTTTTCCTATCCTGAAGCATGCAACATCCTATAGTATATCTACCCAAACAAAGATTGTTTTGACATGTGGCATATTACACAACTTCATTACGATGGAGGATGATCTTCCATCCATAGTGGAAATTGAAGAGGATGATGATCGTGTTGGGATAAATGTACCAAATCTTGAAACTTATGGGATGAATCAACGAGATAGAGATGATTGGGGGAGATTTAGAGATGATATAGCCCAGAGGATGTGGGAAGATTACAACTCTCGAATTTAGTTGTATCACAAAATATGAATATTTATTTGCACTTTGTATTTTCAAGGATCATTTTACACTTCACTATTCTAGACTGTCTGAGACAGAAATGCATGATGAAGAATATATAGCTGAGAAAGTAATGCCATTAACTATATTAATTTTGATCGTTAAGTGATGGTTCAAACCTATTCAAGGTGTATGAGTTGGATAGTTAATATAATGATAATAGATACATGTATGACAGCAGACACATAGACCCATTTTGATATGATGATATAATGAAAGATTATGAAGGTTCTCTTTATATCTTTTGTGGATGAATCTTGATTTTTCTGTGTTTTTTTTGGTTCTGTAAAGTCACTAGTACAAATATTTATCTCTTATAGTGTTCTCTGGAGTATAAATTGACTACATAAAAACATCTTGGAGTATAGCTCCATTACTCTTCTTAGTTAAATCTGTGGTATGTGGGTATTATGGATAGAAGATAATGGTTGAATCTTTTTATAGATTTTTTTAATATGAAATGACATAAAAGTTGTGATGTTGAATTATTGTTGAAGAATCTCATGTTACTCTATGAGGTGATCTGGATGAGGAAAAGAGCATAAATTGGTTAGAAAGCATCTACAGGTGGGCAATTGTGTACACTTGTGATTATTTCTATTTATAACAGGTTATTTGGAGGTTGCAGCAATAGAAAAATATTGTGTGGATTTATTTAAGCATTGAGACTCTAAACCAAATAGTGATTAGAAAACATTGGAAAACCTAAATCGCTGACTGCAGAGCACCAGTGCAACACCTACTATTGAACCATTTGCACATATCACACTGGAAAGATCTGATATATTTTAAGGTGCCGCCTATGAACCATGTCCCAAACCTTGTAAGTCTTTCAAAGCTTGGCAAGGACTCTTCTTGTAAAACCTACAAGTTCAACCACCCAACTTGTGAACCTCGTTATAATACAGAACTGGTAGTTGACAAACATGGAGCTTCAACCATGTTTTGCATGCTATTCTTCACACTCATGGCTATCCACAATCACATGTAGCTGGGGAACCAATATTCATGGATCATAGCTCTCACAATATCCTTGTTATCATCAGATCATCAAATTGTCAGCATCATGCCACCTTGCCCTATTAAAGTTTAGTACTATATAATTTTCAAACAGCTAATCCATTTGTATAATTGAATCAGATTATAGTCTTTCCTAATCTGTTCAGTTTTCAGATAATTCCTGACATGAAATCAGAAAACAAGCATACTTATGATTTATTTTAGCAAATACAATATGGAAAACAGACTCAGAAATATTTTAAGCATACATAAGCTCACAATGAATTGCTCCTATCAGGGAGTATTGCAGAGCTCTATAATTCTCTTTCCCATCTTAAATTTGCCATTGTTTCATTAGTCATTCTAAGAACACTGTTAAATGCAACCAATAAAAAAAAATGCTTTCTGGGTAAACAGCAGGCGTGCAAATAAGAGTGTTTGTAGTTTTATGTGAGGTGTGAGGAAACAAGAGAAAAGAAGCAGATAAAAAGTACAAATTTTCATGATAATGTCCATGATCACAGTGTCAATGAAGAAATTGTGAGCATTGTAGTTAAGTTATTTTACCTCAGTATCTAAATCTGATGAAGAGTGGGAAGACAAACTTGGAGAGGCTGCAATCATGGCATCTATAAGACTCGGCTCTGCAACTCTTTCATTCTCCATCATTTTCAACCACACTGGAATGCTCAAGTGGATCTAGTTGTTTGCATACAATGGATCTCAATATGTCATGCAGACATATAGGATCTCTCTACTTTTTGGTCAGTGTTAAATATGTCCTTGACAACAGTAAGGCCTCTAATTATCACTCTATATCACCTGTATTCGTATGCCTCGGACTGATTAAAGAATTCATATCAAGGATAGGAAGACTGTGACTGAAGAACTGATATGGGGAGTCTTAGGAAGTATCAGGAGAAATTTTGAGGGTTTTGTTAATTTGAAATTTGACTGTGTTAGTTAAAAGGGGATTTTGATGAACTGCACCTAATATTTGACCTGTTGCATGTAGAAAATTGTGTGGTGACAAAATGCTTATATCCTGATCAAACATTCAACCACCATCACCAAGAAGATCATTTCCTGTCTGATGACACATTACATGTGGAATTCATCTTTGTTTTTGGTTTTTAGTTTTCCTGTCTAATGACACATTACATGTGGAATCAGTACTGTGCCATGGAGAGTTAATTTGAATGGTTATTTGATTAAAGGAAACAGCACTGTCAGCATTCAAAGCATTCAGGCCTGCATTATTTGTTTTTTTCAAGTTCTGTTTATGACATGCTGATGGTTTTTTTTCAAGTTTTATAGCTGATATGTCATTTACCAATCATTTAACAAGCGTGGATGAGGAGGTGCATGTAAGTACGGTTGCTACTTCGGCAAAAAATGCGAAAGTGGTGTGGTCTAAAGAGATGGAATGCAAGTTGATAGATTTGCTCTTTGAACAAATTCAGTTAGGAAGAAAAGGTGAAGGGGGGCTTCAAAAAAGAAGCATGGACGGCAATACAAAGGAAGTTCAATGAAGAAATGAAAATGAATCACGGAAAGGATAACTTTAACAATAAGTACAAAACATGGAAACAAGGTTATAGAATGATGAAAGAGTTACGAAACATAAGCGGTTTCGCATGGAACGAGAGAACTCAATGTGTGGATGCAGATGATAGTGTATGGGAAGAGCTGCTGAAGGTAATGTTCTCTAAACTATATCTTTATCTAAGTAAAGTATATCTTAATCAATTGAAATGAAAGTCCTCTAACCTCTAAATTTTTTCATCTTGCAAAGAAAAGATTTCAAAAATGCTAGAGTCTACAAGAGGCAACCCTTTACCTATTTGAATGACTTAGCGGTCATTTTTGGCAATGACATAGCTGACGGAAATGGAGCAGCAACAGGTCCAACGGCTGAAGACGGACATCTCTTTGAAGATGCTGCTGATCTTGATGATGATGCAGACTTTAATACACACATGGGAGATACTCCTCAATTTGATGATGAAATCCATAATTCAAACAATTCCAATGCATCTGTTAGACAAGATCCATCTCCGCCATCAGCAAGAAGGCCAAAGAGGAGGAAGCCAAGCATGGCTTCTTCTTTGGAGGTTATATGCGAAAGTATTCAAAATATAGACCGGGGCATGACTAAAGCTCATAACGTCAATGTGGATAAGAGGGAAGTCAAGCATGATATATCAAGTGCATTTACTACCCTCAAGGCCATGCCTGAAGTTAATAGGGAGACATTGATTTTCGCATATGACTTTTTTAGTTCAGAACCTACAAAAGCCTAGTGTAATGATCCCATCTTTTAGCTCTCACGTTCTCCAAAGTCTAAGTGGAGGATAAGAAAAATTAAAAGGTGACTTTGTATTAATAACTTCTAGGGTATGTATTAATTATTGGAAGGACGGAAGCCTCTCGTGATTTAATTAATTATTTCCAGGGAGGAATTTCTAGGGTATGTATTAATTATTGGAAGGAGAAGCTTCTAGCTCTTACAATTTAATTAATGTTTAGTTCCTTCCAGAAGGATGAAGAAAAGGATAAATAGGGCTGAAAGTCTCATTGCTGATCATCAGATGATGATGACTTGCATTTGATAAGAGTTTGGATGTGTGAATCACGCTTCCTTCTTTTGGCAATAGAGGACGTGCATTCTCTGTTGTAACATTCTAGACGTCATTCCCTTAGGGTTTGGCCTTTGGAATACATCTCTTTGTAATTGATTGCAGCATTCTCAGCATTAATATAATTTCAGTAGTTGATTTAGCTTTTGGGCATTCCTGGGTGTCCATTATAGTGGTATCAGAGCTTGCTTGCAAAGTGTTTCACGAAGTTATAACCAGTAGGTGCCCATTACAGTGGTATCAGAGCTATAAGTCCTGCCATCCTGTGGAGATCTTATAGATAGCCGGATAGAAGGAAAAGTGTTTGACAAAATGTATATCATTCCAGATCAAGAAAATGTAGTATTTAGATTACTGGGTACATTAGAGAAGGGGCATCGTATGCAATAGGAGCAAAATAGGCGAATGGATATGATGTTGCAACTTATGGCAAAAAAGATGGGCATCAACATTGACAATTTGTATGTTGCTCCAGAGCAGAAGGTAGTTGATTCTTCAGATGGGATCGAGACACCACCAGGCTATGCTATTGGTGATAGTCAGGAGTCCACATATGAAGCTTTGTCAGAGGATGGCGATGCAGCAATAATGGGATTAGGAGAATGTCAGGATACTGTCATATCAGCAACCACTTCTGTGTCAATTGAACCATCCAACAAGGAGTTTAGCAGTATGCATGCAGTTGTAGATGTGTGCTTTGATGATAGTACACCTGTTATTGCTAATGAGGTGAGTGATATAGTGACAGAGTCATATTATACTATCGATCAACAAAGTGTTGATGTTCACTTTTGCAATAGTACTATGTTCAACATGGATGCCACATTGTCTTATAACAATTTGATGTTTGCGGTCGATATTGATCACTCTCCTGAGTGGAGTTGGGCTTTTTTTTTCACCATCTACAAAGATTCAGTTTTGTGTTGCAGCAGTTGGGAAGAAGAGATTTCATAGATCTTCTATGGAGCCGCCTTCTGGTGACATCCAGACTTATACTTCATCAGCACAAGTTTTGGGAGCTAACTTGCAGGACATGTGGTTGGTCTTAATGATGTTCATTTTTAGTTTGTTTAATGTCCATATGGATATCACATATTACTTCAATTGGGATCCAGGTGGAGGTTGGAGTTCATTATGTTACTTAATTGCTTGAGGACAAGCAATTTCAAGGAGGGCGGATTTGTAATGATCCCATCTTTTAGCTCTCACGTTCTCCAAAGTCTAAGTGGAGGATAAGAAAAATTAAAAGGTGATTTTGTATTAATAACTTCTAGGGTATGTATTAAATTATTAATTATTGGAAGGACGGAAGCCTCTCGTGATTTAATTAATTATTTCCAGGGAGGAATTTCTAGGGTATGTATTAATTATTGGAAGGAGAAGCTTCTAGCTCTTACAATTTAATTAATGTTTATTTCCTTCCAGAAGGATGAAGAAAAGGATAAATAGGGCTGAAAGTCTCATTGCTAATCATCGGATGATGATGACTTGCATTTGATAAGAGCTTGGATGTGTGAATCACACTCCCTTCTTTTGGCAATAGAGGACGTGCATTCTCTGTTGTAACATTCTAGAGGTCATTCCCTTAGGGTTTGGCCTTTGGAATACATCTCTTTGTAATTGATTGCAGCATTCTCAGCATTAATATAATTTCAGCAGTTGATTTAGCTTTTGGGCATTCCTGGGTGTCCATTATAGTGGTATCAAAGCTTGCTTGCAAAATGTTTCACGAAGTTATAACCAGTAGGTGCCCATTACACCTAGGCGTTTATAGAGATGATGGCAAAGGAGAGGGAAGAATACGTTAGATATAAGTTTGGCAAAGTTTTATGAACTTATAATCCTTTTTTAGACTATGTTTGAACTTACAATCTTTTTGAAGCAATGGACAACCTGTTCATGCTTGTCACACTTGGTTGGATTTAAAACATTCTCAGCTTCGTTGGTTCCATTTGTTCTTGAAATGGATAAACAATACATGTTTTTTGACGTTCATTTTGTTCAACATAATGATTTATAGTTCTAATGGATTTTTTGGATTACTTGAAATAGCTGTTTGTAGTTCAATATATGATCACTAGCTGTTTGTATTTCAATTATTTGTAGTTCAATATATGATCACTAGTTGTTTGTAGTTCAATATATGAAATAGCTGTTTGTAGTTCAATATATAATCACTAGCTGTCTGTAGTTCAAATAGAAGTTAACTATTTTTTAAAGCGCTTATACCTTGGATATTTCAAAATGCCTATTTATCTTTATGCTGGGCTTAAGTAGAAACTGTATAACTTAACTTTGAAGCTGTAGCTGTATTCTCTGCATAAAGAATGGCCATGATTGATCATGCTAATTGTATTTGATAACAATCTACACATTTTAAGTATGCCAAGCCATACCTGAAGTGCTTTAGAAAGGATCGATAAGCAGTCAAAACGACTTCAGCCACTGCTAGTCTCAGGGACTCTATGATGTTTAAATATAATGTTTTGTTTCCCTTAACTGCGTGGTTTACCCAGAATTTGATGTCGAATTCACAGACTCAGCCTCCTGTTACTAAACGTACCCTTATAAACTACCTCGATTTCAAGTTTTTACGCAGATTAATATTTTAAGAGGAGGTGTTATTGCAATTGCTAATGTAATCATTAATGCATCAACATGCCTGCATTGAGCAATTGGCAAATGCAGACTGCTGACATTAATGCATCAATTTTATGGCTTTATCATTGATGTCTTCTACTGCGTGCCTGTGACAACTGACAATCTATGATGTCTGGACGCCCATCTAGATTCCATGGTCGCTACTTTTATTAATAAATTAATAGTGAAGGTATTCCTTCAAATCGTAAGTTGTCCTTTTTGGGTAAGGATCCACATGAATGAGTGCATCGTTCTCCTCATAAGAGGACCTCTAATGGTGCAAGTTTCAATTCTTCAAGTGCAACTTTAGATCCTCTATTATCTTCTTTTGTTTATAGTATGCCAATTTGTGAGGCATAATTTAGTAAGTCAAACATATTGCCTAATTTGAGTAAAGAATTATCATCAGGATTGCCTAAACATATAGATAGATAAGTGTTCTTAAAGAGAAATATAGAGTCACCCATATGTATAGCACTGTTTTAAAGCAATAATATTTCTGCTTCACACATAAAACTCAAATTATTGGATTTTGGCTAAATTGTAATAACAACAGTGATATTTTGAGTTGCTCGTAATTTGATCTATTATAGAGAAATTGCTGCCCTTGGTGCTTTGCAGAAAATAGACAAGAATGTGAATTTTTCCTTCCTTGTAGAATATGTCATACTGTGATGTATTTTGTCATTTAATAGTCCAATTGCAGGAAGCAATAGTTAGGGAAAGCTTACTACCTAGAATAGAACAGGACATGAGAATAAACTTTTAAGACATGAAGACAGAGTAGGGAACGTGAAGCATTTACAAACATGCTTTTAACATGCTTATAATTAGTTTTTTTTTTGTTGCATGCTTTTAACATGCTTTGTAGAGTTATGTTTACATTGATCAGTAGGAATATTTTGTTCATAATTAGTTCGTTATTTATTTTTTCTGATTATATTTGTTCATTATTTGTATAGGGTTGATGGCTTCGAATGCTGTGCTGTTGTGTGACTACGGCACTGACACTGCAGTAATGAAGACGTCACGCACAGATCGTAACCCTGGGCGTAAATTTTGTTGTTGTCCAAATAGTCAAAAGGTTGTTACTATTTTTTTGAATGTTTATTTTTTATGTTTATTTTGGAGAGGACTTATGTAGTTTTGGAATGCAAGGGGATAATGGTTGCAATTTCTTTTAGTGGGTGAACGATGAGCCATCTACGTCAACTGCGTCTAACTATATAGAAGATGATAGGAATGGTAGCAAATTGTGCAATGTTCGAGACTCTGCTGCTAAGGAGATTGCTTCTATGAAAAAAGTTGAAATCATGTTTCAACGATGTATTATTTGTGTTCTAATTGCTATAATTATAGTATTGGTTATTGGTGGTTTTAGACCAAATGTGTAAATGTGGTTCAAAGACAGATATTGGAGATGTAATTAAAGAATGATGTATCCATTTTGTTGTTTGCAACTTAATTATGATCATGGCTACTATTTTATTTATGATTCTGTATATAAATGACCAATATATGGGTGACGTTATATATTTATTAGTTATTGGCCAGGCATGAAACTAGCATTCATGTGAATGCTCATTTGTTTTTTCTTCTAACCAAAGAAATTTTAAAATATCTTTGCATCTATAATATTTTCTAGTTTTTAATTTTAAATTATTTTTTAAAGAATTTTCGTGTCCAAATCCAACCATCTCAAGTTTTGTTGGTTTACTTTTTTTATTTAAAAATTAAAATGGTAATGTGTATTACAAAAAAAATATTACAAATCATTAATAAATTCAAACATTATTGCATTCGGCACGTCCTTGTTTTTAAAAAGTTGAAATAATTGAAATTCCTCATTAACTTCAACAATTCAACCGAAAATAAATATACATTATTTGAAAAAATTAATCAAAACAATATTAAACTAAAATAGACTTCAACAATTCAACCAAAAATAAATATACATTATTTGAAAAAATTAATCAAAACAATATTAAACTAAAATAAATAAAATAAATAAGGAAAAAAAAATATAAACTTAATCTCATTCCAAATCCGATTTATTAAAACCAAACAAGGCATTCACATATTCTCAAACAAATTCCAAGTGAACCAAACGAGACAGGAATACATATTTTCCATTCCTTTTCCTCATTTCTATACCCATTCAAATTTTCTATTCTAATTCTCAATTCCTACGCTTGCAACCAAACGGGCCCTAATAGTATGAATCTTCTCAAGATCAACTTGGATGCCCTCAACACTGATGATGTGTACAAGATATAATAGCTCCGTCATACCAAACTCACAATTTTCCATCTCTGCATATAACGACTCCCTCTCTAAGATGCTCAATAGAATGTCTAAGTGTTGCAAGTGTTCCTCCCATGTCCTATTATAGATGAGTATATCATCAACAAAAAATCAACACAAATCTCCTCAACTGATCCTTGAATGTTTTGTTTATACAGGATTGGAAAGTCGTGAGAGCATTGGTCAACCTAAAAGGCATGACTAAGAACTCGAAATGCCCATAATGAGCTCTGAAAGCAATCTATTCCACATAATCATCCCGAACTCTAATCTAACGGTAGCCAGATCTCAAATCAATCTTTGAGAAGTAGAAAGGCCCATGCAACTCATCCATTGACTCATCGATCCTAGGTATAGGGTACCAGTTCTTAATGGTGGACTTATTAAGCTCCCTATAGTCGATGCACATCTGAAATGTCCCATCCTTTTTCTTGACTAACACCACCGCTGATGTGACCCATCTCCAAAAGAACCTTCATTGCGTTCTCTATCTCATCCTTGTACCTCTTTGGATGCCTGTAGGGTGTAATAATAATCAGTTTGGTGCCCTTCTCTAACTCAATCACATGCTCCATACCTCTGTTTGGAGGTCTCCCTGTTGGAATATCATGAAACACTTTAGAGTGTTTGGTCAATATATCCCGAATCTATCGTGGGTACTCATGCTTCTTTTGTATACTCTCTTGTGGCATCATCACCACTCCTATTGCTCTTTGCTCCTAATCAAGCTGTATAAGCCTCTCCATGTGTCTCAAAGATATCTGTTATCTACCGAAAAATTGAACCTTTTGGAGAAACATGAAAACATTCCAAGGTTGTGGGTAAACTGTGGCTAGAATGAATCTCCGGATTCTAAGACAGCTTCCTATCTGGCAAATCACTTTATACTACCTGAAAGTGATTCTTTTATGGAGGGAAAGGGAAGAAGGATAACAAAAAGTGAAAATCTAAATCCTAAGGGTGATGCACCAGAAAAAGTATCCTTAAAACCTAAAAGATAATCAACACATAATGAAACAGTAAAAACGAAGCTCCTTTGCACAACTCAATAATCAGAATCCTTGCATCAATAATTGATAAGAAGGCTAAAATAACAATTTCTAAAAGGAGAATAAATTACTCACAATCCAAAAACTGCACTATAACACAACTTTCAACCTGCAAAAAGACTGAAACAATCCTATAGAAGGCATCAACATGACACACAAACACAGAAAAAAGAAGGCACAACTGAAATTCCTATCCAAAAGTGCTGCAAATCTGTATATCTTTCTGAATAATGGGTTACAAAAGGATCTCTGCTCCTGTCCAGAAGTCTGAAAAAATTTACAAAAACAGCAAAGCACAGCAAGGCAGAGAAGAAAAAGAACCTCTCTAAAAATGAGCCTTCAACTCATTCTTATGCACATTTCACCCAACTGCATTTTGAAAGCCATAAATGTTGGGTTGAATTCAGCCCCAAAGGCCAAACTTGAGTTCTTGAAAAGACCCCAATAGGTGTACCAAATGCCCCAAAAGGCAATGTCTAAAATATCATCATAATTGCAGTCACATCTCCAAGCAGACTCCAAAAGATCTCCAAATTGCAATAACTTCTCTTTAGAGACAAAATCCTCACCTTTAATACTCAATATTTATTCATAATGATTTGCAAAATATCTATTTTTAACCTTTTTAAAAAATAATTAAACATTTATTTCTTTGCCCAATAATAATTATTAAATGATTTATATTCCGTAAACAAAATATAAAGCATTTAATATTTATTAAATAATAATTTATTATAGTATAGTTTGTTCTTTTTGTTTTTGTTAGTGTAGTTTTTTATTTTTCCTATTTTGCTAGGTTTTTCTTACACTTTTAATAATCTCGCTTAGGTTAATAAAGCATGTCTTATTAGGTGAATGGTTGTGAGGTGTCACCTTCCTACATGTGAGCATCCATTAGCTATCTTGGGAAGATACTTTGCTATCTTTAGTACGATAGATGGTTGCTCCTCATTGGTTGGTGTTGCCACCTCCTCCCTCTTCCTAGCCTATATAAGCATGCTACCTGGCTTGTATTTGCATCTCTTGTTTTTGCATCCTCTTAATGCTATTTTTGTAATGCCCCGCCAAGGGATCCAAAGAATTAACCTAAAATTTCACTAAGTCTGGTAACATTTTTATTTTGTGAAATCACACGAAAGTAAATACCACATACAACTTATTCACAATAACGGAAGCAATAGCAGTGTCCATCTAAAGAATAAACATAACATACACAACAGATTACATTCTTAAGATCCCTTAACGTTGAATTACATATATGAATCTATCTAGTACAACAACCACATGAAATAATAATGTTAAGTCCAATGTTCATACATTACATTTCCAAATGCTCAATCATCCACTGTACATGTCACAGGGTATGAAGGCTTAAAAGAATATACATATGTGAAATATAGTACATCATCCTATTCTAATCCATGATACATCAAAGTAAAGATAATCACATGGTACACATGATACATCACCATAAAAGTCATATACATCCATCATAAAGATCAAACAAAATAAACTAAGTGCACGGTTCCTCCCAACCGTTAATAGCATCATTAGACCATCGTGGGCCCTAGCCATCCCTCCGTGCGTAACATCCCAAATCACCAAAGAGATCATCGGTATTAACATAGTAGGAATGTCACTCCTAATAAATACAACATCATATGTAGAAAGTAATCCAACATGCAAATAGAAGCATAAGATAACATAATCTAACATATGCTAATCATCAATGAAAGGATACATATCCACCATCACGAAGGGCGCTTCAACCACGATGTCTCAATGAATCTCAAATGATAAGAGTGGAAAATACACTACCACCCGACCACGTGGTACCTAAGTGGTCCACTCCCACCGTGCTGAGGAGATAATCTCAAGTCCCAAACAGGCTATCAAAATCACATAGCACAAGTCTCTAAAGTCCAGGAATCCTAAAAGTATACTAACTCAAAGGTTCCAATCACAAAACAGACATCTACTTCCTGGAGGCACACAATGACATGTAGGAACCTACTATGCAAGCGGGAAAGTGTCATCGCATTTATCTCATACAAGTTACCCTGGCAGTTAGCTAAACTCCACGGGTCCATACAGATCTCATGCGGCCACTAGTATCCTTTCATACTGACAAGGCATACTATGGAATGCAAGGTCGCAACCATGCGTTCTCACTACTCCCATCCTAGCCTGTACAAGCACTCAAGGCATGGGCGAGAACAAAAACTCTTATCTTTTTAGGTTCATTCAATTAGTATTAGGTGTGAATGTTATCACTTATTAATCCAACTTACAATGAGTTACCCTGGCAGCCTCTTAGGGCCTCGGCCCCCATTGAAAGCCACTTCCCGACACTACATGCAGATATCCTACCCTAATGCTCATGGTATCATAATCATAAAGAAAATTCATAAAATCATCAAATAAGAATCATCAAATATCCATGATAAAATCATCAAATATGCATAAAAGCATCAAATCTCCATGAGCAACATCCATAGAAAATCATGACCACAACAGCTCTCTATTGGCAACTGAAGTATCACTGATAATCAAAGTATCCATTGGTTTTCAATAACCAAAATATATCTCAATCATACTGATCAAAGACTCCAAAAAAATGGTTGAGTCAAACATGTCACAACATGACATCATTAAGAATAAATCCACATATCAGTCCCATCATGGCGACTAGAATATAACCAAGGATAACTGATCGATGACCAAAATAATGGTTAAGTCAAGGGTCTCAAACATAAGAATCTCAACTTTAATAATCAGTAATCACAACTAATACATAGAGCATTCCATCACATAATCATGGTTGGGTTTATAAAGATCGAAAAATAAACATCATCATGACATCACAATCACATAACCCCCAAGCCTTTGGTAGACGTCCTATAACTGGTCAACACTAGTCAACCCAAAACCCAAAACAATAGCATAAAGTATACACAATGTAAACACATGTTTTGATTTTGCTAAGTTTTCAAATTTAAATTCAAATGCAAAGTCTCAATCCCTCTCTCTGGATACTAGACAGTCGTGCCTCCTGTAAATGTAGCTCTGTTCCCTGCTGTTGCCCTGCACTGTCTATCTCCTGCTCTCCCTCTGCTTCATCAGGATCCTCATCATGATGTTCTGAACTATCTGAATCTGAGCCTTCGTAATAAGCTCACATTGCTTGGTTGGTCTTCCCTTTTGGCCTCATGGGACAGTCATGGCCATACTCATACGGGCCTTTGCAATAGAAGCATAGCTTCTTCCTATGCAAGTCATTAAGTGTCTCCTTGTCCAACCTCTTACTTTCCTCCTTAGGTAGCTGTGCCTCTCTATGAAAGGGTTTCCTGTCCCTATCTTTTCCTGAAGGGAAACTCTTTGCCTGGAATTTATTTTTAGAAGCTGAAGAGGAATCCATGTCATGAGCTTTCTTAATGGCTTCCTGCAAAGTGGGAGGGTTGAGAGCTTTAATCCACCCTCTCAACGGATCAACTAGCCCATCCATAAATAAAACCAATAGCCTCCGTTCAGATACATTTGTTACTAACACTGCAAGTTTCTGAAATTCTGAAATGTATGTTTCCAATGATCCCCATTGTTTAAGCTGAGCTAACTCCTTGAAATGGAGTTCTGGATCCTTCTTATCAAAACGTTCAATCAGTCTCTCCGTAAACTCCACATATGAGGTAATGTGTGCATGACCCATAGTGATCATACCATGATGCCACCACTCGTGGCTAACCCATCCAGGTGAATTGCTGCATACTTAATAGCTTCTTCCTCAGACATAGGGTTCAATTGAAAGTACGTGTCAAGTTTTTGAACCCAAGCTCTTGCTGTAGACTTCCCCGAGCCATCATAATATGGTAACTGAAGTTTCCCTACTTTCTTTCGTAGCTCATAGCTCTGAGTCCTGTCATGTCCACGGGGCATATGCTTCATCCGCACATCCATATACTCTCTAAAGGTGATTGCAGCTGTAAAATCTGGACCTCCTGCTTCCCAATCTCTCCTCAGCTGATCCTGTATGTCAGTGATCTGGGGTTCTGGTACTGGCTGCTCTGGAGCTCTAGGAAGGAACGTGGGAATCATAGGTCTCGAACTCACTGTCCTAGCTTGCTGGGGTGCATGACCGAAATTGTTCCCAATTTGTTCGCCTCCATTATGTATCCCATCCTGATTATTCCCATTCTGATTGTTACCATTCTGATTATTTCCTCCACCTATGTTAGCATTCAACCCCATTTGACGAGCCATCATCTGCATCATAAGCTCTATTCTCTGATTCTGTTCCTGTGCTCTTTGTTCGGCTAATCGCTGTTCCTGTGCCAAGGTGTCTAATAACTGTAAAAATCTTTCCTCTCGCTGATCTGGACCGACATTCCCGCCTCTATCCATATTGTAGTCGTAGTCTTGATCAAAGTATACATCCCCTGTGTCTGTATGACTGGATTCTATGTCCACCTGTACAGATGAGCTAGATTGTTCGCTCTACAGGTCTGAAATCCTATCTTGTCTTGCTTTGGTATTGCGGAAATTATAAAGCCTCTGTCACATGCTCAAACATAAATGTTCTGATTTTAGTGTTTTGACATTTCGTCAAACACTTTCCCTTCTATCCAGCTGTTCCAAATTCCCTATAAGACCTCCACAGGATGGCAGGACTTATAGCTCTGATACCACTGTAATGACCCTTACTATAAAGGCCACTGAAACCCTCAAACTGGACTTAGGAATTTTGTCAAACAGTTGGCATGTAACCGAATAAGGCTGCAATATTACTAATTGTTGTACAACAAAACCTCAATATATGATGCCAATAATGTATGAACAACAATTCCAGATTATAACACTACCAATCTAAGAGATAGATGACAATATGAAACTCAAATATGAAGTCCAATGCAATTCTGATTTTATGACAGCAAATAGAACTGATTACAATGAGAGACTGTCACAACTATGCACTTCTAATACATCAAGCTCTTGACAATGCAATGTTATGACATGAACAATAACCCAGTTCAGATTTGGAATGCAAATGACAAAACTTTTACAACAGTTATTAATGACTGAAAATAACTATTTATGCAATGACAGTGCTGACTGTTCTAATCCATAACATGCAATATTTTGGCAATCAAAACTTCAGTTTGTGCACCTGAAATAGCTCCAATTTTGCCGGATATGAATGCTGAATTAATGCCACACGAAGACCTCACAATCTGCCCCAAACCGACTCACAAAATTGCTGCTGCTGCCCAACTGGCAGGGCCGTATAGGTACGGCCTGGTACGACTGCTAGATAAAAATACTGCAGCATTTTTTTGTCACTCCAAAAGCAATAAATCTGGGCGCCTAGGGTTGCTGAATAACCCCCTAAAATATGAAATTCATCCGTCAAGCCAATTAGGAGTTATGAGCAAAAACATGGGTCCAAACCCTGGACTGGCAGTCTGAAAATAATGCACAACTGTGTCTTCAAACCCTGTTAATCAATCCACAAATGCTAGGGCACAACTGAAACCCTTATTCCAACCAAAGTAAACCCTTATAATTGAATCTCAATAAAGTCCAAATGAGATGGCTGAATTACCAACTCCTCAAATGCAACAATTCAGGTGATATTTCACACCCTCAAAGTCGCCAATCCAAGGGAGTGATTCGTTCCCAAAGATCAAATAATTTGCAGACCCAAGAGACTACAAATTTGCTCCACAATGGAAGAAGTAGAAGAAATCTCAAATCCAAGCATGTCCAAAATGACAGGCCCAGCCCTCTATTTATTCACTTTTCTAAGAAGTTGCTAGAACTTCTAGAAACATCCTTTATAAAAACTCATTATAATGCACTTTTTCTAGAACTTCTAGAAACATCCTTTATAAAATCTCATTATAATGCACTTTTTATAATAAAGTAATTTTATAAAATAAAAAGTGCAACTCAACTTAAAATTATAACATGTAGGCCCCAATAACACATAATAATAAAATATAACCTCTTAACACTTCTTCAAGAGCAAGATATCACCATCTGATCCGCAGAATTGACTCTCTCTCCACACCATTTGCCTACGAGAGTCTGGAATAGGCAAAATCCATGATCAATGTCATGTCGAACTAAATAGGGGACATTACAGTCCGCCCCTCCTGAAATTGCTTGGCCTCAAGCAATCTCAACGCCGGGTGCTGCAAAATAGCTTCCCCCTCCCAAATAGCATCCTCAACAAGTAGATCTTTCCACTTAACCAAGTATTCTCTGATCACTCTTCTGCGAAGCTGCTTTTCTCTGCTCTCCAAGAAGGATTCTGGCACTAAAATCAATTTTCCCTCATCGTCTAAAGGAGGTAATACTGCGAAAGGCACCACATTCTGACCCAACGCCTTCTTGAGGCAGGACACATGAAACACATTGTGCACCCTGCTGTCTGCCGAAAGCTCCAACTCATAAGCCACCTCACCAACTCGCCTGATAACCCTGAATGGTCCGTAATAGCGCGGCTTGAGTTTCTCTGCACCACTCTTCTTAAGAGTAGATTGCCTGTATGGCTGCAACATGAGGTAAACCATATCATCCACGTCAAAACTACGCTCAGTCCTCTTCTGGTCGGCATACTGCTTCTGCTGGTTCTGAGCTCTCGCAATATTATCTTTGAGAGTAGCAACTATATCCTTACTCTCCTGTAATAATTCTCCTGCACTGGGTACCCGGCTGTCACCCAACAACAAATCCAAGAAACTAGGTGCTTCATAACCGTAAAGTGCCATGAAGGGTGTCATCTGTATAGTGATGTGATATGTAGTATTGTAACAATACTCGCAGAGATATATCCATCTGACCGAAGCTCGCTGTTGAGCTGCCACATAATTCCTTAAATACCCTTCCACCCATTTGTTCACAATCTCCGTCTGACCATCGGTTTGTGGGTGATAGCTAGTGCTGGGTGTAAGCTCCATGCCACATAACTGGAATACCTCCTGCCAAAAATGACTCATGAAACGGCTATCCCTGTCACTCACAATGTTTCGAGGCAATCTGTGCAATCTGAAAACCTCTCGAAAGAAAACCTCTGCCACCTGAGCTGCTGAGTGGGTAGTAGTGATAGGAAAGAAATGAGCATATTTTGTTAATCTATCTACCACCACATAAATACAATCCCGTCCTTGTACCTTGGGCAAACCTGTGATAAAGTCCATGGAGATGCACTCCCACTTGCTGTCAGGGATCGGAAGTGGCTGTAGGAACCCTGCCGGATAGGTGTGTTCTTGTTTGTTTTGCTGGCAAACAAGACACTCTCGAACGTACTGCAAAACATCAACTTTCAGCCCCTTCCAAGTGAACCGCTCTCGAAATGACCTGTAAGACTTGAAGTACCCGGGATGGCCTGCTGTCGGTGAGTCGTGAAATGCTCTCAAAATCAGTTGCTTAACCTTCGATCCTGGGACTAGGTAAATCCTGTTCTTGTAAATGATTAAATCATCTACAAGTGTGTATCTGGTATCAATCACTGTTCCCTCCACTATATCGGAGGCCCATGTATCCCTGGCATACTCTGCTATAATCAAGTGTCGCCAATCCTCTGATATCTGAACCATAAGAGTGAGGTGTGGCCTTCGAGAAAGAGCATCTGCAACAACATTCTGAGTTCCCTTGACATATGAGATGTCAAAATCATATGCCTGCAACTTACTTACCCACTTTTGCTAGCGATCATTCAGGTCCCGCTGTCCCAAGAAATGCCTCAAACTGTTATGATCAGTTTTAATACAAAACTTGCTACCCACAAGATATTGTCTGAATTTGGCCAAAGCATGCATGATGGCCAACATCTCCTTATCATATATACTGAATGAACGCTTGGGGCCTCTGAGCTTCCTGCTCTCATAAGCTATGGGGTGCTTATTATGCATAAGTACAGCACCTACTCCCTCTCTAGATGCATCACATTGAAGCTCAAATGGCTTCGTGAAATCAGGTAATGCTAGAACTGGGCACGTAGTCATTATCTCCTTAAATCTCATAAAACAGTCCTGTGCCTTCTGAGTCCACACAAATTCCCCTTTTTTAAGTAGATCTGTCATAGGAGCTACATGTCATTATCACCATGAGTACCTTATCTATAAGAGCTCTAATCACCACTCTCCTCCCTTTATGCTCGAATTGAAGATCCATTCTATCCAAGTTGAAGGTAAACTCATGTAGGGTCTTCATCCAAGGCATGCCTAAGATGCAATCATTAACACTCATTGGGACCACATAAATCTACCTATCATGTAAACCCAAATCCTACACTGCTAAAGAATTGAGAAGTTGATGTCCATTAGCCACCATGACTCTGAACCCTCTATGCACATTTGTCTGGAGCCCCAATCTATCAACAAGTGCTTTTGATATAAAATTATGTGTTGCACTTGTATCCACCAAGGCAATCACTTGCTGCCCTTGAATTGTGCTCCTCACATGGAAGGTTATAACTTGTTCTTCCCTTGATAAGCGGGCTATTACTTTCCCTTCAATCACCTCATCATCTGTAGACTCACCTCCCTTTCTGTTTTCATCTTTTGGATAGTTGTCATCCCTTTCTGATAATGATTCCTTGACTGAAAAATATTCCAAGTTAGTTGCCTTAGCTTTGAGAGGACTTTTATGAGATAGGTCCCATGGTTCCCTAGAATGGAAGCATAACTTCTTCCTTCTAAGTTTGTTAAGTTGATCACTGTACACCTTTCTAGTTTTAGCCTTTTGAGGTTGTTCTTTGTGGAACGACTTCTTATCTTTGTCGCTTTTAGAGGTGGAACCCTTAACATAAAACTTGTCCCTAGATGTGATTTGCTCCATGCCCCTTGTCTTTTTATAGGCCCGTTACAAAGAAGTTTGACTTAGTCCTTTGATCCAGCCCCTTAATGGTTCTATAAGGCCCTTCATAAAAAGCATTAGATGCCTATTGGGTGCTATATCAATCACAAGGGCCACTAGCCTTTGAAATTCAGCTATTTAATTATCAACATTTGTCCATTGTTTCTGAAATGTCCCTTTTTTTATTTTATATGATATTTCAAGCCTCTAATCAGATCTTTAAGATCAAATAACCAATATTTCAAAGATCCACCAATTTCTCAATAAACCCCAAATCGGGTATGCCGGAAATAGTGCCAAAAACTTCACAGCTTCACATATTATTAATAAATCTAAAAGTGAACATTTTTATATAGAAATTTCAGCAGCATAACAGCCTACAAAATGACATTTCCAGATTTGTATAACATTTACACAACAGCTCCCAAATGGAGGACAAAAACAATGCTCATCAAGCTCTCGAAAACAACACAAAATAGCCGAAAACACCACAAAAGCATTGATAATCTATCATAGAAGTATAATCATGGACAAATACATATATTCAGCTCTATTTTAACATCTAAATGTCTGATATACAGCAGCAACCCAAAATGATATGAAATACTCAAGTGAAAACACCAAACTCTGACAAAAAACACACCCGAAAACTCACAAATCTGCACTGTTCAGCACAAAGGCAAACTTTGCATGAACATGCACATGGAATGGCTTTAAACTCCCGTCCTTAGCCTTCCTGGAAACCTGCAAACTCTCGTTCTTGGGTCTCCTTCTCCACAGGTTTGGCAGCCTCTGAAGAGCAACAAAGAAATGAGCAAAAATCAAGTTCTGGAATGAGCCCAAAATGCCTCCAAACCCCTTAAAAGAGGGCATTACCCTAACTCACGTCCAAGAGGGGTTAATAAAACATATTTTAATAATAATTTTCGTTTATTAGTCCATTAGCTTCCAAAGATTATCCCCTTTTTCCAAAACTTCACCTTTTTGGGCCTGCCTGCCTTAGCAAAGATTATTATTTTTAATTATTTGAAAAGGGGACATAACAGTATCAGCTGTGCTAATTCTTTGAAGTGTAATTCAGGGTCCTTGTTATGAAACCTTTCAACCAATGTTTCTGTGAAGTCAATATATGAAGTAATTTGATTATTCCCCAAAGGTGATCATACCATGATTCCACCACTCATGTAAGTCCCTCTAGCTGCAATGCTACAAACTTAATGGCATCCTCCTCCGGCATGAGATTCAGCCGAAAATACATGTCTAGCTTTTGGACCCAAGCCCTTCCAGTCATCTTACCTATTCCGTCCAAGGAAGGGTGGGAGAATTTATTAATCTTCCTTATTAGCTCTGTCTACTAGCCCCATTGCCCCCCTAGGCATGTGTCTCATTCTCAAGTCCATGTAATCACGTAAAGAGATAATTTCCCGTAACTCATTTCCTTCTACTGCCCATTCTCTCATCATTTGGCCCTGTACATCCTGTAGTTGTACCTCCTGCCCTTGCTAGGCTCGAATTCTAGGAGAAAAATTCAGAATGCTTGGCCTCAAACAAGTAGTCCTTGCTGGTTTGGCCACTATAACAAAATTATCAACCTCCTCTATTCCTCCATTTGGCCCATTTTGGTCAACCTGCTGATCTACATTGTTCTTAGCATTAATCCCACCATTTTTACCCATATTCTATCATCCATTAACTTTCCCATTCACATTGGCTGCACCATTCACCCCAATATTGTTTGTTGCATTACTATTATTAATATTCACATTTAACCCCACTTGTTGTACCATCATTTGCAACATGAGTTCCATCTGCTACTCCTATTGTTTCTCTCTTTGTTCAGCAAACACCTGTCCTTGGTTAACGGCTTCTATCGACTACCTGAACATAGGTGCCTCATTGTCCTCCTCACTCCATTCACCCATATTCTAAAATATTACATCTGAATCTGTATCACTAGGTTCAATCTCAATCTGCAATGACTTTTCACCTTCAACCTCTTGATCACTTTGGCTCCTAACTTGTCATGCTGGAGTATTTCGAAAGTTGTAATCACCCCTGTTCATTCTTCAACCACATTGTCACAATCTATCCAAACAAATTCCACAAGATGGAGAATCATTGGGCTTTGATACCACCGTAACGTCCTACTATGGTCTAATAGTTACATAGTAGAGATTGCTTGAATTCTCAAAACTTGTCTGGCATTAGCCAAAAGGTTTTGATCCCCGTTTCAAATCAGATTTATAATCTTGGCTAGGTTTGGCAATATTTGTTTGGGTATTTGTTTAGTAATCTCTACAACCACTCAAGATTTCTGCTAGATATTGAATAAAATTATAAAGTTTGATAACGACTAGTATGACTATTCAACAAAAACAAATGCGATAAAATGTGAATGACATTCTGTGGCGTTTATGACAGTTATAATATCACAGTACAAATACACGTCTAAAGGTAAAACAACACAATAAGTCAATGATCAGACCCACTCGGTAATGGATTGTAGACAGAATGTTGGTCTTCTCAAGTGCACAATACCTGCTCTTGTTAAACCAATGCAACATAACTGGCTAAAAATCCCAAGAAGTTTATGTACTATGTCAGGCACTGGCAACCCAACTAACCTCAAACTTGAATGCACCCTCTCCTCCCATAAGACTGACATTAACAATGTTTCCCGACCTATACTTCATCCAACACCCTTTGCAATGCTACCATTAATATTGCTCCCACCAATTAGCTGCTACAACATTCCATGGTTGGAATGGCATTCACCAAAATAACTAGCAGTATGAATATTCATGAACCCAATGACAACTTACCTATTTAGCTAAGTATTTCATAGCCTTCCACGGAGCAGATAGAATCTCTTCAACGCTAGTGATTAACTCACCACAGAGTCTCAAGACCATGACAATATTGCGTCAAAACTGTCAGTCACTGAGAAGTCATCCCAATAGCCCATTGTTACTGTCACAACCTCTTGTACAACAACTCGATAAAGCTTGGAGTTTTGTTTCTTCCTCAAGATTTCTCTTGCATAAACTCCTCCCTTTCGCATAGAAGATACTCCCCAGTTTCACCTCTTTGTATTCCCTGAACTCCCCAAAGTAACTGACCTTACTCCACCCACCAGTTTGTCTTCAACCCATTACGCTACGTATGAGCCTTCACATTGAATTTGCATTGCTATGAACGTACGTGACAAAAGACCTATTTGTCTTATTCACCTTCTCTTTCTACCGCTTAAGCTAAATTTTGCTATCCACTTCCAATGACTAGTCAACTTTCTAGGACGACGTTCGAAGGCCAACATTCCTGTGTTGGTGTGTCATTTAGGTGGGGACATTAAAGAGCCAATATTTGTTTGAACAACTTGGTGCATGTCAAACTTTTAGGAGTTAGATTCTAAGACAATGCTTCCAAAGCCAATCAACTAAGAGGCTATCAAGAAGTTAGTCCAAGAATTGATAGCAAATGCACAAGTGCAAGAAAACAAGAAAGCAAGGAGAAAGGCAAGATCACAAAATGGGGAGATGTTAGTGATGAACAAGACAATAAAGGACAGGTGACTATAAAGACAGAGCTAGCACGACATTGGAAGGTGTTTTTGGATGCCTTTAATTCACCCAATAAGTATAGCTTTGAAGCTTTTCCCATCTTTAGTGGAAGGTTGAATTATGAATAACCATTTTGACTACAAGGAAGTTGTACAAGACATGAAAGAAATCCATGAACAAGTCAGGAAGACCTTGTAGCAGAATACAAAGAAATATAAGGCACAAGCAGATTGTACAAAAAGGCAAGTACAATCCAAGGTAGGTCACCTTATGATGGCTTACCTGAGGAAAGAAAGACTACTAAAGGGGCGACCTACTAAATTGTTCATGAAAAAGATAAGTCCCCTTAAAGTAGTGCACAAATTTGGCACCAATTCTTATGAAGTGTAGTTGCCACCTAATCTAGGTATCTCACTTATCTTGAACATCACTGACTTGTTTCCTTTTAGATGTCCTACTAAAGATACAAATCAGGGAGAGCATGGACAATTGAAGTTTCAGATTGGGTTAAGGATTGTCCACCTAGACAACCCTTGAAATTGGAATGCATACTAGACTCCAAAGTCATTAACAAGACTAGGAAAGTAGTTTATAAGGAGAATCTGGTGAAATGGGAGAAGCCTTGGGAAGGCTAATTTGCTTGGTGTGTTTGTGTAACCACAATCCCTCTGCATTGATGTTTTTGTGTGTATCATATTCTACTTATTATATTTATAGAATAAGATCATCTATCTCATATATGTGTGATATGCGACTTTTCACCAAGGGTTACCACATTTTTTTTGTTCAATAATGGGCCGAAGCTTAGGTTAATTGTTAATACTAGTTGTAATTATTTATTATATGTTTTAAGCTCAAGTAGATTTGAACCCAAGACCTCCCACATGAGAGGCTCACAAGTTGTCGTAGTGTTGTAGGCTCTTGTCTACCAAGGGTTTTCACATTACACATAATTATAGAATAATAAAGATAATATATCAATTATAATATAGCTATATATAATAATAATATTATCAAGTATAATATAAGAACAATTATATTATATTCTATTATGTTATCTCACAATAAGAATATAAATATAATTATAACCTTTGTGATATCTATGATATCTATCTTCTTGGCCTGTGGATTCCTGCCACAGCTACAATAAAATCAACATTGCCTCTTAGCTAGGGAGGAATTAATTTGTCACCATGTATTACTATGATTTATCATTAGAAATGTTAGATATATTTTGCCTCCTGAAACCAATTTTCAACACCCCCTCTTTACCTAGGGAGAATTTTTATATTAGGTGAAAATTATCTTTATGGCACCATATGTGCTATCCACTAAAAAGAATCAAGATTGCTTCCATTATGGCATGTCGTCAGGAATTCTTACAAGAACCTCCCACCATAATGATCTTAAAGCATTACATGGTATGTCATTAGATATCACCATATGTGTCATCCAACATAAAAGATTTAGTGATACCTACAATTGTAGCATGCTGTCGGATATCACCATATGTGCTATCCATAATAATGGACTAGGGTAACTACTATTATGGCCTGTCGTCAGGTGTCACCATGTGTTACCCACCATAATAGATTTAGAGAATTGCCTTTATGGCATGTCGTCAGATATCACCATCTATGCTATCCACCATTAATGATTATGTTTACCATTATGGCATGTCGTCAGGTATCACCACATGTCTTACCCACCATAATGGATTTAAGATATCTACCACTATGACATGTCGTCAGGTATCACCACGTGTTACCCACCATAATGGATTTAAGATATCTACCATCATTATGAGATTGTCAACTCACAATGAAGGTCGTAGTACACAAGTATTTTATCTTTGTAAGATCGTCACCTTAGAAAGATATTCATTTGAAATGTACAAGGAAAATCACCACGAATTATTCATTTGAAGTGTACATGTCTCTATTGTTAATCATCATTAGTTAATAAATAACTATATGTATAACTCATCTTTAAGCATATATGTAATATTAATATATTAACCATATGTCTAATATATTATTATATAATAATATATAATGTATAATATATATTATATTAAATGTATAATATATATTACATATATGAGATATTTATTGTAAAGATGATTTACCATCAACACCGTATCTCATGACAAAATCAATGCAATAGAAGCTACAACCTTAACACTTCCTAGCTAGGGAGGATTTATAGAACACATTATGCTCTCAAGAATAAGAAGATATATCATTTCAGTATGATATTCAATTCACTAGGAGACTAAATTTCTCACCTTTCATAACACAGAATTGAAGTAATTTCCATTACTTTTAAAAAAACACCACCATAAGTGTGTCTATAGTAGCAACTATGGCATCTGGAAAGATCCAATCCAAACAACCATAACAAGATCGTTATCATGGTGTTCGGCAGAATTTGGCCCAAAGAACCATGATAACATGTCTACCATTTGTAAGATTGCCACCTTACAATGGTTACCTTCTGACTGTTCATTATCATGGTGTTCGGCAAAATCCGGCCCAAAGAACCACGATAACAGGTCTACCATTTATAAGATCGGCATCTTATAATGGTTACTTTCTGACTATTTGTTATCATGGTGTCCGAAAAAATCCATCCCAAAGATCCATGATAACAGGTCTACCATTTATAAGATCGTCATCTTATAATGGTTACCTTTTGTTTATATATGTCAATGAAAGATCGTCACCTTTCATTACATATCATATGTAAATTAATAACCACCATGAACCCAGTCAAAGGGTGGTACAAAAGCTTTCACCTCATTCTCTCATAGAAAATTGCATTACAAGGACTTCTCCTCATAGAGAAGATATCATTAACAAAGGATTGCACCTCAAAATTCTCCCTCTAAACAATGATCCTGTGAAGTCAGGTCCTCTAGTTACTCCAATAGAAACACTCTTCACCCAAGGATGCCTTTCGAACACCCTCTAAATCAGATATCAATCTTCTGACTTTTTGGTGGTAAGTCATTACTTCCTCATGATATACATAGAAGTAGGCCCATCAAATTCATGCAGCCACACACACGTATCTCTAGACTCCCTCTGAGTATCAATCTTCTAAGCTCCTACGTTGCCTTCGAAGAAGTGTCATACTCCCTCTTAATGAAGAAGAATCTCATAATCTAATCATCAAAGATGTTTTCTTCAAGAGCCTCACTTTATCCATCTTAATCATCAGGGACTTTGTAACTACTATCATTAGATTGAGTCTGCACAATATTTAGTAGCATGTGTAAAGTACAAACTTTATTTTCTTATCTACACATGACGATTGACAAATTGTCCATTTAGATTATTTGAGAATGGAACATTGATTATTATTCCCCCCCACAATGTATAATTTCCACTCATTCTTATATTGTTGAATTTTTTTGTATCAAATATGACAACTCCTTTCTAAGTTCCAACTCGCTCTTTTCATCCATTGAAGCTCCAAACATTCATTAAGCTTAATAGTGAAAGCGAACACAAACTTGTCCACAATACGGCAATATCTCGATTGAGTATGATTGTGCCACTTGAATGACTCTGCAACTCATACGTCAAGTTTCATTTATCAAGGAGAGACTCTTAGATAATTTAATGATAGTCACAAGATATATTCATAAATTATAGTCCTCTTGCCTGCTCCAATTTGTAAGAGTATCCATCTCAAACTGGTTTACTCCCTTTGAATCAATAAGACAAGGATCACAGAAGGTTAACGGAATAACAACCTTAGTCTTCTCCCTCTTTTTCAAGGTTGCTACTAATAACATTTCGGGTTCCCTCTAAATCCCAATCTTTATTTTTCTGCAAGAACATTATCGAAGGAAAAGATCAAGGCACATAACTCTTTATAGTATAATAAGTAAGACAACAACTACAATGAATAGACAATTGTAGGGAAAACAAATACTTATCAGCATCCTTGATTGCTCTCATCATCGCTAGTGTGGTAATTTTACATTTAACACTAAATTTCTTTCACCGTTCTTATAAGATAATATATTGATTTTATAAAATATTAATCATTTCTTAAATAAAAATTGTTCAATATTTATCTTTCATACTCCTATAATGAATCTCTTTATGTTTAACAAATATTATATCAAATTATTAAATATCATATTGAATTGATTTATACAATTCGAATGTAATTATATATATATATATATATATACACAATTTATTGCCTCACATATTCTCAATTATGATATCTTATATAATATTTATTAAACATAATAGTAAAGAATATAAAATAGGCATTACTTATAAATCATACCTTATTACTTTTCTTCATCGGGTTTGCGTCTGATGCCTCTACCTTCCAATGGGTGCAAGTACTTTGACTTTTGGCCTGTCGCGCTCACGTCCAAATAATTCCCTTAATCTTTGTTCGATGGGTTATCCCTTACTTCTCATGATTATCTTCAATCTTGTCCCCGTACTCGAATAACACCTTTCCTATCTGGCATTATGGGCCTAAATGATAATTTGATACGGGTAAATCTCTTGTTTTATTGTCCTCCCTTCAACATATATCGTTCGACTTAAGGTTCATGCAGAATGGTTGTGTATTATCTTATTTCCTGCGATTGTATATGTTTGTCTATGGTTATAATAATTATACCAGTGTCTTCCTTACATGTGACTCATGACATGTAGCTTCCTTGGACTTCAATGTTATAACTAGGATGCTTATTCCTATCAAATGAGCCCTTCAATTAATGTATAAGCAGGGGCTAAGTTTATATCTTATCGCCTTTATTTGTGTCACTGTGTAGTACACAATCTTTTTCTTATTCTTAGGTGAATTTGGTCAAACCTAATATACTTAGAGAGATAAGCGAGATTAAAAGCTACATAAGTGGATATATTCTACCACATCTAGCTCGGTTAATTTACCTTCATTATGACAGTATTACATCTCGGTTGCATCTAATGGTCACACTAAGCTATATTATGCTCTTTCCCAATCGCCAATGTGATTACATGGCTTTGTTTCCCATTATGATTGACTTCATATATGTCCTTTCTTTGACCAATTGTATACCTTCACCTTGGTCTAAACGTTTATATATTTTAATATCGCTTGCCTTATCTAAATATAATTGTGCAGCGATAGAGGACCTGCACACATATAATTGCGCAAATGATAGTGGTGATCCACGTGATTGGCGTTGTTTCCCTTCAATGAAGTCCATGTGGAATGCAAAATATAAAGTGAAGTTCTTGCTTGTATTGAATGAAATCACCTGTCATCTTCTCAATGATTTTGGTGTAAGTCAATGAAGATTCAATCATTTCAAATTCATCAAATAAGGATTTGATTATCCAACAATATTATGTTTTTGCTATGCGTGTCACATGAGAGATTATGTTACAGACTATCTTTTCAATGTCAAAGGTAGACTGTCTCACTTATATGCTGACTATATTATATTGTTGTCTGCCCTATTTATTCTCCCTCTATGGTCCCTCTTTCATAAGTTGTTAGTAGAGTTTGACACTAGATTCCATCCAATCTCTCGATGTTTGGTTGTTAATTGGATTTGATCCTTCTGATATTCAGCATGTCTCACTTTTAACTATTATGTTACATTTGCAACTAGGCTCTGATACCATGTTGAATAACTTAGATTTGAAGACTCCTAAATATGAGAGGAGACATGTATCTATAGTTAATCATCATTAGTTAATTAATGTATTAACCATATATGTAATATATTATATTACATATATATTATATATTATATATATAAGATATTTATCTTAAAGATGATTTTTAGGTTTTCACCTTGATTTGTGTGCTACCTAGTTTTCTCGAGTTTTCTTGGCATGATGTTGGTCGTAGACTTGGATTATCCGTAGGATGTCAGTCCGGTCATTGTTGCACTTTTATGTCGCATTGGGATGCATGCCACATTGATACTCCCGAACTTTTATTCAGTTGAGTGTTATTTTGCTTGTGTTCTCATCCAACCCTTGTTTTATGATCTTCGTGATGGTGGTGCACCACACACGAGCATGTGCACAAAAGTATTTTTTGGGTGACTTCCGAGGCCCAAACTCCCAATTGTATTTTGGTGGAGTTATGTTCATTCGGGTTGGGTTGGGAATATGCATGCCTACGGGCACTCATCGTGTGATGAGAATGGGTATGTAGCGTAGGCAATGGAGGGGCTTCTCTCTCGCAACTTGGTGACTATTTTCCAGAGGGTTGGCATGAAGAAGTTTATAAGCAAGTGATAACTAAAGAAATGAACTAGGTAATAAAATTAAGATAAGAAAATGAGATGCTTGTACGGTTTATCCAAGGGCGAGTGTCTTACGATTTGATTTTGAGAACACTCGGCGATGGCCTCCAAGGGAGTCCCTTGAGAGTGTTTCCGCACTATTGTGATGGCCTCCAAGGGAGTCCCTTGAGATTGTTTCCACACTAGATTAGCTTGGGAGTCCCGAGTGTATTACTCTCCACTATAGCCCCTACATAGTGACCCATAGAGTGTCTGACCAAGCCCTAATCCACTTGCATTGTCTCATGATCTTGGTTGCAGTCCTCTTTACTGTCTGGCGTAAGTGTTAGCCATGAATGTTTTCTTTATGTGTGTTTGTGATTAGATCATTATCTTCATCAGCATGGCGGGAGTGGACCTACGGGTTCCACGTGGTTGGGAGGTGTAGCTACCTTTATTACTGTTGGGGATCGGTGTACAAAGACAGTCTATTTCCCAGTTGAGACCGATGCTTGACGTTCACTTGGTATTTCGGGTTTCTCACAGTATGTTTCCTTGTGATTTATGCTTTCATTGGAATGTACAGATATCATGTCAGATGATCTTAGTTACATTGATGCATTCCTTTATCATGATGTTATAGCATATGGTTAGATATTGTGATTCACTGCTAGTTGGAGTATCTATGCTTTGTGGGATTAGCATGTTAGATCTTCTTGTTCTTATGATGTTAGTTAATTTTGTAGTAGTAACACCCTCATAAGACAGCTCCGACTATCTAGTTGACGATTTGGGATGTTACGCGCGAGGAATAGCTAGGGCCTTCGAGGTTTCATAATGCTATTACAGTTGGGAGGAACCACACACAAGTTTTAGCTGTGTTGGTGCTTAGATGCTTATGCTTTCCTTCATATAATTTTTGGTTTATGAACCATGTATCTACATTGCGATGTTGTTTCCACATGTTCTTTCATGTGCTGTTATGGATTAGATGGATGGATGTTTTCTCCTTCCTATTGCATGGTGTCTTCTTTCTTATGCTCTCGAGTAATTATTCCTTGATTCACGTAGATCCAGTACTCCCCGGTGTGGAGGTTTTATGTTTTAATGCTTTTTCATCTTGCCTCGTTATTGCGTTGTTGGCATTCCTCGCATGGGAAGAGCAATTCCTTGCACGAGAATGTATTTTCTCATGTAGACATACATTCTCCCTCATGCGAGAATGTACTTCCTCACACGGAGTGTGTGCTTCCTTGCACAATGTGATGTGAATCCTTGTGTGGACTAAGACACTTCCTCGTGCGTAGTAATGCACTTTCTTGTGCGCAGTGATACAATGTTTCGCATGACACTGGAGACTAGTGCACTTCCTCGCGTGAGAAACAAGGGGCATTTAGGCTTGGCCGAGGAAAGCTTCAAAGTTGGTTTTGGACACCTTGTTGGATTTCACACCTTTCCAGTTCAAATTAGTCTTTCTATGGGATTTAAAATATATCGTTTAATTCCTTATATTTAATTCCTTATACTTAAGATACATTTTCATATATGTGACGATTCATTTGAGATAGGTTCCAGACCTCTTCGAGTTAAGATAAAAATTCTAGGAAATTTCAAGGCTTCAAAAATTCAGACAACCAAATTTTAGGGCTTCAGGATTTCGGACAACCAAATTTCAAGATTTAGCATATCTTTCAGCATGGTGTCTAGTAGATGAGTGGATGTAACTTTGAGCCCTTGTCTTATGCATGACCATTGTTGGTCTTCGCTTGTGATTCTTGATTAGATATGATTAGTGGATATGGACTTGTATGTCTCACCATGCTAGGATTTTTTACTCTAGGATTGATCGAGAACATCCCCTTGGTATTTTCTCATGATTCGTGTGGTCTTTGGTTTGTGAGTTGCGGTTTAGAGCTTGGAGATCTTTGCAAGTAGTTGTAAGACTTCCGTTGGTGTAGGTGAACATGTGAATCTTGCCATGTTCCCTATTATCATCACCTTGTGTTGATGCTTCACTCTTGCACTTGGTTACTTTATGCTGTTGTTAAGTAACTTATCTTAAGAAAAGAATTATTCAATGCATATTTTATCCTTGTGTTCCAAGGATCTCCGGGTGGGGCATTACACAATATATATTATTTGTTTATTGCACACATGCGAAGAAAATAGCATTATGCATTAACAATAGCCACCTAGTCTATAGACCAATAAGTAACAATGTGTCAAGCTTCTCCAACATTCAATATCTTCTAACATCCAACACTAGCTGCCAACATGTATATGTAACTTGCTAACACAAGCCTAACTCTTCAAACACAAAAACAATTCCATCTATTTCCAAGACTGCACACAATGATTAAAAGTTCCAACCATATTTTGCAAACTATCAAATACTACAAGAAAAAAATTAGGTAACGTATTAGGTATATCTCCAGCAAGGCCGAACCATCCACCACATGTAAATTGTGAAGTATTATAAACAGATCGTTCAATTGTAAGAAAGAACATTATTCCATTGCCATGAGAGTTCATAGAAAAAAAAAGTGAGTGTTGAAACTTTCTTTAGATGAAAGATGGATTGTCTCATCATAGAAAACTCTGCTTGATGATTGATTCAATGTATTAAACATTGAGTTGCCACTATTCATAAGATGGACAACATTATGGGAGGTTGCAGCGGTACCAACAAAATCAATTCCATCTATATCAGATTATTTCTTTCCTCCTACATCAATGCACATGCTTGCAGCACTACCCACAAAATCAATTCCATCTATTTCAGATTATTCCTTTCATCTTGCATCAATGCACATGCACTACTATAGTTGTCGTTGAAGGATTTTTTCAGTTGACATCTTGGAATGGGAATAAGGGATTTATAATATACAAACACCCACTCTTTTCACAAGTCCTACGTGGGCTACATTCTAGGAAAACTGAGAGCATCCATAGGCCAACAACTATGTACTTTTTAGACACAACAAATTTTCCTCACTGTAGATGTCACGTCCTGCACAAAGTTATCCATGTGGTGACTTCACTTGCATGTGGATTGCAAAACCATCAGTGCCAACAACCATGTACTTTTTAGACACAACAAATTTTCCTCATTGTAGATGTCACATCCTACATGAAGTTATCCATGCGGTGACTTCATTTGCTCGTGGATTGCAAAACCATCAGCTTCAACTGTGCTTCCATATCCACATGGCTTGGTCTTCAAATCAGTAGTGGTTATCACAACAAACTCCGAATCATTCATACTAAGGTCATTTCAGAAGTCTTGATCCAAGCTAGCAGATAAATACTATATATAAAAATAAGCTCTATAAGCAATTTGTTGGGTGCCTTTTTTTAATTCATCTTCTCCAAGCTGCAAGGATCTACCCCCTACATCTTTAAGGGAATATTTAAGGAATATATATTCATCATTGTAAAACCACCATTTAAGTTTTTATTGTCTACATTTGAAATCCCAATTGTTAGGTGCAACATGCCGGTTAAGCTCTTTTTCATTTTTATCATCACTAGAAAGGGTTTGTCTCAAACGTCTTTATATTTTCCCTTGCAAAGATAAACGTATCTGGTTTCTATACATAGGTTAAACTTAAGTTTGCATGCCTAGTCAATACTTCAGTATTTGTATACACATCTAAGAGGGTAATGAACTTGTCAATCAATCGATTCCTTGCAAATCTTGTTAACACTACTTTCCATCAAATGACAAATCTCTCATAACTTTCAAGCTATTCAAACTTTCTATAAAACCACCTATATAAGAGATTATAACAGAAGTTGGGGAATTTGTAGGATATACTTGGCAAACGCATTGGCTGAGAGTTTCAAATCTCTTTCCTAGATTCATCATCCAAATCTCTTCCACCATTGCAAACTACAAAACCCATATGCGGATAATAAGTTATTCTATATAATTTCACCGAGCCATGATTTCTAAATATAAACCCAGCCATGACTTCTATACATAAATCCACAATATGCAGATGTAACTTGAGCAAAAATAAATTATCAATAAAATTGGGCTTACAAATTTAATGCTAATGTAATATTGAGAGCAAACAACTTTTATTTATTGGTATTAGTTATAAATTCCTCAACCTTTATATTCTGATTATTCCCAACAAACGAACTGCTCTAATACCATGATGTTTTCAGTGTGTGTATCATACTCTACTTATTATATTTATAGAATAAGATCATCTATCTCATATATATGTGATAGGAGACATTTAACCAAGGGATACCACATTACACATATGCACCCATAAATTGGTAGTTATATTATATAATACTATGTTATCTCATAATAATAAAATAAATACAATTATAACCTTTGTGATATCTATGATATTTATCTTGGCCTGTGGATTCAGACCACAACTACAATAAAATCAACACCCCCTCTTAGCTAAGGAGGATTTCATTTAAGTTATGTCACCATGTATTACTATGACTTATCATTATAAATGCTAGATATATTTTGCCTCCTGAAACTAAATTTCAACATGCATCATTGATCCCTTACCAAGTAACCTGCACATGATAGCATAAGTCCTAAGCGTCCAAGCCTAGAAGGCTAACACCAGGCACAGATTGTAACCTTTCAATGGTATAACCACTCCTAGAAAATATTATCTATAGCTAACTTCTCAAGTGCATACTAAACTGAGTCACTCAACAATAGAGGAGGCATTTGCCATGATTTGAGAAGTTTTCAGATCCTTTTGAAGCATCTGGCTAAAACATGAAGTACAACTGGCTAGGGAAGTGTCCAATATCATGAATTGTATGCCAAAAATGGGACTCTGAAAACCATAGGAAAACACAACAATGTTTCTGAAAATAACTTCCGAAAAAACCCCACAAATCTGCTAACAAGAAACCTTGATTATTTGCCCTTTCCCTGAAATGCTTACAACAAACACAGTGAGAACAGCAGTGACCCCTATGCAGAATCGCTCCAACCAGCTAGGGATTGTCTCTTAGATCCTAAAACAAAAACAGAAAATAAATGAGGGCTTTCTTCCTCAATTGATCCTATGAAAAAAATCTTGATTTCAATTTGACAACATCCTATTCTGCACATTCTTCTGCCTAATAGAAATGGAAGCCCAACACCTTTTTATGAATCCCAAAACCTCTTGTTTTAAAGTTGGAGAGAAAATAATCCAATTTGAAATTTCACATAAAACATTTCCACCATAAACACATTCTTGAAATATTAAAATGCCTCAATTGTTAGTCCCATTCCCCTAGGCATGATAAAATTAACAGCATAAAGCACCACCAAGGGAACTGCTGATGTGAATTTTTTTACCACCTCAACATGCAGGATAAAACATGTGAAAACTATTGTTAGTATTCACATATTTGTTAGAACTATTAGTTGCATTGTCTGTTTAATAGGTTGTTTGATGAATGGTTGTTTCCTTAATACTAGGATATGGAAGTCCTATACATATGCCTTATTGATTTATTGTGTTTAATTTATTTGCAGCTTCTCTATTTTATCTCTGCCTATATTCTCAATATGGCATCAGAGCAATATTCCCATGGTCCATAGAAATTAAAAATAAAATAATGCAGTGAAAAATGTCAAATCATAAAGTTCTTGAACAATTAGCTTGATTATGAAAGGGTGACAAGATAGAGCATGGGAAGTAGCACAAAGATCATAAAATTGTCCTGTGGCTTCATTGTTACTTCTGTCATTCTGTTCTCTGTCTGATGCTTCATACCTGTGATTAGGGTGGAAGCTTGAGAAAGATCCTTCTCAAGTTGGGCACTTCATTCACATTTTGGTTGTGCCTGTATATCTATTTATTGCTCTGAATTATAGTGATCGATGCCTACATAAATTTGGCATATTTTTTCTGGCTGTTACATTTGATGTGTAACCGCTGAACCCAATGGCTGCACCATTGCAGTACTGTATGATTAGATGGATGTTATAGAGCTCATGAGTGCAGATTTTCTTGGCATTTCTTTTGTAGATCCATCTCTCTTGTTGTGATTGATCATCAAGCTGTAATAAATCGCAGACTCACACTCCTTCAATTACGAGTCGGAACTCTTACATTTTAATCTTGGCCCCAGTTCTTTCTCAAGCCTGTTTCTTATCACCTTCGACAGGTCATCGGTCTTTACAACGTTTGGTTCATTGATAGGAAGAACTTAACAACTTTTGTCTCTGATTTTGATATGTATTTTTGAAGACTTTAAAGTTCTAAATAATGTATTAAAAAGGGAGGTGTTTTGGTTTTGTTTTTTGAATGTTATATTGGGTGTCTGTGGTTTTGAAGTTGTCTTAGAATATGGTTTATTAGTTGTCATGTCAATTTTTTTTAGTGGAGTATACAGAAGTTCTGAATTTTATAGTACTCCCAATCAAGGTTAATTATTGGTAGAATCAGACACCTTCATTTTCTCTTTTAGGGGTATCCATGGACAAATTAAGTTTCATGGAGAAATTTGATGTTAGAGATTTTCATACTTGGGAGATACAGATGGAGTTACATTTGATTGAAAATAATTTGTCGGATGTCTTCAAGTGAACTCAGTAACAACTGATGCAAACTAATTGCTAAGTGGAATATAAATAATCAGAAAGCTTTGGGAACTATTTCTCTTGGCTTATCAAAAGCATATTTACACCATGTGGAGTTTGCGATGTTGACAAAAGAGATTCAGGAGTCATGCCAGGTTTGGATATTACCCCACCCTGCAAGAAAGAAGAATTTCATTGTTATTTTAGCTTACTGAAGCAACTGGAGCAAAACAGTTTTTTATAATTAGGTGTGAAGGGACAATTCAGAAATTTTTAAAAAGTCACATAGATCTATTGTGTAGCAGAAAAATGGAATTCACCAGGTAATTCTATATAACTGTACAGTAGCAATAGAGCTAGGAAATTTGTCCTATGGTTACAATTTGAGACGTTTCAGCTTCAAATTGAAGTTAAACGACGGATCAACCTCTCTCATTGAGAGTTCAGTGATTTCTCAAACCTTTCCAATCCTCCTTGGGGCCGTACTTCCTCTCCTAGAGATGACATCATCACTGGTGGATACTTTGTTGTGTAAAGTTGGATGAAATCATTAAGGGTTTTTTTCTAAAACTTTCTAGTTTGCTCTAAATCTGCCTGGTATGATTGCTCAGTTAATCATTTGATTTGGATGAATAAATCTGATTTCCTTCATTGTTCAGTAAAGTGAGTTTTAAATTTGTTGTTGCAGTAGTATAATTTGTTGAAGTTTATTCCGAGTAAGATTTGCATAACGTCATTATTGAGAAAAATTCCAAAGAATTGGAAAACCATAAATTAAAAAAATCAGTATCTAGATAAAACCAAAAACAATTACATCTTTGCTGATATAAGAGCTTGGTTCTTGCCAGCCAATGAGGTGAATTCAAGTTGTTATACTTCATGAACTAGTTTCCAGGTTGAATAATGTGATAGGTCTTCATGGTAGGGTTCAACAAGAAACGGGTATGGAAGGAAGTGTTAGAAAGGAAAAATATGATCAACCATCAATTGCAGCGACTTAATGACATAACTCCAAGAAACTTTGGGCATGTCGGTGGTTCATCTCCATCTACTAAAAAAATTAAGAGTCCTCATGTATCACCAAAAAATTAGGCAATTATGACCTGCTATGATAAGTATTGCTCCCTTCTTTAAAAGAAACACGATATGCTTTCATTCACACAATTCTTAGGTATGTCGTGTTGTCCTACATTTTATCACCACAAAATATATATGCATTTATTTTACCTTCACATCCTTCTCACTTTTTTACTCTTCCTTATTTACAACTGCTGACTTTCATGCAACCTTCTTCAAATAATATATGTTTTAATATCTCTTCTATTTTCCAACAGTCATATATATTCTTCTATTTTTTCTTTCATTTATAAAATGAGTCATTCATCTTATATACGATTCTTATGAGGTCATGGCCTTTCGACATAAAGAGTCACACCTCTTGGATAAACTAACCATGAGTCTTTTAATTAAATTATACTTATAGCTTCACAATATAGTTATTTTAATCCTCATGAGCCATGGTGAAAAGATGTATTTCTTCAAATTAAAGAGATGACTCCAAGCGATACTTCCATCGCATAACATAGAAAATTTGACTCTTCCACCAAATACACTTCTATTTCCTTCTCTCTCTGTCATATTCATTTAAAGGAGAAACTCATCTTTACCAAACTGTGTATGACTTAACACATCCACAATTGATACGAAGGCTTCATTAATAATAATGTTGTATTGTACTTCATGTGTTTTGAATCTAGATATGGACAACAGTATATTTTCCAACAGTCACATATATTCTTCTATTTTTTCTTTCATTTATAAAATGAGTCATTCATCTTATATACGATTCTTATAAGAGGTCATGGCCTTTCGACATAAAGAGTCACACCTCTTGGATAAACTAACCATGAGTCTTTTAATTAAATTATACTTATAGCTTCACAATATAGTTATTTTAATCCTCATGAGCCATGGTGAAAAGATGTATTTCTTCAAATTAAAGTGATGACTCCAAGCGATACTTCCATCGCATAACATAGAAAATTTGACTCTTCCACCAAATACACTTCTATTTCCTTCTCTCTCTGTCATATTCATTTAAAGGAGAAACTCATCTTTACCAAACTGTGTATGACTTAACACATCCACAATTGATACGAAGGCTTCATTAATAATGATGTTGTATTGTACTTCATGTGTTTTGAATCTAGATATGGACAACAGTATATTTTCCAATAGTCACATATATTCTTCTATTTTTTCTTTCATTTATAAAATGAGTCATTCATCTTATATACGATTCTTATAACAGGTCATGGCCTTTCGACATAAAGAGTCACACCTCTTGGATAAACTAACCATGAGTCTTTTAATTAAATTATACTTATAGCTTCACAATATAGTTATTTTAATCCTCATGAGCCATGGTGAAAAGATGTATTTCTTCAAATTAAAGTGATGACTCCAAGCGATACTTCCATCGCATAACATAGAAAATTTGACTCTTCCACCAAATACACTTCTATTTCCTTCTCTCTCTATCATATTCATTTAAAGGAGAAACTCATCTTTACCAAACTGTGTATGACTTAACACATCCACAATTGATACGAAGGCTTCATTAATAATGATGTTGTATTGTACTTCATGTGTTTTGAATCTAGATATGGACAACAGTATTTGTCAGATCAAGTTTGTTAACTACACAATCTATGTTGAATATAGTTTGTGGTATTTTCCTCTACCCATTGATTTGACCACACTCTGCTACAACATATGCTAGGATGGATTTACCATCAATGTTTGCAAACAAAAAAATATCGTCAATTGATTGCTGTCATTATTAATCTTATATATTATACAATTTGCCAAATTTCAACCATAGTATATTGAGGATCTTGTCAATATCATAATCCATGGCAAAAGCTGACTTGGCATCCATAATAATTTTAATTCCCTGATTCATCCATAGACCTTTATCATAGCTTGGTCAACTTCCAATCCTTTTACTACATCTCTTTCCTTATTGTCGTTTCTTATCGGGCCCTCAATAAGATGCATATTATTTATTTAAACCCTATCATCACCGTTGTTTTTAGTTACACATGTCGTAAATTCCAACTGATGACTTAGAAGAGCTACTGCGTAGATTGCTCTCACCTTAAAATCAATTTTAACTTAATTATATATTTTGGTATTTGTTATCTCTAAAAGTTGCACCCTGATTGAATCCTAAAATTCAGTCACTCTGAGAAACATGGAAACACTCTGGGGTTTGTTGGTTACCCAAGAAACACAGTAAATCTTCGGATTCTAGGACGGTTCCTATCTGATACTTCACCTAAGACCAATGCAAGAATGCAAAAATTACTTGGTTGGAAAAGGGTAAGAAAGACTTGTTGTTTGAAATGAAAATACTGAAAAGGTAAACTTAATCGAAACTTAACATAAGGCACCAAAACTTTAAAATGAGAATATTGTTGGCTTGACACAATGAAGCCTTACTAAACAGTTCAATGTTGGCACAATATTGATCTCAGAAAACTCATACATAAACACTTTACAAGAAGGATAGACATCGAACATGGTGCTAACAGGAATAATAATACTCACAGTTAACAACCTGAAATAAAACACAATTTCACAACTTGTAACCTATATAGGTATTCCAAAATTCACTTGCAGATGCCGAAAAGTGAGACATTAGCTCAAGGATTTAAAACAAATCACAGAAATAATATTAAAACAGTGACTTTACAACAAAATGAACACAAAATGTGTAATGTTCCTGAACGGTTTCGATAATGTTCTTGAAAGTTTTGAAGATGCTCCCGAACGATTTCGGCAATGTTCCTGAAAGTTTCGAAGATGCTCCCGAATGGTTTCTGCTCTGATACCACTGTAATGTTCTGTTCCTGGCAGTATTGGCTTGTCCGTGCTACAAGGCCTTAGTTGCCCGTGCTACACGGCCTCAATTGCCCATGTTGCATGGCTTCAATTGCCTGTGTTGTGTGGCCTTAGTTGCCCATGCTGCGCGCCCACAGCTCGTGTTGCGCAACCTTACTTGCCCGTGTTGTGTGGCCTAAGTTGCCTGTGTTGCGCGGTCACAGCCCGTGCTGTGTGGCCTTTGTTGTCCGTGTTGCATGGCCCCAATTGCTCATGCTATGTAGTCGTAGTTGTCCGTGTTGTGCGGCTACAACCTATATTGCGCAACCTTAATTGCCTGTGTTGCACGTCCACAACCCATGCTGCATGGCCGCAGTTGTCTGTGCTACGCCGCCTCAGTTGCCCGTGCTGCATGGCCACAATTACTCGTGCTACATGGCCACAATTGCCCATGCTGCACGGCCACAATTGCCTATGTTGTGCGGCCTCAGTTGCCCGTACCATGCAGTAGTCAAGGGGAGGTTGTACGATAGTCCAAGGGAGGCCGTACGGTAGAGGTAGGACAAGCCGCACGCGAAATGAATGCAGAGTCATCCGTACTGTAGAAGGGAGGAAATCTGCTGATGGTGTATAGATAGAGGGAAGAATGACTAATCATAGAGGGAAGAATGCCCAATAACAGAGAATCCCAACTGGAATTCGCAGTACAAAAGAAATAATCCAAATCACATACCTACGATTACCTACAAGCCGTGCTTAAATACCCGTCGGGGAAAACGTTTCGAAGGGTGTACAAAGATAGCTGACGACAACACTTACCAATGGACACTAATATAAAAATGGGTCCGAGATATACTAAATCAATCAGAACCCTTTACAAACCCTTGATCAATTTGCAGTGTAGAAATCATATCCAGACACAATTCATTGGCATAACAATCACCATTTCAAAGTGCAAACACCACCAAAAGAATTCACTAGTCTCTCAAGAACAAAAACGCTCAAACCCTTGGATACTTCTCAGCACAAAATATCAAAATGCAATAGGATGAATAAATCAAATTTAGAAGCCTATGTATATAACAATTAAGGCCAAATCTTCTGCAACACAACAATGGCTAATAGCTTCTTCCTTACACTTCTCATTTAAATGCAAACATTTCTTTTGGGCGGCATGTTCGAATTTTGAAATATAATTACTCCATGTACCTTTTAATAAATACATTGGCATAGCCTTCCATGAATTACTTAAATAAATAGCCCCTTCCAATGATGACTCAACCATCAACTTAAGTGAAATTATAAATTTTTAATTAGTCATTTAATGATTTAGTAAAAATTTTGCCAATAAAATAATAATAATTCCCAAAATACATATCCTTTTATCATACCGTCTCAAACAGGACTCGCATCTATTATTTCCTCATGTGACCAAATGCACTTTTTAAAAATAGAAAGGATCTCCCTCAATCATCACAGACTTGTCTTACATAGTAAGTAAATAAAACTAAAAGCCCAAACAATGACCAAACTGAAAGACATTGAATTGTGAAGACCCTCTATCTACAATAACTAGCCTGCTAGGATCAAAATAATAGGCCTCAAACTTTGATGCTAACAAAAATGGAGGCATTACAACAACATCCTTTAAAGAGAAGGTCAAGGGGCCCTCTTGATGAAGGAGCATCTTGGGCTCATTGGCAATCTTGCATGAACCAAAAACAATTTGATTTGTTTTCTATTTCTAGTCTGTTGATCGTGTGAACAATCTTGGTGTTCTTGCTTTGTTTCGACTGCGAGTGCAAGCTTTGACAAATTCAATTTCTTGACAAATTTGGAAAATTTGGCATTTTGACAAACACTTTGCAAGCCAATTCAATATTATGAGAAATCTCTTTGAAGTTGGACTCAGAACACACATATATGGAACTCTAAAATAGTTTGAACACAAAAATCATAACTTGTATTGTAACTAGTTATGGAAAACTTCAATGCTGAACTTTAACTTTCATTAACTAACATCCAACTTTATTGAATTCAAATTTGATTGTTATGGCAATTGGAATTACAAACACAAATATGATTATGAGGAACCTCATTAAGGGCACATTGATGGTCTATTTAAATCCACACCGCCTTTGTCAAATTGATTTATACTCTTTACAGTTCCCAGCTCCCAGAAATTCATTGACCAAGCCACCACAGTCAATGTGGCTGTCTCAAATACAAACGCAAACCCAAAGTAATGAATTGCAGGCTTCCAATAGCAACCACAGACATCTATTTGGCAGTCTCAAGCCTCCAATATATAAGCTTAGGCTTCCAATCATAACATATATGCCTAGGAGAATTGACACAAGTCTCACTTTATGAAATGTAGTCTCTTATATAGTAGCACAGATCCTCTATAATGAAACGCAACTCCTCTTGTATGTATTGCAGACCTGTTATCAGGAAGTCATGGGAAGGAACAAGCCAAATGCTGCCACTAACGGGATCAACAACCTCTCAAATGCACTCTTGACTTTCTCGTGAACAAATTGCTCATATGTATTAATTCATCAGCAACCAACAAGTTCTATGATTTCATTAGCATAAATTAATTTCACATAAACAGAAGCAACAGTAGAGAAGTAATAATAATTTCCAATCACAATTGCAAATCCAATCCTCAGAAATAAATCTCAGAATTATGAAAACTCCAGAAAGGCAATACTCCTAGCCACAAATAATAACAGTAAGGGAGATTAAATGGAATCAATTTACCTCAGCACTGATTCGAAAACACTTCTCAGCTTCCCTTATACCTCACCATGGGCAACAAAATTCAGTACCTCAGAAAGCCACAAAGGCAACAAAAGCAAATAAATATTCAAACATGTTTTTCTCAACAAATGAGCTTTTTGTTGCCAAAATGTAACTTCACTCAAGAAGCTCCACCACACAACATTAATTAGAAGCTTCCATTAGATTTTTTCACTTGACTTGGCTTAAATAATTAATAAATGACTCTTTCCAATGATAACTCTCAAGTTAAGTGAAAATATAAATTCAAATTATAACTTTATAATAAGTCATTTAATAAATTAATAATAATTTCGCCACTGAAAATATGATAACTCCCAACATACTCATCATTTAAATTTGTCGTTTGAAATAGGAGTCATATGTATTATTTCTCCATGTGACCAAATGCACTTTCCAAAATAGCAAGGGTTCATCTTAATCAACACCCAACTTACCACAAATAGTAAGTACACAAAACTAAACCCAAACGAAGACCAAGATTTGGAGAAGACAAGGCCCTCCCAAGCCAAGCCACTACCTTAGAAGACCCTCTATCCACAGTAATTAGTCTACAAGAAACACAATAATAGGCTAATCCCTGAAACTCCAATTATAGCAAAAAAAATTGGGACATTACAAAACAACCTTGTTGTTCTTACTTTGTTTCAATTGCAAGCGCAAGTTCGTATAGTGAACCTTTCGTGGGCCATGTCTCTTTGATTCCAATTCTTAATGATCTATCATTGTTGCGTTCTCATTCATTATTGCCTGTGATGTGTTCTTAATTGGCATCTTGTGTAATGAGTGGGATTTTTCTTATGCAATGTCTGTTAATGTCTATGTCCTTTCGTGGCTTCACATATTGGTTCTTGGATCTTGGACCTATCTCTTGGCTCGGACATCTTCTTATGCTTAATAATATGGTCGTTCATTTCTCCTTGAGGGACGGTGTTACTGTCGAGGATCTTTGATAGATACTTTACTTACTGTTGCTATTTCAATCTGATATATAATATCAGAATATATATATGTTCAAATGTTGACTGAATATCGTACCTTTAATGACTGAATGAATCTCGTACCTTTAATGACTGATATATATATTAGTGTACAAACAAGCATCAATGACTTCTCTAATATAACCTTAATCATATGCACATATTTATATATATTTGTGTGTGAGTATATGTAAGAGAGAGTCATATAATATAAAAGACTTCTCCTGATGCTATATTCTTAACACTCCCTCTTAGCAAGGAACAAGTGAAATATCAATCAAATCTCATGATCTTTTAACAAATTATCAAAAGCAATAGATTATCTGACTTTAACACTCTAAAATAGTGACTTGTCAAATAACTATAATCACAGTGTTATGAACGCCATCATAACATGTATTATGATCTCCAGCACTCTGAATCAACAACCATGGTGATCATAATGCGTTTGTTATCAATGAATTCTTGCGTATCCGTAAAAATGGCAAGATAACAGGCCTATCATTAGTAAGATCATCACCTTACAATGATTACCTTTTGAATATATATGTCTATGAAAGATCGTCATCTTTCATTACATATCTAATGCAACTAATCAATTAGAAGGATAAACACATATAAAATTGAAACTTAAGTTCAATATACAAAAATTATAATCATACCAAGTTTACTTCTGAAATATTCCAATTTAACCTTGGTAAGAGGTTTGGTAACAATGTTTGTTGTTTGTTCATTTTTACATGTGGAAACCAACTTGAGAACATTTCAATATACCATATCTATGATTCAATATGCTTATATTGATGAGAAAAACTGAACTTACAGAAAACTGATTTATCTTTAGGTCTAAGTACGACATTGCATATGTGATTTATGTATTCAAACTTTGAAAATCTATCACTCCCTGTGATTCCTCACTTTGGGATTCTCTTTCCACTTTATCTCTTTGTTCAACAACATAAAATGCAAGATTTTCATCCTTTTCATACATAACATCTGCTAGGACTGCTTGAATTTTTTCCCATTCCAAACAGACATTATGAGTGTGACCGAATTTGTCACATTTGAAGCATTGTACTTTGGACCAATTTCTTTTCTTGTCTGATTTGTTGAATTCCTTGTTGTTTTGATGAATTCCCTTTCTTTTTCCCTTATTATTGGTACTAATTTGAAGAGCTTGAAATTCTCCCTCTTGATTTCAAATGATTCCTCTAGTAATTAATCTTGACTCTTCTTGAGTGCATTCATTTTTTAGTATTTCAAACTTACGAAGTTTTGGTCGAGAAGATAGTGGTAGTCCTTTAAGGGCTATAATGTTGAGTTCTTTGTCATCTATGTGATTTCCAATGGTTGCAAGTATATCTTTCAATTCTAAGACTCTTAGGAAATAGGACGTAATAGTTTCTCCATTATTCATCTTGATCTATAGTACATCTTGCTTTAATGTTAGCAATATGCTTGTGTTATTAATTTTGAAAGTATTCTTTATATGGAAAACATCTCAAAAGAAATTTTACGACTGGATATGGAAGGAAGAATATGTTCCTTCACAGAGTCTATAATAATTTTCATGGCTTTGTTATTGTATCTCTTCCATGTTGTTTTATCTAGATCATTTTTTGGTATTGTTTTATTTGACTCTATGTACTCTTCTAACTCCATCTCTCTTAGTACAATCATAACTCGAATTTTCCATGATGAAAAATTTGATGCTCCTTCAAGTCTATCCTCTAACCTTATGTGATTCACCATTTTGATTTAAGATATTTAAAACAGCACGTATCTAATCTTTGCATTTTTTGGGTACTTCCTGTGCACGTTTTTGCTAATATAGCAGACCTTTGTGGCTCCAAAAAATGAGGAAATCTGGACATGTTTTCTCTATATTTTCATAGCAGATTTTCTGCTCTTTCTCTTTTATATTTATGGCGCCATTTTGAATGGTTTGGGCATGGAGATTATGAACTTTAAAAGGTACCATGGTGGTGGACTTTCTGGGTTTGAAACAGAAGACCTATCTCTATGATTTGCTTGCACATCTCTTCAAGTACTTTGAGATTTACTTGATATGCTGAAACAAATAAGAACACTCTGCATTTTCAAGCTTCAAATAAATAGATTTTTGAGAATATGGTAAGCATTTTCCTTGCTTTGCTAGGTAAATCTGCATTTTTTGCTTATGTTTAATTCCATAAATGAACAATATTTGATTCCTTGTCTATTGAATGTAATTTTTTTGAGGAAGAACTCTTTGCCCAAGGCATTCAGCCTCACAACTGTGTGCTCTCAAACATATATAACTTTGTAACTGTTGTTATGCGTAAACCCAACTCCTTTTAAAATTATTAGTATCAAAACTTGTGAGAAGCTCCTAAATCAGACTAGATATTACCAAGCTAAAAATGTAAGTTGACTAGCATGTATCCATCCATGCCCAACATTCATCTATCTTGGCCCTTTGATTACTTAAAACCCCCTTATTGGAATCTGAAACTATTAGCACCCTTTCAGATATGTATATGTCTATCCTATATCTCAACACTTTGTCTCAACATAAATGTAGCACACAATGTTAGCTTCTCCTTCAATATGTCTATGGCAGTGTGATTGTTATATTGCATATAATGTTGAAGCTGCAATAATCATATGTATGCTTAATGATTAATCCCCACTATGGATGTCACCTGTATATTTGTACTTGACATGTTGCTTTCATGAAAATGCTTAAAATAAAATAAAATTTGAAAGCCCTGCTACATATTTATGAGATCTATGGTGATTGATAGAAATAAAAGTATTATGGTTCAAAAATGTGGCTTGATCTGTGATATCTTTCATATATCCCTCATCATCCTATATGTGTGTTTCTGTAACATCACTTTCTTTTACTTCTGAATGCTTTCTTCTTTGTTGTATATATGTTGAGGCCTGAAATCAATCAGATTCATGCTTGTCATGTTTTTAAAGAGTACGCAGGCTCAAAAACCCTTGTGGGAGCCTACTGTTATATCCGTGTATCTGTTAGAAACAGAACGCTGCATAGTGAACAAACACGTTAGCAATAAAAGTTTTGATATGTTTGCTTGCTTCCTTAACTATTGGTATACGTTTTTATTTCATGAAAATGCGTAGCATCTTAGGAATATGAAAGTGATGGAATGATGAGATACTAGCATTGCTTAGATCCATTGGATCTAAAATTTTCTCTGATTATGCAAGATTTGGAAGCTTGGGGGGAATGTGATGCAGAACATCAATCAAGCAGGAATGAGAAGACGCAACTTGACCAGTCATTACAGGCAATGAATGGTGCCCATGAACCTTTCCTTTCTCTTTTGATTCTAGCATGTTATTCATTTTCAGAAAGTAGGAACTTATAGCAATAGTCTAGGGGCTACTCTCACAGTCATTTGTGTGAGAGAAATATTTTCAGCACTTAAATCATTTCATTGTTATGATGAATAATACAAGGACACTATCTATTCTTTTGGCACATAATGAATAGCATTTATGCATTTTTTGTCTTCATACTAAAATTATACATGTGTGCAAAATTTTACTAACATTTTTTGTGACATCTGCTATATATATGTCTACTAGACATCAAAACCAGTAGCTTTACTGATCAGTCCATTGGACTATAGAGTCAATTTGGGTATGTGAGAATAAGTGATTGTTGTTTTCAGCTCAGTGTTATTTGTATTGCTTGCAGTGGTGAGGAAGAAATTCTTCATCATTATGAGTTATGTTCATGGCACTGAGCTGAAAGGAATTATTACATATTCTCACATAGCTGAACCACAAAACACGACATAGATAGGCAGACTAGAGTGGTGTTGGTTGCATGTAGGTGTTATAGCCAGGTATTCATGTTTAGATGTGTGCATTTGGACTTGTACAGGGACTACATAATGACTATCAGATTTGAGGATACTATTGCATGTGCATATATGTAGGCATGGGTATGTGGTTATGGTATCTGCATGCATGTAGCATTACTTTTCTTTGCCCAGCTCTTCAGAAACTTGGAAATTCTTTATTGAAAACAGGAAACACTCAAAACTAAAGCAATCTTGCGCTAGAACAGCACTTAGGGAAAACCAAACAACTAAACTATTATATACAAGATGAGACCGATAGATCATACCTCAAAGCAAGGTTTAAGGTGTATCCCATTCACCGAGATCGATAGAACATCTCCACTCATCATTGAAAGCTGAAACGCATTTTGTTCTTTGCACTCTATGATGATGAATGGACCACTTCAGAAAGCATCAAATTTGGAATGTTTACTTGGCCTACTCTTGATCTCGTCCCACTTGAGTACTAGATCTCCTACCTTGAAAAATCTTGACTTTTCCTTCTTATCAAAGACCCTCTTAGTTTGCAATTGTTGGTAATCCATAGTTTGCAACGCTTTGTTTCTAATTTCTTCCAACTCCAAAAGTTGGGCATACCTTACTGTCATAGGATCACTTGGATCAAATAGGACCAGCTAGCTAGCAAGATCTAATGTTGGCAGCTTGGTAGATATTGATAGTCGTGCTTCTCTCCCATATACCAGCATGTAAGGGAAATTCCCAATTGCCCTTTTAGGGGTAATCCTATCAGCCCATAATGCAGTTTTCAATTTTGAATGCCAATCTCGCTGATTGTCCTGCAAAGTTCTTTTATTGATCCTTATCAGATTTTTATTGGTGGATTCCGCCAATCCATTTCCTTGAGGATAGTAACTGAAAGAAGTGTTAAGGTAAATACCATTTTTTACTACCCAATTACTTACTTTCAACCCTATAAATGCAAAGGCATTATCTGATATAATGGAATTAGATACCACAAATCTACAAACAATATCTTCATAAAAACCAAGGACAGCAGATTCATTAGCCTCCTTTAAGGCTATTGCTTCCGTCGAGTGGGTAAAATAATCTGTCGCAGCTAGGACCCACTTGTGCCCCACACTTGAGGGTGGATTAATTGCTCAGTTAAAATGTATTCCCCTCTTCATAGAGGGTTGTTCCTGAATGGGTTGTAATGGTAAAGCTGGTAGCTTTTCTTTTCCAGCGAACATGGCACATTTAACACATTTTCTTACTTAAGCATGGGCATCCTTGAACAAACTTGGCCAGTAATAGCCAACCCTCATAATTTTAAATGCTGTTGTTTTAGGTGAATAGTGACCTCCTGAAGGTTTGTCATGGAACTCAAACCAGATTTTGTCAAACTGATCATTATCTACGCATCTTAATAGTATTGTGATCTTTTCTGAACAGAATATCAACAATTAATACATAAGGCACAAACTGTAATCTAAAATACCTTCTCTTGGCCTTGTCATGATTAGGGGGACACTCTCTAGTTTGAAGAAAGTGAGTGATTTCTTTTAACCAACTTGTTGGTCGATCATTTGCAGCTGCTCCATAGACAACTACAGTTATTTTTGCTATCTCCTTGTCTTCCTTAATGGTTACATCAACAATCTGCTCACAAAGACCCTTCCCTCTAACCAACTTAGTAATCTGGATATCCATGTCATACTCCATCACCTTAGTAATCCACCCGGCCCTCTTTTCATTCAAATCTTTACTTAGTAAGAACTCTTTGATGCTAGGATGGGCTACCATAATATGTAACTTGTTATGAGACAACATATGCCTGAATTTCTTCAAGCTCTTTACAACAACCAATACATGCTTCTCAACGAAGTTATATCTTTGCTCATGATCTTCAAAGCCTTTACCAAAGAAGGCCATAGGCTGTTCAAAGCCTTGGTCATTGTGCTGGACTAAAATTGCGGAAATGATATCATAGCTGCCATAAGCATATAAAATGAAATCCTTCTTGAAGTTAGGATTTACCAATGTTGGGGCTGATGCTAAGGCCTCTTTGATCTCTAGGAAACTACTCTTTCCTTCCTTAGTCCAGCTAAAAACTACATTTTTCTTCAACATCGCTGCTAATTGTAATGTTACCATGTTTTAGCTTTCACGTTCTCCTAAGTCTAAGTGGAGGATAAGAAGAAATTAAATTAATTTCTTATAAAGTCATTCAATTAAAAATTAAAGGTGACTTTGTATTTAATTAATTTAAGGGAGTAGCTTCTAGGGTATGTATTAATTATTGGAAGGACGAAAACCTCTCGTGATTTAATTAATTATTGCTAGGGAGGAATTTCTAGAGAACACATTAATTATTGGAAGGAGGAAGCTTCTAGCTCTTGCAATTAATTAATGTTTTAGTTCCTTCCAGAAGGATGAAGAAAAGGATAAATAGGGCTGAAAGTCATATTGTTGATCATCGGATGATTATGACTTGCATTTGATAAGAGAATGGATGTGTGAATTACACTCCCTTCTTTTGGCAATAGAGGACGTTCATTCTCTGTTGTAACATTCTAGACATCATTCCCTTAGGGTTTGGCCTTTGGAATACATATCTTTGTAACTAATTGCAGCATTCTCAGCATTAATATAATTTCAGCCTTGGTTCAGCTTTTGGGCATTCCTGGGTGGCCATTACAGTGGTATCAGAGCAATAAGTCCTGCCATCCTGTGGATATCTTCAACATCTATGTTTGAGCATGTGACAAAGGCTTTATAATTTTCGCAATACCAGAGCAAGACAAAGTAAGAGTTCTAACTCACATAACGAACAAGATAGTTCATCCGTTCAGAGGGACACACAATCCAGTCATACAGACACAAAGGAGAGATTCTTTGAACAAGACAGCAATATGGATGATCGAGATGATAGGAGTACTGGTCTAGATCAAGAAAATGCAATGCTTAGGTTACTGAGTTCATTAGAGGAGCATAACAGGCGAATGGATAGAAAAATGGATATGATGTTGCAGCTTATGGCTAGACAGATGGGCATCAATATCGACAATCTGTATGTTGCTCCAGTGCAAAAAGTAGTTGTTTCCTCAGGTGGGATCGAGACACATATAGAGCCACCTAACTATGATGCTGGTGATATGGAGTTCATCGATGTGGGATTAGAAGAATGCAAGGATACTATCATATCAGCAGCCACTTCTATGTCAGTTGAACCATCCAACGAGGAGTTTGGCAGTATGCATGCGGTTGTAGATGTGTGCTCTGATGATAGTACACTTGTTATTGCTAATGAGGTGAGCAATATAGTGACAGAGTCATATTATACTATCGATCAACAAAGTGTTAATGTTCACTCTTGGCATAGTACTATGTTCAACATGGATGCAACATTGTCTTATGACAATCTGATGTTTGAGGCTGATGTTGATCATTCACCGGAGTGGAGTTGGGCTCAATTTTCACCATCTACAAAAAATCAGTTTTGTGTTGCAGCAGTTGGGAGGAAGAGGTTTCATAGATCTTCTATGGAGCCACTTTCTGGTGACATCCAAACTTATACTTCATCAGCACAAGTTTTGGGAGCTAACTTGCAGGACATGTGGTTGGTCTTAATGATGTTCATTTGCAATTTGTTTAATGTCCATATGGATATCACATATTACTTCAATTGGGATCCAGGTGGAGGTTGGAGTTCATTATGTTACTTAATTGCTTGAGGACAAGCAATTTCAAGGAGGGCGGATTTGTAATGTTCCCATGTTTTAGCATTCACGTTCTCCTAAGTCTAAGTGGAGGATAAGAAGAAATAAAATTAATTTCTTATAAAGTCATTCAATTAAAAATTAAAGGTGACTTTGTATTTAATTAATTTAAGGGAGTAGCTTCTAGGGTATGTATTAATTATTCGAAGGACGGAAGCCTTTCGTAATTTAATTAATTATTGATAGGGAGGAATTTCTAGAGAACGCATTAATTATTGGAAGGAGGAAGCTTCTAGCTCTTGCAATTAATTAATGTTTTAGTTCCTTCCAGAAGGATGAAGAAAAGGATAAATAGGGCTGAAAGTCATATTGCTGATCATCGGATGATTATGACTTGCATTTGATAAGAGCTTGGATGTGTGAATTACACTCCCTTCTTTTGGCAATAGACGATGTTCATTCTCTGTTGTAACATTCTAGACGTCATTCCCTTAGGGTTTGACCTTTGGAATACATCTCTTTGTAATTAATTGCAGCATTCTTAGCATTAATATAATTTCAGCCTTGGTTCAGCTTTTGGGCATTCCTGGGTGGCCATTACACTAATGGCTTTAAAAGGGTAGCTATATTAGGTATAAAGCGTCTAACAAAATTTATTCTTCCTATGAAACTTTGCATCCCTTTCTTATGATGAGGTAAGGGAAGCTTTAAGAAAGTTGCAACTCATTCCAGGTCTATTGTTATACCTTGCTTAGACACCACACAGCCCAATAGCTTACCTTCATGCACAGCATATACACAATTCTTAGGATTAAAAGATATACCAAACTCTCTACATCTCTGAAAAATTTGTGTAAGATGACCAATATGATCTGCAACATTTTTTGAATAAACTGTGATATCATCAAGATAAACCAGCATGAATTTGTACATCAGATTATGAAAAGCCATGTCCATGGCTTTTTGGAACGTTTCTCCTACATTGGACAAACAAAAAGGCATCCTTCTATATGCCATTGTACCCCACTCTGTGGTAAATGCAGTTTTAAACTGATCTTCCTCTTTAACCAAAACTTGGTTATATCTCGAATAACCATCAAGAAGCGAAAAACGCTCTGAACCAAAAACACATTGGAGTATTTGCTCTATGGATGGTAAAGGGTGACTGTCCTTCAATGATGCTCTGTTGAGGTCTCTGAAATCAACACACAACCTTAGTTCCCCATTCTTTTTTCTAACAGGAACAAGCTTTGATACCCAGCTACTATGTTTGATAGGAAAAATTATACCACTCTCAATAAGCTTGAATACTTCCTTTTGCATTAAAGGTTCAAGTTTTGGGTTGACTGGTCTTTGCTTCTGCCTTATAGGCTTGGAGTTTGAATTTAAATCAATAGTGTGTTGGGTAAGCTGTGGATCAAAACCCTTAAGATCTGCATACTCCCATGCAAAAATATCATTAAATTCTTGAAAAAGATGAATATAAGATTGGTTTTTTTCTACAAAAATTACCTTTCTGAACTTTAAGTTTTTTCCCTTAGCAATTTCAAGATCTTCATAATGATCTTGCTGGACCAATAAGCTGGTTTTGTTCTTTCTGGCCTGTTCATCAACATTGAAGATAGATTCAAGGGTAACCAATCCCTTAGGCAGTTTATTGGACTTTAGTTGTATAATCTGATCACCATATTGTTGCTCTAGCTTATGCTGATTGGATGTTGAAAACACATCTTCTTCAAGCAAGAAATTCAAAATCTGCTAATCACTATCAAATACTTGCCAGTTAACATCATTATCAAGTGTAGAAGACCTGACTACAATTTTAATATGCTATTGTACATGTTCCTTATTAATATTTTCAGCTATATCAAATTGTGCTCCTACAGTAGCCAACTTATCAATATGCTGGTTTAATTTTCTAGGGACAATAATAAGATCAAAAGCATCAAAATTTTCAATTTCGTCCCAAACTCTGTGCTTGTAGTTCTTCAATGTGTCATTTTTGGTCACATGTAGCCCTGTAACTCGATTGACAATTAGTTCACTGTCTCCAAATATTTTCAAGCATTTAACACCCCTCATTCTAGCCCATTCTAGCCCTTGAATCAAACCCTCATATTCAGCTGTATTATTTGTAGATGCAAAACTGAATCGAAAAGCTGCATAGTATTTATCTCCTTTAAGAGATACTAACATTGCTCCTCCGCCTAAACCATTATTGCTTCTAGAGCCATCAAAGTACAACTCCCAAACCTTATCCTGCTCATCATTAAACTCATTTGAACTTTTAACGAGGTTTGGTATAATTGAACCAACCTCTTAGAATATATAATTTCCTAAGCCAGCATCTAAAATAGCGTTGTTTTGATTTCTCGAGGTATTTTCAGTTGCCCACTCATCAAGGAGAATATCAGGAATGTTTTCTACTTGGATGCTTGTTTCTAAGATAGAAAGGTTTTTATTTCGATCAAATGCAACACAATTTGCATTGACCATGTTGGGTATATAAGGCTCAATGTGGTTCTTTGCAAGTCGCTCTGATTTAATGGTCACTTTGGTCCCATAATGGGTTCTAAACAGCATGTGGGACCAATTTGAGGAAAGGTATCCTCCTATTTCCACCGTAAATTCTCTTGATAAACAAAAGGCAAAATATGGGGGAAGATCAATTACAAAGATATCTTGAGGGATAGAGAAGTTGGGGCATGCATTTAGTGTCAAATTGACATCCTTAACAACTCCTAAAGTGTTAACAGTGGAACCATCTAGCTGTACTACCCCATTTTCTAAAGGCTGATAAACTAAACCCAGTTAATCAGCTATCTTCTTTGGCATTATAGAACTGGTAGCTCCACTATCTACCATACAATTATGCACTAACTTATCTCCAATGATCAATGATACGTAAAAAAGAGGTGGTTTCACATTCTTACCTTGAATTTTATTGTAGTCTTGAGAAACAACCTCTGGAACAACATTTGTCAAAACTACATTGGGGTTCTCATCAGTCACTTGTGGTTCATTCTTACCTTGAATTTTATTGTAGTCTTGAGAAACAACCTCTGGAACAACATTTGTCAAAACTACATGGGGTTCTCATCAGTAACTTGCATAGAATTGTTCTCTTCAGACAAAGCCTTTTTCAGCAAATTGGTTTGCCCTCGGATGGCTAATGAATTGCACTTAAACATTGTGACATTAAACTTTTTCAAGTTGTCCACTATGTTGTAAGACATAGGTGGAAGTATCTTGGGATACTCCTTGACATCAGTCTGATTTGATTGTGGCTGGGGCTGCTCTTTAGTTGGGACGATAGGATTGCTTTGTGACACATGTGCTTGGCTGAATGGTGCCTCATTGATTGCAAGTTCTTTACCTTTATTTGCAACTTGCTCTGCTTCCAAAGCTCTTTTCTTTGCTCTGGTATAAGTTGTGATTCGTGTATCACGATTCAGCTTGCAAAATTCCTCTCTTTGCCAATTAACAAAAGCAATATCAGTTAGAATTGAATCATATTGTTGTTCCGTTGCATCCTCAGCTACTTTTGGTTGTGTACTTGCAGCATTCTGGACCATCAATGCTTGATTGATGACCCCATTAGACCATGTTGCCTGATTATGCGCTTGATTACACGGATAGCACCATTCATATTCAGCAGCTAAATTGTTCTGGGCTAGTACTATGTCTTTGATAGCATTCAAAGTGCTGGTGCATATGTTTGAAATGGCCTTGAGTTCACATTTTGTCTGTTCCCTAGATAGTTATTCTGATAAGGTGGACTCACACCTTGATTCTGTTGTTGTTGTCCTCCTATCTGTTGTTGGTAATACGGATTTCCACCTTGATTCTGTTGTTGGTAAGTTGGTCGTCCTTGGTATTGTTGCTTCTTGATTGGTGCAGGAGCACATAAAGTACAAGAACATGAGAAAGCTAAGATTCCTTATTTGAGATATTTAAATCCATTTGAGTCATTTATGTTGTATTTGAGTCAAGATGTAAAGGCTATGAAGCCAATTTGTCATAAATTGTAAAAGTTGTCAATTTGCCCTAGTTGTCCTAGTAAGGTCATGAATTGGTCAAGAGGTCAAAATGTGACCCAAGGATAAAAATATTGTAAATGGTGACTAATATTCCATCATGACATGTTAGTAAGGTTGGAACAAAGTTGTGAGGTCAAAATTTCTAAAATGTAAAAGTTGCTTTAATGTTGCTACTTTAAAACTTTGCAAAAAGTACAAAAAGGGTTAAAGAATGTAACAGGTTGGTTCAAAAGTTGGTTGGGAAGTTCTCAACTATCGAAAGTACTATAAAAGCTTTGTACAGATTATTCCAAATCAATTGAATGAGAATAAGGAGAAGAAAGAATCATTTTGGAGAATTTTGGTGTCTTCAACTATTGCTATTTTGATTTGTGCTGGTTCCAGGCCTTGTACGGCCATGTACGGCCTGGTAACCCTATATAATCTGTATATTTGGATAGTGGTATGAGTTATCTTTCTTCTCTCTCTGGTTTGGGGTAATTTCATTTAGTTTTGAGGAAGTTATGATCATTTTGGTGAAAGTTACTATTTTCAGATTTGAGAATTCTTGCAAAATGTCATGTTGCAGCATTTGGTATGAACAAATATGGATGTATCAGGAAGTCTAAATGTATTCATTGGAAAGATATGTGAATTACCTTCCATTTCCTTTTTGTTTGAAACATTTTTATAACAATTTGTGAAAGTTATAAATAATATTTGAGTGGAAACTGGTTTTTAAATGTCTTCAATGGTGTTCCAGGAAAAGATTTGTGCTTGTACGATGATTTATGTATTGGATAAACTAATGGCTTACAAATTTGGAAACTAGACTCACAAATGGATAATTTAGAATTGGTTTGGGATTATTTGAATTCGTTTTAAGAAAGTTATTTGATGCCCTAGGAAGGGTTACCAGTTTTATTTCTGATTTTTTACAGAGAAAATGGGTCAAAGTGCAGAGACTATAACTTGCAATGGATTTATTCTTTTTGGATCATCTTTGGATATGTTTTAGTATTCCTAATTTTGAACAATTTCTCCAAAGGATTTGGAAAGAAACATTAAGAATTAAAAGTTATGAATAATGGAATCAGATATAGAAATCAGGACATGTGAATGGAGAAAGGTTGATAATTTTTGTGTTGGAAAATGTTTTGTTTTCCCTTGTAAGATGCCTCTAATTATGGAGTTTATTTAATGGATTTTGAAGGGATCAGCATGTATCCCACTAATTGGTTGATTTTTAAGATGCTCTGCATCATTGATGCTCACCAACTCATTCTCTATGGTCTGCAAAATATTTTCCATCTTTTGCTGACTACTTTTAATCATTTGTAACTCTTCAGATGGCCCTGCAGAAGTTGAATCACTTGACATAGAAATCTGCAAGGCTGGAACAGCAGGTAATGTTTCAAAAGCAGGGATGATCAGTAGCATATTCGGATGAATATCAGGAAATATAGGCATTGGAGGCCTTGGTGCTATTTTTCCAGCTTGAATTAGGCAACTTTCTGCCCTCACAGCTAAGTTATATGATTGTGGTAGTGGGATTCCTCTCATGGATTGGATCAAAACTGATATGTCGTTGTTTAGGCTCTTTAAATAGTATAAAAAGGTATGTTCAGCTGAAGGTCTGACTTGAATCAGAATTCTATTCCAAGTCCTTTGGAACCGCATATTGAAATTAGTCATTTTCTCTTGAGGGGCCCTTTTGATAGTAGTTAACTAGTCCACCAAGGACAAATAGTTTGACTTATCTTAAAAATATCTGCTCAAAACATCTCCTAAGTCATCCCGTGTGGTGATAGAACCCATGTTTAGTCCTCTGAACCATTGAAGTGCTTTCTGCCTCAAGGACGCTGCCAGCAATCTTACTACTACATTATCTTCTATGATATAATAGGCGTAACATAGGGTTGCCACATCTCTAATGTGCTCTAATGCTGTGGTTTGCCCTTCCCCTGTATATTCTAGTAAACTTTTTAGTGCTCCAAGGGGAATATTGTCATGTTGACCAAGATTTAAGGGGCTGCTTTGATTAAAAGGCACAAAGGCAAATTGCTTGACCATTATTGTTCGTGGTACAGGTACTTGCTGATTTGAAACTGTTCCAACAACACTTGCTGAATGTCTAATATTTTGTGTTGTTGTAGATGATATAAAGAATAAAGACAGAGACCCTATCCTGAAAGATGGTGAGGCTAAATGTCTTCTAACCTCTTTGTTTGAACGCTTCCTTCTCCTTCAGTAGGACAACCACGATCTATCTCCTGTACCAGGTGGTGTAGACTAATTTCTCTCTCAAGGAGGAGTTCTTTGAAGTGTTCTCCCTCTTCTTTTTGGTGAAGAATGCTCTAAATACTCAAAAGATTTTGAGCTTCTAGTCTCAATGCGTCTCATACAACACTACTTTTCATAACCATGAGATTGAGTCGCCAGATATGCAGCAAAATAACCTCAAAAACAGGTCTGTTTTCACTGACAACATATCAGAATCAGCAAAAATATCATTAAAATTGTCTGTAAAGACTAGTTCTGAAAGATTTTAGTCAAAAGAAGAGTCCCACCGAGCGTGCCAAAATTCTTATCTCTAAAAGTTGCACCCTGGCTGAATTCTAAAACTCAGTCACTACGAGAAATATGGAAACACTACTAGGTAGTGGGTATAACAGAAATAGGAGGGAATCTTCGGGTTCTAGGCCGGTTCCTATTGGGTAATCACCTATTTGTTCTTTTAGATAGAAAAATAAAACTTAGGAGGAAAAGGGAGAGAAGGAAAATGAAAAGAACTTAAAAACTGGGAAGATGATACACCAAAAATGATAACATAACAGGTAACTGGTCTCAATCCTGCAAGATTGTATTTTGTAGATGAAAACTTCTCTTCTATATAGGCTTGCACAAGTATTTCACAATCCGGTCCTGAAAATGCCAATTAAGAAAAAGACTGCTTACTTAACAATATTGTAGACACAAACTATGGCCTGCAAACAACATACACTTCGGTAGAAAGGTACTAGTTGACACAAAAAACAATGAGGAATGACAAATTCACAGATTATTTTTATCAATCATGCATTGAACACAAAATACAGAAAGAAAAGAAGATTAATACTGCAAAAAATTTACTCCAAAATGTTCAATCACTGTGTAGTAAATTTCCAAACTCAGTTACAAAATTCTACAAAGCGTACTAGGGACAAAGATATGTCACAAAATTTCACTTCATAACAAAAATCACAGACCCCTCAAAATGAGCCCAAAGCTCAAAACTTATAGCTTTTACAACCAACTTGCATCATAAATGCAAAGCACCCACTCCCTGGGCGAGCTCAGTCAAAAAGGCACTTTTTGAGCCCACAAAAAGACTTCAAAAGGTGTACAAATGACCCAAAAATTATGGCCTGATAATATCATCATAACTGCTCCTCATAAATGCAGTCCTAACCCTCAAAATATCTCAAAAAATACTCAAAAACAATGCTCCAACAAGTATGCCTTCTTATCTCTATCATAATGGCCACCCACTCTAAAAATGTCTGCATAATATGAGTGCCAATCCACCTTCTGCATTTTGTCCCATCTTGTTGTCCACTTAGCCAAAATATTTATTAAACCTTCAACATATAAAAATATAAAAATTATTTATAATATATTTAATATTTAAAATGAGAAATTTATAATTATTACTAATAAATACTAATTATATTGATATCATTAACTGATTATTAAATCAATTAATAATGTCAATATAATATATATTTATTATAAGCAATTATAAATTTTATCAAAAATATTTAAATATATTATAATTAACTAATATATTTTTATAATGTTAAAAATCAATAAATATTACTAAGTTTTAAAATCAAACATTAATAAAGTAATTTACAAAATCATTACTTTAATTAATATTGACTTACATCTTAAAAGTGGGCAAAACACCACTTTAAATACTTGAGTTTGCATTTAAAATAAAATGGAAACCCATACGTGAGTTTAGAGGGGATGGAATAAAGTAAAGGCAAATAAATAAATGCCTTTCATAGCGAAATAAAACATAAGGTAAAAACATGCCTTCTCCCTCCATTCACATGAACATTAGGGATCCAACCCTAAAAATCATTTTCATTCTTTTCATTTCAACTTTGAACGACTTAGTGTAGTAGAAATTATGTGGAAAAATCAACTTGCTCCATCGCGATCTACAGTTGATTCGTCTGAAAGCGTGGCACAACTGGAATCACACTGCAGTCCTCAACTGATGCTCTCACCTCTTTTGTACCTAGTGCAACCATTTCTTAGGCAAATGTGATTGCCACATCATTACGCCCTTCATTCCGAACCATGGAAGCAAACTCACCACCAATCACAGTGTGCAACTGAACAAGGTTTGGGGCTAGTGTCCACTATACCAACTCGGACTCCACGATAACCTCATCCAACCCTGATTAGGACTCCTACAAAGCCAACTAAGTATATTGAAGAGTCTATAGTTACCTCAAGCTCCTAGGTGAGCTCAGCCACCTCCTCCTCTTTCTCTAACAATACCTTATAACTTGTGCTACCCCACTGCATAAGGTAATCAATCCTTGTCAATAACTAACTATGACCAATTATGCTTCAAGATCCTAGCAGCCTCTTGAAGCGCATAAATCTCTGCTAGGGAAGAACTACTATCACCGTGCTCATTTAACATAGGACCACCCCTACCAAATGTAGCCCACATCTAACGAATAGCATCACAATGATCAAGAGATGAAGATATGTCACAATCACAAAACAATATCAAAAGCAAAAGACAAGAGATAATTCTAATTGCTTCATGAAGTCTCTTTAATAAAGCACTTGGCTTCTCCAATACACCTTTCATTAAAGTTGCTTCATCAACAAACCTTTCAATTACAAGCTTCCAACTAATTATTCAACAACATAAATTGCAAACATGTGGCTTCATGAAGACACTTTTTACTTAAGACTTCTCATTTACACTTTTAATTTATGACATAAAATAAGATAGAGTCTTTTAATAATAAATACCTCAGTAATAAATTATTTTATGAGCTCCATGAATATGCTCAAACCATTGTTGATAAAGATCAACCGCCAGTGCCTCTACTACACTGCTAAAAATAAAAATCACTTCAAATTAGACTTATTAGAAATATCAAGTCTACCACAAAGACCCTCAAAACAGCCATGGTGAACTAACATAACCTAGCCGCATGGGCTTGCTAAAATAGGGACACTACATAAATATAGTGGGTGAGGTATTAATTGATTGAAATATCACCATGCATATACATCAAGGCATGGTGTTATACCATGTAAAGGAGCGCACCAGTAAGTTATACGTGAAATGCAAGCTCATTAAGGGGGATGTGAAGAGAACAAAGGCTTGAAAACGAAGTAACAAGCAAAAAAGGAAAACTTGGGTGGAAAGATCTCTTCAAGTATTTGTTTTGCACTACCTCTATCTAGTAGTGGTACTATGAGTGTGACCAATGGACCTCAAATTCGTAAGAAGAAATCCACACTAGATTCCATTTTGTTTGAATCATGACTTTGAGTGCCGAACCATTACTTGAGAACATGGGTTGGAATAAGAAGCATGAAGCTACAAACATGGCATTTAAAAATATTTGTTTTTATAACAACTTTTCATTTAATGCAACAAGGTACTTGTTATTATTTTCATTTCTATGTCTAATTTTTTTCTTTCTTTCAAGACTCAAGATTCAAAGGCCCTAATGATGAGGAGCTAAAAGTCCTAGTTTGACCTAAAAGTTGGCTGATGTAAAAGCTCCAATAGACGAGCATCGCGAGGTATGCAGGAATAAGGGTTGCACCATCATGACTAATGGTTGGACCCATAGTTCAAAATCTCGCTCTCTGCCACTTATCAAAGAGGCAAGAAAAACTTTTCTTGGGAAATATCGGAGATAAATCGGTAACTTCTCGGGAAAATATCGACAATTTAAAAAATGACTTTAATTTAATTTAAAATGCACTTTTTTGCTAAATTCAATAACGAGATGCATCTAATGAGTTAGTCAATAAGTAAACAAACCAAACAAGCTAATCTAGATATTATATAAATGCAATACATAACAAAATCTCATCCTCGTGTGGAATGTCAATAGCTGACAGCCATAGTTAAAGACTCTCAAGTCTAAAGCAAACTAAAAAAAGCAAATTGTCATTGTAAAAAGATAAACAATTACAAATGTCAAGTACAATATAAAATTAGTCAACATATTCCTCTTCCCCTTTCCTGTAGCTCTAGTAAAAACTATGGGAGTGGGAAGGGGTCTTGCCCAAGCAGTCCATTGTGGTTGTGGTTGTAGTTGTCTCAATATCCATCCTAGATGTAGCTGGTGTTGGCCCTAGCAATAGCTCCTAATCTTGTATATTCTCACTCTCAGTGTCCTTAAGTGTCCTCTCACTACCCTCCTCTTGATTATCATCCAATCTCGATCCAAAACCACCCTCTTTTGAATCGGTATTTTGTTCAAAAGTCTCTTTCAATCCACTTGCAATAAATCTACAAGGCTTCCAATGACTATTTCTATCCACCAAACCCTTCTCCTCTCCTCTAAAGGTTGCAAATTTTTAAATGGGCCACTAAATGGTATCACATTGTGTAACAACCCTCCTCAAATCTGCTCTCAAAAATGCTGATGAAAGCTCAAAGAATTTCATCAAACAATTCACATCCAAGAGACGTATGACTGATATAGTATTTCAGCTAGCTTCAAATGACTTTTTCTTCAATTTGCATCAATGAAAATCTTGTGCTAGAAGACTACAATGGACTACACAATGACCTAATATGAGTGTGCTACTAATTTTGACAATATTCAGTGCATATATATGATCTAAGCATGAGAAATGAACACCTACAGCCAACTGACATTTTTACAAACAGTTGGTATGCAAACTAACTAGCTGATAAATAATGATATTAAATTGCTTAAATGACACCAGCAACTATTATCTTCTTAATTGCAATGAAAATTACAATGCTCATGAAATATGGCCAAGACTTTGGCATTTACATGGATTACAAAATGATAATGCTAGTATAATGCACACTTACAGCTGAAAGCTTATAACACTCTAAAAAACAATACTAACAAAGAACCTAGTTGTAGATGACTGTAATAATTTCCTTCTATGCTGCCCCTTCTGCTTTGCTTTTTTCGAACTTCTTTTTCGGCCTGCTTTTTTCGGTTCTGCTTTTTCGGATTGTTTTTTCGTACCCGCTTTTTTAGCCTGCTTTTTCGGTTCTTCTTTTTTCGGACTGCTTTTTCGTAACCGCTTTTTCAGCCTGCTTTTTCAGTTCCGCTTTTTCGGACTGCTACTATGTTGAATCTCAAGACCATATCTTTTAATGGCATCAAGATTTCCAACTTGAAGGGATTTTGTCCTCCAAACTATTGAGACATAATCTTCAGAAAATTTTTCAATTTCTTTGATATTTTCAACCATCCATAAAAGAAGCTCTTCCATTTCTTTTATAGTGTTCTCACAAGAGCTCCATCCTTTGTTTTCTCAATGTGGGATAAAACATAACTCCTTTTATGTAACTTATGTCTCCAATGTGTTATAAAATAAAGGGGACTTTTAATTTAAATATTTCCCACAAACTATAGTCTATGCATTAATAGCTTTATCAATGCATAACAAATCTTGTCAATGATAAACAAGTCTTTTTGTCGATTTTAAACAATTACCATCGACATACCGTTGCCACTAGATGTCCGCCCATGTCCAAGATGACTAACTATAAATAATAAGTACGCTTCAAAACCCCTCAGAAAGACCTGCAACTGAAACTATATAGGCCAAATGGCCTCTAAGACCCTTTAATGTCCTGGTTAGCCTACGAGACTGTGGGGAAACAGGCTAACGACAACATCATGCTATGAATGCTAAAAAGGGGACATTACACATTGGGTTGCTCGTGAGATTTTTTCAACTTTTCGAGAAAAGTATGTCACTTCTTGGCGATATATCGCCAACTTCTCGACTTAGATTTTGGCACGAAAAACTTGTATTTTCTCGCCACTCCAAACTTCTCGTGAGAAGTTGAATTATTGACCACTTATCGGTGCTATTTTGAACTATGGTTGGACCTATTACCCAAATTTCACCCCTGACTCAATTTAGGTAGAGCCTACATTTTCACAGCATGTGCTTTACCAATCAAATGCAATAACTTCGAAATTACTACATGCAAATCCAAATTATTACAATTAATAAGGAAAAAATCAAAACATAGAAGTAATACTATGCAAATTTTTCAGAAAATGTAATACTTTTATTCATCAAATTATTGTTTTGTTCTACACAAGCTCTAAAACTAGCTAGAAATGAATTATGTATTTTGAATTCAAAACATGCATTCATGTGTGTAATAAAAGAAAAACATAAAGGAGAAATAGGGTCAATCATTGCCTAAATAATTGGTTGTGTTCAGTTGGCTCCGATGGTGGTGGAGCTCCCGCTATCCTGTATCCTTACTGCCTAGAGTGCTGAAAAGTGTAAAAGAGAAGGGGTTGGATCCAATGGATCTAAGCAATCACTAGTCCTACTTCACAGATATACCTCACAAATGCATACATACTTCAAAATTAAAAATACAAATTTATTCTTTACTAGTTTGCTTCATGCACAGTCACAGGTGCCTCTGATTAGCAAGTGGATGTAAATGTGGCTCCCACAAGGGTTCGAGCCCAACTTGCTAGTAAGAGACCAAATCAACATGCAATTGAGAGATAATCAAGTATACTCAATTCCATATAGCAAGGAATAATGTAGGATGCAAATGCATATTTTGATATCAAATACAATGTGCCATGTTGCAGATTTAGAACACAAATAATAAGCTATTGAAGGAACATATTTTAGAAAATGTGTAAATACTTCTAGTTTACTATTGCAGAGGCAAAGACATGATATAGGAGTAGGATAATAAATCTATAAGTAGGATAATAAATCTATAAGGATCAAACAAGTATTAGTTAATGCACGGAACAATGCTTTGTATGTTTCAAGCTAATGAACGTCAGTAAAGGAGAATATACAAAAGAGAACGCATATCATAAGTCATGTTACCATCAAAGGAAAAGACAATTGATATAGTCAAAATACAGTTGCAGCCATGTGCCAGCAAAACAAAGATTGCCAACTATTTGTGTGGCTGTCATGAATCACATCTCATGCAACACAGTCATAACTGTATCATGCTATAGAAAGTAAGGTGACAGAATACTGAATATTGAAAGGGCACATTTAGAATCCAAACTGCAGTCATAATGATTGGTCCCATCCATCATAGAAATTTCAACAAGGAAAAGATCATCAAGCAATGGTCTAAGCAATATGCAGCAACTATATAGTCAAGGCTCATTGTTCATAGTTGAAATAATCAATAACATCTTGGTCACCAATAAAGATTCAGAAAAATGAAGAATAGGGGTAAACTACTTCAGCCATGGCAAGTAAACTACTTCAGCCAATAATGTGCCAAAATTGTTATCACTAAATGTTGCACTTTAACTAAGTTCCAAAAAATCGGTCACCTCGAGAAACATGGAAACTTTCCTAGGTCTATGGGTTACCCAAAATTGGAGCGAGTATCCATGAGCCTAAACAGATAACTAACACACAACACAAACCAGTAATACAAGAATCTTAGTACATAACCCGATAGCATGATTTTTGCATAAACAGTTTACTAAGAAGGTTGAATAAGCTCAACACTAAAGCAAAGAAATCTTTTCTTACAAATTAAGATAAATTCTTAGGAACAATACAACTCACAACCTACAAAGAGTTGTGTATCTTCTTGCATAAAGGCACCAACATGCAATACAAACCCTACAAGATATGTGATTTTGAAAATAAGCAAGAGCCCTTCTTTTATCATAAAAGTCCCCATTTTCATAAGTGAAAATGTCAAAACATAGGAAAGACACAAAAAACTCATGCAACTCCATTTTAAGCCATGATGCAGCTAGAACGGCAAGAAGCTTTAAAAAATGCATTCACTCATTTCCAACTTTCAAAGTCTCGACATATCCAAGGAAAAAACGATAGAAAAACGTCAAAAAATGCTTTAAAATGCTCCCCGATTAACCTACAAAAGAAAAGTTTCAATAATGCAAATTTCTCTCATTTTCGTGTTACAAAATGTACAGAGAGACCAAAAAAACTACATGGTTTCCCTTTCCAACAATAGGTCTGCATATTATATTCAGCTGAAACCCATATTTTTCCCATGGTGGCAAAACAAGAGCTCAATGAAATAAAACAAAAATTGAAATATCTTAGGGTTTGTATACCTCCAAGTACGCCACACAAGAGAAGGCTTTATGCCTATTGGGTGGATATTTTGCAACCGATAGTTTTGGTTAAAAATCCAGTTGCAAAATAGGATGACCAGCCACAACGTGTGAGACAGAGTCTCTCCTACCTTAAAGGAAAGGCTCCCCCTTCTCACTATTCCTTGGATCAACTCAAGGTAAGCAAGAAATCGAGAGAGTTTGTAAAATGGGTGTTACCAATATTCTTTCTTCTTATCTTTCAAGAAAGAATCCACTTACTCGTGGAGTGAGTAATGGGCAGGGTTAATCTCTAACTACACTTCTATCAACAACTGGAAACAGTGATACCGATCAACCTTCACTAACTCAAAGGCTAGCTGAAAATGTACCGGTTTGGCTTGAAGTTTGGTTGTACATCTATATGAAAAATATTTACAATTACGGCCCAAAGACTCCTAAAAGTAAGAATAATTTAACTATTTTGGGGATTAAGAAGAAAATATAAGCTATAGACAAAGCTTCAAGCTATACACTTCCACAATTGCTCCTGGTCAGAGCTTTGGCTCCAATTGCTTTTTAACTCTTTTCTATTCAATTCACGACATATAATTACCAATAACACAAGATAACATGAATAAAAGATAACTTGGATGAATTATGGACAAAGCTTACAATTCAAACAAATAACAATCTCACTTAATCAAAATTAAGTCTCAAATGCTCCTTTGTATTCACTTTCTCTCAAAATAGTGCTTACACAAATAAAATTCTGCTGGCACAATTTCTCCAGAGCTCTCTTGCATAAAGATAATAATAATTTTACAATGAGGGGGCACAGGAGATGAGAAAAAGGTGGAGGAAAAACTGGGAGCAACTCAACCAACTTTGACCTAATCAAACTACATAAAAAAAAAAAGGGTTACATGCAACTGCACATGCAACTTGCATTACATCCTTTTACATACATGTAACTTGCATTACATAACATTACACTTTTTCATGTAATGCATCCTTTATAACTGCTAGCATGAAATAAAAACAAAAACAACAATCTTAAAGAATGTTTCTCAATTCTTTGAATTTGACAATGATGTCACGCACTATGGCACGATCAACAATTTCCATGGTCTTCGATATGGCTTCTACTCGCATTGCATTTGCATATGTTGTTTGCACAACTTTGGAATTTGTTGTCGCAGTATCTAACAAGTGTTTTGTCAAGGATTTATACAAAACAAACTTGTTCATTGTATGTGAACCAAAGTCTTCAAAATCTACATTAGCATTGATCCTGATAGTATATTTTGAGCTTACTTTCTCTATTGCAATAAGATTAATTGATTCATCAGTAACATGGCATCCCATCTGTTTCAAATCACAAGTAACATTGGTTTCAACTACTTGACAATCTCCAAAGGCCACATGCAACTTTCTGATCAGCTTCCTCAATGTTTCCTCTTTGTAACCAATGAGACCTTGATATTCAAAGAACATTTCACATAACAGAAGAATGTCACATGACACCGAAGCATCCAGATCAAATCTTACCATTTGATCCCAATCATCAAAGATTTCCTTCAAGTTATCCACTTCTTGAGTCAAAGAAGAGATTAAGTTTCGCTCCATTTCATTCATCTCTTTGATGCACCTAACAATTGCAAATGTCTTTATGATGGCTCAAACTCCTTCAGAAATGATTTCTTCTATCCAAGACTTGGCGGCTTCAATCAGCTTTCCCTCTTTAGATGTTTGAGACATAGCAACAACACTCTGAGAAGATTGTTGTCAAATGACTTCATTCAAATGAGAGACCTCTTGCTTCAGTAAATTTTTCTTTTCCCAAAGCCCATGATTGCTCTTTGATACATTAACCAATGCATCTTGAGCATCTTGCGAACAACTCAAACATGATTGTCTTCCGATTTCAACCTTAGTGAACTTGTAATCAGAATGAGTAAGTTCTTCAACAACTTTATCTATCAAAGGCTCAGCAACTTCAACAAATTTGGTTTTATCTAAATCAACCAAAACTCTTGAAACAATCTTGTCTTACTGAGTTTTGGATTTGGTCTTCTTATCAAGGTGATTGTCTGGAGGAACAACCACTTTTCTCCTCTTCGTTGTTATTTTGCTCAACCATGCAGCCCGGTTGAAACCTTCATTCATAGAAGCAGAAACACTAGAAACCATTGGCATTGATCCTAATTGTATTTCCGTTGTAACAGAACAAGATTCAGTCTGCACAGTTAAAGGCATAGGAACACGCTGAGAAGACTCCATCATGAAAAGCTCAAACCTTGTCAAAGATGTATCAAGTTGGGAAACTTGGCCATTGGCAAGAGCCAAAAACTCGTCAAACACATTTGGTAAATGTTCATAATGTTCATTTGTAGGAATGCGAGGAGCAATAGAGGAATAGAAAAAGCCATGGTATTAACTTCCAAGATTGGAATGGAGGGAGTGAAAACAATAGAGAATGAATCCACATTATCATCAACCTCATGCAGAAAAGGCTCTTCATGTATAGAAGATGTACAAGCTTTTGCAGACTTTGGAAGAGATATGATCATGATTTCTCCTTCATCCGAATCTTCTTTATCAAATTCTGTTTCTAATTCCTTGTTTTATTCTTCCACTAATTTTTGAATTGGTTCAAAGATTTGAGATGATTTAGCTCCTTTTTCACCTTTCAATTTGAATTTAAGGGAACCCTTAGCATCAGAAGATGAAGCACTATCTTTTCCTATGATTTCCAGTTATGACTTTCTACTAAGAGGACCAAAACTTCCACAATCCAAGCCCATCTTAAGATTTACTCTTTTAAGACCTTTACTTTTCAACCATTTATTGGCGTTTACTAAAATAGATTGAAATCTATCCTTGATAGATGAACCTTCCTTTTGTTGCCACCGAATAGGAAAATGACACTTTTTATCAAAGTCCACTTGATAAAATTCTGGATCAAAGATGTCGCCATCATCTTCAACTTGGAAATCTGAAGGGATCTCCAACATGTTAAGATCAAATATTTGTTGCAGGGTTAATCTAAAGTAGTCCATCTTAATTATGTCAAGCTCTATACTCATATCAATCTAGATGTCCTCAATGCGATGAACACGAGTATAAGCTCTTTTCATTTGAGAGTTTATCTCTCACTAGTCAAAGTCAAATTTGGCCTTGAACTTCTTCAAATTGATCAACTATAACTCTGCTTCCATGTTCTTTGGTTTAGGCACAGAAATGATCGAATAGTTACCAATAGCCAAAGGTTTAGCTGAGATAATGCCGAAACCAGGCATATGCATAGCATGCTGATCACTATGCACGTCCATGAGCTATCTAGCTAACTCCATCAAAATAATTTGATTTGTAACATACTTGGTTAATATATACGGCTCACCTTTGAAATATCCAACTCTCAAATATATAAAATTTGGAAACTGAATGAAAATACAGTCGTATTGGTTCACCTTCTCCCATGCTGCATCAAATACCCTTTTGACAAATAAATGTTTATTGAACAAACACCGGAAATGCCCAAAGAAAACATCTTGGACTCTTCTATAATCAAATTTACTATTTCCCAAAGTGATTTGGTCATAGTAATCCCAAACAGGAACCTAAAGATGATCTCCCTTGGTAGAAAGACCAGAGAAAGATCCCATGGCAGTAGCTATATAAACAAGATACGAATTCATGTAGAAGGATGCTAATATTCCCACGTTGCCTATCTGCTAGCAAAGTGCAGTGCTGATGAGCTCTCCCCAAAAGATTTTTTCTTTATTCTCGATGATTTGAAACATGCAATTATACATCCATGGCTCGAAATCAATAGAATCTTTAAGGCTACAAATTCTACTGAGAAGGATGATGAGATCCTTATATTCTTGCTTGAAGTTAAACCGATGAACAGTCTTTGGTCATCTGGAAAAGTTGGTTCTTTTATTGTGTAACCAATAAAGGTTGACATACTTCTAATAGTCCCCCTTTTGCCCATTCCAGTATGCCAAAGATGATTCTTTGGTCAAATTTGCACATTCTGTTTTATGTCAAACCTTGAAGATTTGTTTAATGACTTCGGGATCAAGGCTAATAATAACCTTTCCATTATCGTCTTTGGTAGTCTTCGTCTTTGGAGTAAAACACCGTACACATTCGAGAAAGAATTCAGGTACCATAGGAAATGTAGACAGTAGGTGAATGTTGCTTCTCTTGATACACTTCATTTCATGACCAACTAGAGTTTCAACTCTCTGTAGAAAATTAGCCACGTCATGACCAACCTTTGTATCCATCACGTTATCCAGAATAGATATGACTGATGAAAGAGTTGCATGAGCCAATTCTTTATCATATTGATATTTCATTTTGCCTTTGGATTTGACAGTGACTACAGTTCTTGTGCTTGTATTGCAACACAAAAATCTCAAAACATAAATACATCATCAGATGGAATCGCCATACAAGTTGATTTGTGATCAACAAAGATTTGGGAACAAATTGGAGACATAGTAGATCCAACGAAATGATCTTGAAGAAATCATATGCATATGCAATGGATGTAAATGAAATGAACGGAAAGTGGAATGACATGTTATGAAGGTGGAAAATATGGAAGACGAAATGAGGTGGAATGAAATGAGAAAGTGTAAAGGTGGAAATGCATGGGGATGCGTGCAAAGGAAGATTGTTGATTTCACACGTGACTTAGGGTTTTCAAGGTATTATTGCATGAAAAATGAGTACATGTAAGTGCAACATGTAACGAGAGATGAAAGGTGAGATGACATGCGAATGCGGGTGGAGGATGCACATCACATGTAAATGTGAATGGAGGATGAGATGGAAAGCATGAAAAGATGCAAAAATATATATTTGCTCATGGAGGCGCAAATGCCTATGGAGGGACGAAAATGGAATATGGAAGAGGGATAATGATTTTTATAGTCATTTTTGGTAAAAAGGGGAAGTCAAAATACATGGGAGATGGAAATGACATCTTTTTGACTTTTCAAAATGTGACTTTTAATCAAATTCAGACCTTTTGGATATAATTACACGTAAGGCATTTCGTGTAATCATGTTGTGCGAATGGATGCAAAAAGTGAGATGAGCAAAAATGGAAACGGAAAATGAGATTAAATACATGTGTGGATGGCGAGTGAAATAGAAAACATGTAATCGCATTCATTGAATGAGAGGTGAGGCATGACAGGGAAAAGGAATGTGGAACGAGATAATGCTTTCGCATGAAGTGAAAAACCAACAAGTTCTTGGGGAAAAACTTGTGACTTCTCCAAAGTGGAGAAAATTGACAAACAAACACAAAACACAAAAATACAAAGAAAAACGTACCTTTGGAAAGTGACTCGAACATGCCAATATGCAATACACTTCAACACTCAAATTCGAAATTGGGACTTAGGAAAGAACCAAAAACATGAAAATGAACAATTTCTTCATTTTTAAAGAAAAAATGCACTTTCCATGGAAAAGATTTCAACGAGTGGCAATCATCAAGCAATTACATGCATAAAATCAGCAAGATAAGCACGAATTAAATAGCAAGAAAGAAAGAGTCCACTTACAAGAAGATTAAGTGTCAAAAATGAAGGAGAAAGATGCTCCAAAGTTGAAAAATTCTCCAAAAACATCTGAATCTTTCAACCTTTTACAAATTCGAATTGAAGAGGGCAGCAAACAAGGAAAGGTTGTTGAAAGATGCCAAAACATGCTCTAAGATTGCTCCAAAATCCAACGTTTTTGAAATGCTCATGCTTGGAACTTTTTTGGTAAAAAACGTTTTTCACCAAGAAACAAGATCAAATCAATTTGGTGTTTAAACACCAAAATATGCATCAAGATGCCATGCAAACACCAAATAAAGCCAAATCGATTTGGAATGGAGCAAAAATATTAGCTGATTTCTTCAAAAATGTGCCCTAGGTTGGAGCTTCCGAAAATGTTTTTTAGCTTATTGAATCCATTTTGAATGCAAGAAAACTTATTGCCCATCAAAAACGCCTCAAGTGGAAAAGATTTCATGTAAATCCATCAAGAAAATCTCCACTCGTGATCAAAATAGGGTTCTTGGAGGGAAAACACATGAAGTTCTTTAAAATCGGATTTTTTGGAGGCCAAAGCATATATTAAAACATCTCTTAGTATAAAATCGAACCTTGTGGAGGAGGATGCATGTTTTAAAATACATCTCACATTTTAGATGTAAAAGCATAAAAACTTCACTTTTGATGCAGTGGCATCAAAAAGGTCCACTTATGATAGACTTTTGATATAATGACATCAAAAAGGTCCACCAAAATGAACTTTATATGCAGTGATATGTAAAATATCCACTTTTGATAGATTTTACATGTAATTGCATATAAAATGTCTACTTTAGATGACTTTAAGTCATTTAATTCACTTAAATTTATAAAAATGTTACTAAATGGACCATAAACAATATTTATCTATCATATTTAAAAATATAAAATATAAACATCATTTAAAAAGGTAATATTTAAATAAGCATTTGATTTAAAAACCAAAAAGTAAACTGAAACTATATGTTATATAGCTACTTTAAGTGAAAAATTAAAAACTAACTCAACTTAAAATTATAACATAAAGTGCATAATCACTTTAAGTTAAAAATTTAAAGTAACTTAAAAATATAACAAAAAGTGAACATAAGTTATATTTATCAGAAAGTGAAAGTCAAATTAAAAATATAACATCATATTTTTAATTCGTGTTGTTTCACCAAAAAGGTCCAATTTTGAGGCACTAAAAGGGGGCATATCTCTTGACTAACAACTCTGATTGAGCTCTAGGTTAGACCGAATTGAAGGAAAAAGCGAAAAGCATGACATGAACAAACCCAAAGGACTAAAAACCAACAAACACAAACTCAAAAGAAAAGAACGGACGATAAAGGCTTCAAAAATCAAGCAAAGGCTCGACATAGAGAAAAACAAAAAAGACTTGATGAAGGCCTTCGGTAAAAAGATTTGATATACAAATTGAAAAGGATCGATTGATCAACATTAAGCAATTGAATATTTAATTCAAGCTTAGAGAAATGCGAAACTAGCTTGAAAACTTTTCGTGTTACCAACATTTTATGGCAACAAAATGTAGGACAACAATGCCTATTAATTTCTTCTTTTTCATTTATTAATTTCTCCAAAGCCCCCACCTAAAGTTTTGAAAAAAAGGCTTTTGCCTAATAAATGAAAAATCAAATCTCAAGTCAAAAAGGAGAAAAAGCCTTCGTGGATATCTCTTTGCTTTCAAAGATGGACGAAGTATTATTTCCTTGCAGAGTTTTAAAAAATGTAAAAACCAATATTAATAAGTGATGCATCTTATCACCTTACTAATATGGTCTAATAGTGAAAGAGATAGACAGGTAAACTTTTAAGATTTTCTTAAATATTTTAATTCTCACTCAATAATATTTTTTACATAATATATAATGTATTACTTTTAAATAACTATTAACTAGATTAATAATATTATTAGCTGATTTCTAATTTATCACTTAATAAATAACATTAATGTAATTAATATTTATTGAAAATAATAAATTATAAATTATTTTTAAAATTATAAATTTAATAAGAGTATTAAAAGTCTTGTAATTCATTTATCTAATCAATATTTCAGATATTGATTCGATAAACAAATTACAAATCATTTGATATTTGTGATAAAAATCAGACATTTATTTTACCTTTAAAAAGTCTATGAAGATATTATTGCAAAGTTATGGCAAATTCTAAAAGTCTTAATATTAAGATAGCTAAAGATGGGAGTTATTGCAATTAAGAGACTTTTGCGGGATATTTTGAGAGATCAAACTGCACTTAAAGGAGTTGTGACTTTTGGACCACTTTCATGCCTTTTTGAAGTCCTCTGAGGGGTTCAAAAATGACTTTGAAAGCTAAATTCAACCAAGGAGTTATTGCTCTCCTAAATGCAGTTGGATTGAAAAAAGCATAAGTATGAGCTTATTAGTCTTTTTTCTAAAAAAATTTGCATAGTTCCTGCAAGTCATTTTGAGATATTCAAATTTGTAACACCTTTGGGCAATATTACATAGTTTGTGCCTTCTCATTCTTTTTTGATATTGTGTCCTTATTGTAAATACAAGTTCTTGTGATGTTTTTTGTCCTTAGAGTTGTATTACATATTGGTGCCTTTATGCAAGAAGATAAACAATTCTTTGCAAGTTGTGAGTTGTGTTGGTCCTAAGAGTTAGTTTTAATTTGTAAGAACAAATCTTTCTTCTCTTGAGTGTTGAGCTTATTCACCCTTCTTATGAATTGTTTATGCAAATATCATGTTATTGGGTTGTATAATAAGGTTCTTGCATTACAAGTTTATGTTGTGAGTGTGTTATCTGTTAAGGCTCAAGGATAGATTTTGGTGCATCACCATAGGTTTTAGATTTCAATTTTGTTATCTTTCTATCCCTTTTCCTCAGATTTCAATTTTGTTATCTTTCTATCCCTTTTCCTCAGAAAAATTAAGCTTTTGAGACATTAGATGAAGCATGATATCGGAACTGGCCTACGATTTGGAGACTCACTCCAATTTTGGGTAACCCACAAACCCAAGAGAGTTTTGATGTGAAGAGAACACAATTATATTGAAAGGGGAGGAAAGGGTGAATCAGTACAATGAAAACTTTGTCAATTTAAGACATTTATCCAAACAATTGTTGTTAATAACTTTAATTGCTGAAATCAATAATTATGCACAGGAACACAATAACTCAAGATTTTCGTGGAAACCCAATGTGAGAGAAAACCATGACAAACAATTGTTTTATATATAAACTTGTTCTTTTACAATGTTTTGTAGGCAATGACCTAATAGATGCTCCAACCCCTATATTTATGAGCACCGACTCACTAGAAGCTTCATTTCGCACACTTCGATGGCACCGACCTACTGGAGCACCAACCCATTGGACAAAAACTTCTTCACCTTGATGATGTTTCCTTACTTCAACCGATGATAGACACTTGTATTTCACAACTTCTTCATTGTATGAATATATACATTCTTCTCCCTTGAAGTCAATTTTTCAATCAAGTTATATATAATGTTTTATTCTTCTTTTACATTCTAATACACTCTATGATAGATATATTTAATTAGATAAAATTCTAATTTTATCTATTTCATTTTACTCCAATTCAACTTCTTTTGCTCTTACTTCACTTCGATATATATATATATATATATATATATATATATATATGTTTACATTGTTTTAAACTTCTCTTCTTTTATTTCACCATGGACCTCTCTTTTTCTTTTTATTATACTTTATTTTCAATCTGCTCACTTCTAGTTTCTTATCCACTTGTCACATTTCTCACTTCTACTTTCCTTTATTTTTATTTCACATATCCATCTTTTTATATCGTTTTACTCCAAATGGATGGTGTGTCTCTTGGCAAAAAGATACGTCATATGCAAACTATGCACCTTTTCTAAATCTGGATTTTATTTTATTATCCAAGCACTGATTTTCTTGATTAAGTTTGTCAGGTATCTTATGTATAGTTTTGAAACTACTTTAAAATACTAACTCATAATCTTTTCTTCCATAATCAACAACACTTTCTATTTGCTCCAACCAGCTGGGTAGCCAATGTCACTTGGACTCCCCTTATTATTATTGAACATGCGATATGTACGTTCCATATTGTGACATTGAATCACACGATGACTGGGCATAGTATTTTTATTAAAAATGCTTCTTATAGAAGTTTAGCTTTATATTGCTTGAGTCCTTATCGTGGTTGCTCTATCTTTTGTCCTAACAATTTTAGAAAGCCTTGGACCATATTCTGCAATGCATGTTTCAGTCTTCCATATCTGTATAGTTCTTCACACGTCTTGTAATGTATTAGATCAATGTTTATTCGCAGCCATTATGAATTATGTTCGTCTTCATTTGTGTGATCGTTGCGGGGAAAACAAATGGACCATAATCACCATTTTAACTTATCCAAATTCAATCCCTATAAATTCATGATGACTTGACAGGAAACACATACATGATATGCTTTGTTTAGAGTGCTGACTTGTAATGCCATCTGCACCTTACCATTCGCTGAAGACATTATCTTTAGTAAAGGATAAATGTTATATCATTATTTTAAATATTATGTGATTGTCGTAAAAGATATGTAGTTTCTTTAATATATGCAACTCTTTGATGTTTAACGAATATCTCAATCTTTCCGTACTAAAATATTTTAAATGTTGAAAGCTATCATTTTTATTTATGGAAGTCATCATAGTTATTACTGTCATAAATTTTTTGAAGAGCACACGATTTATACTGAGAGGGGGGAATGAATCAGTATAATAACAAATTTGCCAAATCAAAACTTTTATCCAATCAATTAACTTCAAATGCTGAAGTGAACAATTATGCACATGAACACAATAACACAATGATTTACGTATAAACCCAATACGGGAGAAAACCACAGCAAAATAGTTTTTCTATATATAGCCCTGTTCTTTTACAAAATGGTTTGTAGGCTCCAATCTACTAGAGGTTACGACCTCTATGTTTATGAGCACCAACTAACTCGAAGCTCCAACTATTTGTGATGTCAATCCTAATCAGACACAAGGGATTTATTTGGCACAATTTTCCCCCAGATTATTTCTAGCAAGGTTGGGGGCGAAGCTCCTAAAGCTGAAAATGCCTCTACTATTGTAAAAGGTGTCTGTTGTTATTTCCTTTGGACGACTTATTGTAGCCCTAATTTTGTAATAGGCAAAAAGCTTATATAACATAGCTTAGGGTTAGCGATTTTATTATCTATGATGTATGATGATATTTTAGCTTCTTACCGCGGTATTGAGCTATAAGGGATTACAAATTGTAATCAAGTTGTAATCACTGGATAGTAATAATATTTGACTTGTTGGTGGATGTAACCTGGGGATTTGGTGAACCACCTTAAATCTTTGTGTCTTGTGTTCTCTTTTGTGTGATTTATTATTTTCTGATATTAGTTATATTTGCATGTAACTGTTATTTTTGTCTGTAGTTAATCCTAACAAGTGGTATTAAAGCTAGATTGTCGTCGTTCTTTTTAGCCTAGACCGTCATCGTTTTTGGCTATCCTTTGCAATGTCTCACCATTGAGTGGGAGCGATGGCAGATGAGGGTAAGCTGAAGGTTGAGAACTTTAATGCATAGAAATTTCAGTTAGGGAAAATGCAAATGAAGGACTATCTTTATCGGGAGGATTTAGGTAATCATTCGAAAGAAAAGCCAAGAAACAAGGAACTTTGACAAATGAGTGAGAAATTTTAGAGACAAGGCACTTGGAAGTATTTGATAATGCCTGGCACAATTAGTGACATTTAATATTACAAAAAAGAAGACGACGAAAGAATTGATGCAAACCCTAGCAAAACTGTATGAAAAGACCTCTGCTTCAAACAAGGTGTTTCTCATCAAGCATTTATTTAATTTGAAGATGGCAGAAGGTGGATTTGTTACAGATCATTCAATGACTTTAATACAATTACAACTCAATTATCATTTGTAAATATTAATTTCGATGATGAAATTAGGGCTCTCTTGATTTTGTGTTATTTCCCTGAAAGTTGGAATGGTTTGATAATGGTTCTGAGTAATTTTGTTTCTGCATCAAATACCCAAAAATTTGATGACGTGATTGGTGTTATTCTGAGCGAGGAAAATCGAAGGAAAACCACAAGTGGATCTACATTAGAAAGTGCTTTGAACACACAAAGCAGAGGCAAAACAAAAGAGAGAGGATGTAATTCTTCAAATCATGAGAAATCAAGAGGAAAATCAAAGGGGAAGAGGTCTCAATCCAAAGGCCCAAGAGATTGATGGTACTGTGGGAAACCAGGGCATAAGAAGAAAGATTGTTGGACTCGAAAGAACAATGAAGGAAATAAACCAGAAGGGAGCAATGAAACAAATATGGGAAGTAACAAATGCAAAGAGAATGTTTTGATTCTTTCTTTAGAAAGTGTTGATGATTTTTGGGTTTTAGATTTTGGGGCTTCATTTCATGCAACACCCCATAGAGATTATTTTATTGATTATGTCCAAGGGGATTTTGAGCTTGTTTATTGAGGGGATAAACCCTATTAGATTGTTGGAAAGGGAAATATAAAGATAAAGTTGCAGAATGGGAATTATTGGCTACTGCATAAGATAAGACATATTCCAAGGTTGAGTAGAAATTTAATTTTAGTAGGGCAACTCGGTGATGAGGGTTGCGTAGTTATTTTTAATGATAAAAATTGAAAGGTTTCAAAAGGTTCCCTTGTAGAAAAAGCTGTGAAAGTAGGCAACTTATATCCTTGTATAGGGGTTGGAGCATCTATTAGGTCATTGCCTACAAAACAGTTGTTGTAATTCCAATACAACACTATGGCACTATAGACTTTGGCACATAAGTGAGAAAGGTATGAAGTTACTTCATTCAAAGAAAGTTTTGCGAGGTTTAAAATGTGTCAATATGGATTTATGTGAATGTTGTGTGTATGGAAAACAAAAAAGTGTGAGTTTTGTAAAGAGTAGGAAGAAAAAGAAAAAAGAGAAATTAGAGCTTGTGCATACAGATGTATAAGGACCATCTCAAGTATCTTCCCTTGGTGACTCTCATTATTTTGTTACATTTATTGACTATGCAACTACAAAAGTATGAGTTTCTTTCCTTAGAGTCTAGAGAGAAATCTGATGTATTTCAATATTTTAAGAAATGGAAATGCTTAGTTGAAAATGAGACTGGTAAGAGATTAAAATCTCTCAAATCTGATAATGGTGGTGACTATTGCAATTACGAATTTGAAGATTATTCCTCCACTAATGGTATCTATAGATAGAAAATTGATCCAAGGACTCTACAAGAAAATGGAGTGGCTGAACGCAAGAACAGGACAATAATGGAGCATGAGGCTGCATGCTGTGGTGCCCTTAAATATTTGGGCAGAGGCTGTCAATACTATTGTATAATTGACTAATAGAGGTCCCTCTATCTATAATCATATAGTCTATATGCAAGTTTATCTATAATCATTCATTCGTCCTTAGCATGATGAGGGACTACACAGGAGGCAAGGAGTTAGTGCATTCAGGCATCATGAGGTTTGCCTCGAATTTCATTACATTGTAGTCCTTGTTGACATCAAGGGACGATTTAAGGAGCATGTTTGTTGCGTGGGAGTGGATTACATCTTCCTATGCTACGACCACTACAAGGGTAGATGTGGTGAATTTCATCTTTGATGATGATGGTTTTTCGAAACCTGCTAAAGAAATCCTTAAGGTAAATTTATTGCAATTTAACACTTAGTATTTTACTATTTAGTATTTAATATTTATTATTTAATATTTAATTATTTAATAATTTAGTTTTACTTTTAATTATGTTATTTTATATTTAAGTTTTGACTCAATTTTTTTTTACATTATATGCAGGTCATTGACCCCCTTGTATCTCTCCTATGAATTGTTGATAGGGAGAAGCCCTCTATGAGCTACATATATGAGGGCATGGATAGGGCCAAGGAGACCATATGAGCCCAATATGCAGGAGTGCAGGAGAAGTATACTCCTATTTGGGATATCATTGATAGGGGATGGCAGAATCAGCTCCACCGAACCATCCATGCAATAGCTTACTTTTTGAATCCGGTATTTTGTTTTCGTCCTGACATTAAAGAGGATGAGGAGGTACTCACCGGCTTATATATAGTGATCCATGGGTTAAGTAGTGATGAGGATAGCACTACTGCAATCATTGAGCTCAACAAGTTCAATAATAAAGAAGGGCCACTTTTCTCTTGCAGGATGGCCATAGATAGTCGGACAACAATACAACCAAGTAAAAATTAAATAATATATTCATGAATCTAAAGTTTATTACTTATAAGTTGTCCATTTTAATTGTTGATTATGAAATTTTAAAGTTGTAAATGAGAAAAAAAAATTGTTTTCCCCTATTTCAGATAGAAAGTTGCAAATGTTTGGGCCACAACCCCAAAACTTCAAAAAATCGTCATCTGTATTTTGAGTCAGGCAAGCAGTGCTTCTAGATGTGAGCACAATTGGTCCATGTTCGAACACATCTACTCGAAGAGGAGAAATAGGTTGACTATGCAGAGGTCAAATGATCTTGTCTTTGTTCATTACAACCTTCGTCTTAGAATCAAACAGATTATGGATATTGCTTCCTCTACGATCATGCTAGAGGAGATTGATAGTGAATCAAAGTGGCTTACTGAGGCTATGGATCTAGTCTTGACTAAGGAAGACCATAAGTGGACTAACTAGGTGGAGGAGGCAGCTAGAGCACGTTTAGGCACTGGTAGACGCACACATGCATACATAGACACAGGCCATAGTGATGTTGTTCGTGAGCCCATCTTACATGCGAGGGCTATGGCTCGGTAATCCTCTAGGACCTACTTTAGATGCCTTTCTAGTAGCCAGACTGGATACTCAGAGGCTGAGGCTAAGGTTGCGACTGAGCTTGACGATGATGATGAGGCTTGAGTTGGAGCCTTGTTTTCTCATTTTGTTTACAAATATTGATAGACATAAGTTTCATGGATCTTCATTTTAAATTTTACATGCATTTATGATATGATTTCTTATGGATCTTCATCTTACATACATTCTATGATTTGAATCATTATGATAATATGATTTCTATTTACTTCAGCTACAACCTACGATTTACATTTTGCATGTAACATAGTTATGTATGTGAAGGATTTATCATTTATGTTCCATGTGAATGAATGTTAACTTCTATTTGATGATGTCATAGTGTGTTTAAGTTATATTCAATAAAGGGTGCATCAAATAATTTTTAAATTGTTAAAATCTCTAAATTTAAAAGTTTTTTTTTAATTTACCGATTCATAGCCGATTCATGATTCGATTCGATTCTAAAAATTGAACCAAACTGAAAGTTAAGTCAAAGAAATGTGTATTTGTTGGATATGGCATTGATGAATGTGGTTATAGGCTTTGGGATTTTGAAAATTGTAAAATTGTAAGAAGTAGGGATGTCATTGATGCAAAAGCATCTTGGTTGCAAGGGCAATCTTGCATCATCCAAAAATATTTTATTTTTAGTCTTTTCTATTTTAATAAGGACTAGTAGAAAGGGTGGTTACTATTTATGGGAACTTACTATTTTTAGTAAGTTTGTCATACGAGCTCAGAATGTTCTCATTTTCTACAGGAAGGTTCATTTTGGAGTTCTAACCCTACAAAAAAAATTCCATTGCTCAAGCATTAGTATCAAAGAAATTATTGCGCATTTTCAGCGGAAAAATTTGTAAAAAAATCTTCAAGCTCACCGTTGGAGGCCTTAGATTGCCCGGATGAGGTCCAAAAACTCCACGGAAGGGCGCTACCGCGATTTTGAGCCTATAGATCAAAAGCTGGTGTTTCCGAAAAGTGGTTACAATAGCCAATCGAAGAAACGGTTCGTGAGTTATGGCCTTCAGAAATTGGGCTACCAAAATTTCTAAAATAATTTGTCAAAGATGTATATGGCTGACTCTATGTGTATTGTTAGGGTCTGTCAGCCCTAGGTTTTAAGTTTGAGTATCTAGAACCTTCCCGAGCGGCATAAAACTGCCTATTTAAGAAAGGTCCGAACATTGTCTAGGACAACTCTAGGTGATAGTTCACAGCTTGTCTTGCAAATTATTGTACTAAAGGCGCCCATGTCGGTTAGCATATTGTACTTGTGAATTCTATAATTTCGCATTTGCAGCGCAAATAAAAAAGTCCATATTTTGTTCTCGCATTTGCTTTTCTTTCTTTGTTCTCGTGAGCATGAGGATGAAATAAGAAAATGCCGAAGCAGAGGCAGTTCTAAATCCAGAGGAAGAGAGGCTTCTTAGGGCCATCTCCAAGATTGAAAGAAGTCCTAAGTTTGAGGTTCCTACATTTTCGATAAATCTTAATGTAGAAGAGCTGATTGATTGGATCAATGAACTAGAGAAGTACTTTGAGTATGAAGATATTGATGATCTCAATAGGGTCAAGTTTGCGAAGGCAAAACTAAAAGGGCATGCGAAGATCTGTTGGCAAGAGGTTTAGTTGGAGCGAAATAGAAAGGGAAAGGACAAAATGACCAGATGCGATCAGATGAAAGATAAACTGAAGCGATAATTCATTCCAACAAATTATGAGCTTGATCTATTGAAGAAGATGCAAGGGTTGAAGCAACTAGGGAAATTTGTTCTAGAGTATACCGAAGAGTTCTACCGATTCTCATTAGAACCGGCCATGTAGAAGTTGATAAGGAGAAAGTCGCTCGTTATCTTAATGAGTTAAGGCTCAACATTTAGGATGAGCTAAGTCTGGTTTGAATGAGCAGTATTGAGGAGGCCTACCAGTTTGCCCTAAGAGTTGAGGGGAAACTGAGCAAGAAGTTTGACAATAAGAACAGTGGAAGAGGTCGCGATGGAAGATCTGGTGGATGATCTTATGCCAGTCGTAATAATGATCAAAAGAACAAGGATGAGGTTGGAAGTAGCAGTCAAAACCAGAGGGAAAACAATTTCAATCGTTTCCATGATCAGAACAATAGAGATCAGAGAGGAAGAGGCAAAGGACAAGGATCTAGAAGAGGAGGCTTTCGTGGAAAATGTTTTCACTGCGGAGAAGAAGGGCATAGAGCATTTGAATGTACCCAGTGCCAAGAAAGGACAGTTCGAATAACACAAGATCAAGCGAGAGTTGCAAATGTTGATGAAGATGCCAGATCCTCACATTCTGAAGATGCTGAAAGAGGACAAGTCCTAGTTAACCGAAGAGTCCTGCTGAGTGGTGAGAATAAACCTGAGCAAAGAAGGAGCTTGTTTCACACAAGGTGCAGATGTGAAGATAAGCGTTGTGATGTGATCATTGATGGTGGAAGCACTAACAATCTGGTCTCAGAAATGAAGGTCACCAAGTTGAAGGTGAAGAGGCAGAAACACCCGCATCCATATCGTATTGCTTGGGTGCAAGATGACCACAAGGTCATGGTCAATGAGCAGTGCTCAATGAAGTTCAAGATTGGAAGCTACCAAGCTGAGATACTATACGATATCATACCTATGGATATATGTCATATGTTGTTGGGTAGGCTGTGGCAGTTTGACAGGCATGTTGTACATGATGGGCGAGCAAATACCTATACTCCAACTAACGATGGAGTGAAACATAAATTGAAACCGTTGAAGGATAAAGAAGAAAATGTATATAGTCCTGCTAGAATATGTTTTGTTGATGGAAAAGAGTTTCTTAAAGGTATGAAAAATGAGCATATGTGTTTTGCTATAATTCCTAAACATAGTAAAGAAGTACACAAAGTACCTGATGGATTGCTCCCAATGAGAAAGATCAGTCACTAGATGGATTTGGTTCCAGAAGCCAATTTGCCAAATAAGGCAGTGCACAGAATGGCACTGGCAAAAAGTGAAGTTGAACAGGCAAGTTCATAAGTTATTGCAAAAGGGGTTGATTCGAGAGAGTCTGAGTACATGTGTTGTACCAATAGTATTAGCACCAAAAAAGAATGGAGAATAGAGGATGTGCACAAATTCTCACACTATCAACAAGATCACAATAAAGTATAGATTTTCATTGCCAAGGATGGATGATATTATGGACTGTTTGAGTGGAGCTAAGTATTTCACAAAGATAGATCTGAAGAGTGGGTACCATCAAATTCGTTTCAGAGAAGGTGATGAGTGGAAGATTGTTTTCAAGACAAGGGAAGGACTACACGAGTGTTCAGTCATGCCTTTTAGGCTAACCACTACACCAAGCACTTTCATGAGGCTCATGAATGAGGTACTGAAAGAGTTTCTGGACAAGTTTGTCATTGTTTACCTAGATGATATATTGATCTTTAGTAAAACATTCGAGGGGCATTTGATTCATATTTGCAAAGTGCTTGATAAGTTGAGGGAAGAAAAATTGCTGATAAACCTGAAGTGCAGTTTTGTAAAGAAAAAGTTGGTGTACCTAGAATTTGTAGTCTTAGGAGAAGGTTTGAAAATGGACTCGGCGAAAGTGAAGGCTATTCTTGAATGGCCTACTCCAAGGAATGCGACAAAGGTAAGATCTTTTCATGGACTGGCTACATTTTACAGAAATTTCATAAGTTTTAGCAATATTTATGGACCCTTGACTGAAACAATGAGAGGGAATAGGAAAGAGTTTAAGTGGACTGTAGAAGCAAATAAGAGTTTTAAACTGTTGAAACAGAAAGTTATTGATCACACTGTTTTAGCACTTCCTGATCTTAACAAGGAGTTTCAAGTAGACTGTGATGCTAATAGTACTGCAATAGGAGTTGTTTTGAGCCAAGAAGGTAGATGTGTTACTTATTACAATGAGAAGTTGAATGATGCAAAAAGAAATTATTCTGTTTATAATCAAGAATTTTATATTATAGTACAAGCATTGAAGAAGTGGAGACACTATCTTCTTCTTAAGGAGTTTGATGTGTATACTAATCATCAAGCTTTGCAAAATTTGAATAGTCAAGGAAAATTGAACAAAAGGTATTTAAAGTGGGTTGAGTTTTTGCAAAGTTATACATTTGTTTTGAAACACAAGAGTGGGAAGTCTAAGTTGCAAATGCTCTTAATAGAGGACAACTTTTGCTGACAGAAATGCAGATAGAGGTGGTTGGGTTTAAGGAACTCAATACATTGTATCTATATGATCCTGATTTTGGTGAAGCGTGGAAGGCTTGTACAAAACCTATTACACTTGACAAGACAAAGTGGTTGGATTTCATGATCCAGGATAATATGTTGTTCAAAAGAAGACAGTTGTGCATTCCCCGAAGTTCAATGAGAGAGAATCTCATCAAGGAGAAGCATAGTGGAGGATTTGCTGGACATTTTGGCGAAAATAAAACCATAGCTTTGGTTGCTAAAAATTACTACTGGCCATAGTTGCAACAAGATGTGATGAAATTTATACAAAGTTGCAAAGTATGTCAGATGGCGAAAGGAGTGAAGCAGAATACAAGGTTGTATCAACCATTACCTGTACCAAAGAACCTATGGGAGGATATCAGCATGGATTTTGTTCTTGGATTACCAAGGACACAGTGCGGGCATGATTCTATTTTTGTGGTGGTTGACAAGTTTTCAAAGATGGCATATTTTATTCCTTACAAGAAGACTAGTGATGTTGTTCATGTAGCAGACTTGTTTTTTAGAAAAGTGGTGAGATTAGATGGTCTGCCAAGAGTATAGTTTCAGATCGAGATTGTGAAAGAAGTTGAAGATGGATTTGAAGTTCAGTTCATCACATCGTCCACAGACTGATGGACAGACAGAAGCTATGATTTGCAGTTTGGTAAATTTGCTAAGATGCTTGGTTGGAGATAAACTAAGAGGATGGGATATGATTTTACCACAGGCGGAATTTGCATATAATAATTCTATAAATAGGAATACTGGTAAATCACCATTCTAGAGTGTATATGGGAGTAGTCCCAGAAATGCTTCTGAATTGGAACAGTTGGATAAGGGAGAGATAAGTAGTGTTGAAGCAAAAAAATTTGCTAAACATTTGAAGAACATTCATGAGGAGGTGAGGAAGCACATCATAAAGATGAATACACAATATAAGGCTAAGGTGTGTGTGAAAAGCAGATATAAGAAATATCAAATTGGAGATGAAGTCATGGTTCATTTGAGAAAGGAGCGTTTTCCAGTGCGTACATATAATAAGTTGAAGATGAAGAAGTTTGGACCGTATAAAATAGTGAAGAGGCATGATTTTGGCAATGTGTATAAAGTGGAGTTGCCTACTGAATTGAATATTTCACTAGTATTTAATATTTCAAATTTGACAGAGTATTATGAAGAAGGTGATGGAGATGAAGTTGCAAAAGCACAGTGTAGCATTCCAGCAACTAGTTTGCCTACAAAGGAGATTTGAGGGGATACTAGACAATCGTGTTGAAAAAAGTACCAAAAACAGAACTTATGAGGAATATCCAATCAAATGGAAAGGGAGACCAGTTCAAGATTCATCATGGCTAGCAAAGGAGGAGGTTAACCATCTTGGTTTTCCTCTGAACACCAAAGACGTGACGGGGTCACTTCTCAAATTGCCCTGGGTGTCTGATGCAGGAGCATCCTGGGTGCAAGGGCAATCTTGCATCACCCAAAAATATTTTATTTTCAGTCTTTTCCATTTTAATAATGACTGATAGAAAGGGTGGTTACCATTTATGGAAACTTACTATTTTTAGTAAGTTTGTCACACGAGCTCAGAATGTTCTCATTTTCTACAAGAAGATACATTTTAGAGTTGTAAACCTACTATAGAAATCTCAATGCTCAAGCATTAGTATCAAAGAAGCTATTGTGGATTTTCAGTGGAAAAATTTGTAGAAAAATTTTCAAGCTCACCATTGAAGGTCTTGTGCCCAGATGAGGTCAGAAAGCTCGACCGAAGGGCGCTAGCGTGGTTCCGAGTTTGTAGATTAAGAGCCGGTGTTTTTGAAAAGTGGTTATAGTAGCCAATCGGAGCAACGGTTCGTGAGTTATGGCCTTCGGATTTTGGTCATCTTACATACACTAACCAAGTTCCGGCAGTATCTGGTGGGTGCCAAGTTTGTCGCGCGCACTGATCACAATAGTTTGAGATATTTTCTGGAGCAACGAGATTTGAACAAGAGGCAACAAATATGGGTAAGCAAGGTTCATGCATTTGATTTTGACATTAAATATGTAAAAGGAAAGAACAATGTGGTTACAGATGCTTTGTCCAAAAAATCCGTGCTTACTAACCCAGATTTCAACCGATTGGAAAGCACAATTGTTGGTAGAATATTTTAAAAACACATTTGCATGTGAGCTAATGGATGGCATTGCCAAGAATGATAGGTACAGAGTAGTAGATGACATCATTTACTATAAGAGTCAGATATTCCTAGTACTTGAATCTAAATTGAAGCAAAAAATTCCTAAAGGAGTTACATGACTCACCCTTGGCAGGACACCCAAGCTTCCTCAAAATTTAGAGAAGTCTTCGTGAGAGGTTTTCATGGAAAGAATTAAAAAGGGATGTGTTGCAGTATGTAAGAGAGTGTGTGGTCTGCCAGCATAACAAATCCGAACATACTCTGTCTGTCAGGTTACTGCAACCGCTACCAATTCCAAAACATAAGTGGGAAAGTATCTCGATGGATTTCATAACGCGGCTTCACAAGGTGAACGAGAAGGATTGTATTTTCAAGCAGCACAAGTTGCCGAGTTGTTTTTTAGAGAAGTTTTTCGTCTGCACGAGTTACCCCGAAACATTGTCAATGATCAAGATGAGCAATTCATCAGTATCTTCTGGACAGAATTGTTTCTGATGGTAGAGACAGAATTGTCACCAAGTACTAGTTACCACTCGCAGACAGACGAACAAACGAAGGTGGTGAACAAATGGCTCGAAGGTTACCTCCGGAACTATATTTCGGCACAACAATGAGTGTGGGTCAAATGGATCCATCTGGGAGAATATTGCTACAATACCATGTACCACATGTCCATCAGAATGCCACCATTCAAAGCTCTGTACGAGTACAAACCCCTTTCATTCATCGACACAATTTTGGGAGACAACCGCGCACCAAGCGCAAGGGACTGGCTTCAGGAGGGACAAGACATTCTGAGATGCTTGAAGGACAAATCACAAAGGGCACAAAATCAATAGAAGATGTACGCCGACAAACACAGAATGGAGAGGAGTTTCAAAGAAAGAGATTTGGTCTATCTCTGGCTCCAACCCTATCGAATTCCTGTTGGAGTTCTGGATCGTTCGCCATTTTGGAAGTGAAAGATCTTCCTTATTTAGCTTGTGTTGTTTTGGTGGGATTCAACCCTCACCTTATTCCGTCGGTGTTTAGCTTGGCCTGAATCTGGCAAATTGAAGAATTACTTGTATGTGGATATACCATTGTTATTTGGTGTGTATCTTTTCGGTCTCTGCTACTGCAAGTTGTGTGTTGCATTCTCCATTTTTAAAGCGGTATCATCAAATTGCCTTGGACCCTCCATACACTAACCATACACAGTATCCTTCCCCAGTTGGTGTCACCATATCCATACGGCCATTCTGTATGGCCCTCCAATATGTAATGGGCACCCCTGACAATCAAAAAAACTAAACCAAATTGCTGAAAGGAATTATGTCAAACAGTTTGCATTCAACCTCTTATTTCTCCGTTTAATGTTTTAAACCCCTTATAACTCCGGAAATCAACGTTTATTTGTTTGTTGTCTTTTGTGCATGGAATTGGTATCATACAATATAAACAAGAAAGAAACTACAATAATATGCAAAGTGGAAATGAACTGCTGCCAACAAAATGTTATTTTCAGAATTCATAAAACCAAATACATCACAGATTTATCAACTCACTGATTACTTCAGCATTATTGACATAATACTCCAGCCCATGCTTTCGAACTTGCTGCTACAGTGCTTTGTCCTTCAATCAGTCCACTACCTTCGTAATATCATTCCCTCAAAGTGGCATAAGCGTCGGACAAGTAGTGAAGAAGATATGAGCAAAATACCAAATCTACCTGTAGCCAGAAATGCAACTAAACTGCCTGATAATGAAGCCGATAACAAAGAATTCCAAAGGCCAAACCCCAAGGGAATGACGTCTAGAATGTTACAAGAGAGGATAAACATCCTCAAATGCCAAGAACAGAGCTGCAACTCACACACCAATTTCTTCTCATATTCAACCTGTCTAATGAAGCCACAAATGCTTCCTTTTTATTCTATTTCCAAGGGTCCGCTCAACTCATATGGCCAATGTGGGATAAAAGATGTGTAATATATAAAACATATATTAAAATACCCCTTATGTCTCCCTTGGGTACACATCCCCATAAAATAAATATTAATGTAACACTTTAATATTTTACAATTAAATTAGACATTACTTTAATAAAACTTCAGGCATTAAAATGTATCAGCAATCGGACTCTGAATAATGCGAGTGAGAGCTCATCGGAAAGCTCTCACCAAGGAGTATCAAATCCAATCACCAAAATTGACCTGCACTGTGTCCTGCCAACTTACTAAAAATAGTAAGTATGCTTGAAACTGAGTAAATCAACTTCGATTTGGCCCAAACTGGAAATGACCAGGCCAAAACACTCCAGGATCCCATTAAACCCTTCGTTAGCCCTCGGGACCATGTAGCATAAGGCTAATGCGCACACACTTGATCAACTGCTAAAATGGGGACATTACGGTCTGCCCCCCTTGAAATTGCTTGTCCTCAAGCAATCTCAGTCCAGCCTGCTGAATAACCTGCTCACTCTCCCATGTAGAATCTTCCTCCGGCAGGTCTTTCCATCTGACCAAATACTCCTTCACTGTCCTGTTTCTAAGCTTCCTCTCTCTGGTGTCCAGAATAGCCTCGGGTACTAACACCAGCTTCCCCTCCTCATCCAAAGGGGGTAAATTTGCAGAAGGCACTACACTCTGACCAATGGCTTTCTTAAGCCTAGACACATGAAACACATTGTGCACTCGATTGCCCTCTGGAAGCTCAAGCTCATAGGCGACTTTGCCCACTTTGCGAATCACCCTGTAGGGACTATAAAATCTAGGTTTCAACTTTTCAGCTCCTCTCTTCTTGAGCGATGACTGTCTATATGGTTGTAGCCTCAAGTAAACCATATCCCCTACCTCGAAGCTATGCTCTATTCGATGCTGATCAGCATACAATTTTTGTTGATTTTGGGCCTGTTGTATATTCTCTTTGAGCACTTTCAGGATGTCCTAACTATCCTGCAATAAGTTTTTGCCTTTGGGCACTCTACTGCCCCCCAAAACTAAATCTATGAAGCTAGGTGCTTCATAACCATAGAGTGCCATGAAAAGAGTCATCTTGATGGACATATGATAAGTGGTGTTATAACAATACTCTCTTATATGCAACCATCTAATCCAAGCCTTTTGTTGTGCAATTACATAGTTCCTCAAATATCCTTCCACCCATTTATTTACAATCTCTGTTTGCCCATCTGTTTGCGGATGATAACTAGTGCTAGGTGTAAGATCTGTACCACACAACCTAAACAACTCTTGCCAAAAAACACTCATAAACTTACTATCCTAGTCGCTGACAATGAATTTGGGCAGCCCATGTAACCTGAATATCTCTCTAAAGAAAAGATCCGCCACCTATGCTGCTGTGTAAGTGGACGGAATAGCAAAAAAGTGAGCAAACTTCATCAAGCGGTCCACCACCACATAGATGCAATCCCTTCCCTGCACTTGTGGTAAACCAGTGATGAAGTCCATCGAAATACTTTCCCATTTCCTATCAGGAATGGGCAAAGGCTGTAATAAACTTGCAGGAAATGTGTGCTCTCCCTTATTCTGTTGACAAACCACACACTCCTTGACATACCTCTGAACATCATCCTTGAGCCCTTTCCATGAAAACCGCTCTCAGATCTGCCTGTAGGTCTTGAAGACCCTCAGATGTCCAGCTGTGGGTGCATCATGAAATGCCTTCAATATCGCCTCTCTCAAATGTGATGATGGAATCAAATAAACCCTGTCCTGAACTCTGATCAATCCATCTATCACCTCATAGCGATCATCCTGTATGGTTCCTGAAATCAATCCAGAAGCCCAAGCATCTCCGACATACTCTGCTATAATCCGATCTATCCAATCTCCTGTAATCTCTGCTAGAGCACATAAGTGAGGTCTTCGAGATAAGGCATCAACCACCACATTTTTCTTACCTTTGACAAACTCTATGTCAAAGTCATAAGCCTGCAATTTAGTCACCCATTTTTGTTGCCGGTCATTAAGATCACGCTGACTCATGAAGTATTTAATACTGTTGTGATCAGTCTTGATCACAAAATGTCCACCTACCAAATATGATCGAAATTTGGCCAATGCATGCATTATGACCAACATCTCCCGGTCATAGACAGAATAACTCTTTTCAACTCCTCGGAGCTTCCTACTCTCGAATGCAATGGGATGCTTCTCCTGCATCAATACTACTCCAATCCCATCACCTGATGCATCACAATGAAGCTTAAAAGGCTTCGTGAAATCCGGTAGAGCTAGAACTAGACATGAAGACATTACCTGCTTGAAATGCTCAAAACACCTCTGTGTTGCCCCTGTCCACACGAAGGCTCCTTTCCTAGTAAGATCTGTCAAGGGTGTAGCAATCTGTGAGAATCCCTTAACAAACCTCCTATAAAAACCACATAAACCAAAGAATCCCTTAAGCTGTGTAAGGTTTGAGGGAGTAGGCCACTCTACAATAGCTCTAATCTTTTCGAGATCAACCCAAACGCCATCTGCACTAATGATATGCCCAAGATAAAGGAGCTCAGTCATGCCAAACTCACATTTAGATTCCTTGGCATACAATGACTCTCTCTCCAGAATAGATAACACCTCCTCCAGATGATGTAAGTGCTCCTCCCAGGTCTTACTGAAGACCAAGATGTCATCAAAGAAGATCAAGACAAATCTCCTCAACTGCTTCCTGAATACTTGGTTCATACAACTCTGAAATGTAGCGGGTGCATTGGTTAGACCAAATGGCATAACCATGAACTCAAAGTGGCCATAGTGACATCGGAAGGCTGTTTTCTCAATGTCCTTTGCTCTCATCCTGATCTGATGGTATCCGGATCGCAAATCAATTTTGGTGAAGAAGCATGCCCCATGCAACTCATCAATCAGCTCATCAATCCTAGGAATGGGATCCCTGTTTTTAATTGTTTTCTTATTCAGTGCCCTGTAATCGATGCACATGCGCATCATCCCATCCTTCTTCTTTACCAATACTACTGTTGAAGCAAAAGGGCTCTTACTGGGCCTGATATGCCCCATCTCCAACAAATCCTTAATCGCCTTCTCTATCTCATCCTTGTGTTTCTTAGGATGACGATAGGGAGTAATCATAACTGGTTTGGCTCCCTCTTCGAGCTCAATAACATGTTCCATCCCTCTGTCAGGAGGAATCCCATGAGGAATATCGCTAAATACTTTAGCGTGTCTATCAAGTATCTTCTGGATATCTGGTGGATGACTCTTTTCTTGTGGCTCTGGTGAAGTTGGCATAATGTAGCACTCTGCTGCCCACTCTATGTCATTATGACGAAAAAGTCTCTGCATTCTCCTCAAGGAGACTACTCTGCAACCTCCATCTGAAAGTCCTCTAAGTACCACAGTTCTGCCCTCATGCTGGAATCTCATCTCCAATTTCACTAGGTTGTGTGTGAACTCAACTAGTGAAGCCATCCATGTCATGCCGAGGATGACATCATAATCTCCCATGTCCACAACATAGAACTCATCCTCCAACTCGTAGCCATCTCCAAACCTAATGCGAAGATTAGATATCTTCCGAGTGCATAATAATTTATCACCGTTAGCCACCATGACTCTAAACCCATCATGCTCCTCTGTCTGTAACCCTCTCCTGGCTACCAACTGTGAATATATGAAGTTATGTGTAGCCCAGTGTCAATAAGAGATATCACTTTCTGCCCCTAGATAGTACCCCTGACCTTAAATGTGATTGCCTTTTGGGCCCCTGTCAAGCGTGCCAACGATCTATCATCCTTAGGAATGTTGCTCTCCTCTATAGTGTTACCCTCATCTGAATCGGAGTGCTGATCCCTCTGACTCTGAATCTTCTGCTAAAAAATACACCATTTGATTTGCCTTAGCCTTGAGAGAACATTTATGAGATAAGTCCCAAGGCTCTCTACAATGGAAGCACAACTTCTTTTTTCGAAGTTCATTCAAGGTTTCATCGTCTAGTCCTTTTGATCCTTCTTTGGGTTTGCTATACTCTTTCTGAAACGATTTTTTGTCTTTGTCCTTGCGGTAGGAAGAATCTCTTGAATGGTTTTTTCCTTTGTATACCGAAGGGGCTAAATCTCGTGCCTTTTTAGTTGCTTCAGCTAAGGTGAGTGGATCATGTCCCTTCACCCAACCTCGTAATGGATCAGCAAGACCATCGCAAAATAACACCACCAATCTCGTAGGAGAGATATCAGTAACAAGTACAGACAAGCGCTGAAACTCGGCAATGTAAGCATCCACAGAACCTGACTGTTTTAACTGTGCTAGTTCCTTGAAATGTAACTCGGGATCCCTAGTGTCAAATCTCTCAATCAATGTTTTGGTGAATTCCTCATAGGATGTAATCTGATTATGCCCCAAAGTCACCATGCCATGATGCCACCATTCATGTGCAACGCCATCCAAGTGCATAGCCGCATACTTGATAGCCTCCTCCTCAGGCATTGGATTTAGCTGCAAGTATGTATCTACCTTCTGCACCCAAGCTCGTGCAGTCATCTTCCCTGAAGCATCATAATAAGGTAAGTAAAGTTTTTCAACTTTCTTTCTCAGCTCAAAGTTTTGATTCCTCCCTCCTGCTCTAGGCTTGTGTCTCATCCTCAAGTCCATATAATCTCTGAGGGAAATATCCGCTTGAAACTCCATTCCACTAGCCTCTCAGTCCCTCTTGAACTGATCCTGTAACTCGGTAATCTGCGGTTCGTTTACTGGTTGAACCGGATCTCTAGGTGGGAAGGTGGGTAGAAGAGGTCTCGAGCTCGCAGTCCGCGCTGGGCGTGCAACGTGTCTAAAGTTATCAGCCTCATTCCCATTGTTGCCGGGTCCATTATTACCATTAATGTTATTCTCAGGACCATTGTTGTTGCCTTGGCCTCCATAATTATTGTTTCCCCCATTCTTATTGTTTCCCTCATTGTTATTATTTCTATTGTTGGCATCACCTAGATTAATATTGACACCCATCTGTCTAGCCATAAACTGCAACATCATGTCCATTCGCCTATTTCGCTCCTGCTGCATACGCTACCCCTGCTCTAATGTATCCAGTAATTGTCTAAACATTACCTCCCCCTGATCTGGACCGGCATTCGCGCCTCCCCCTAATCCTGTATTCCTGTCATCTCGATCACCCATATTGTTGTCCTGATCAAAGAATATCTCGTCTGTGTCTGTATGGCTGGATTCAATGTCCCCCTGCACGGATGTACTAGACTGTTTGCTTTGCAAGTCTGAAATCCTATTTTGTCTTGCTCTGGTATCGCGGAAATTATAAGGCCCCTGTCGCATGTTCAAACATAAATGCTTAGCTTGTGTTTTTTATTCATTTCTGATTTTAGAGTTTCGACATTTCATCAAACACTTTTCCCTCTATCTGGCTGTTCCAAATTCCCTATAAGACCTCCACAGGATGGCAGGAACTAGGCTCTGATACCACTGTAATGGGCACCCCTAAATGTCCAAAAAACTAAACCAAATTGCTGAAAGGAATTATGTCAAACAATTTGCATTCAACCTCTTATTTCTCCATTTAATGTTTTAAACCCCTTATAACTCCAAAAATCAACGTTTATTTGTTTGTTCTGTTTTGTGCATGGAATTGGTATCATACAACATAAACAAGAAAGAAACTACAATAATATCCAAAGTGGAAATGAACTGCTGCCAATAAAATGTTATTTTCAAAATTCATAAAACCAAATACATCACAGATTTATCAACTCACTGATTACTTCAGCATTATTGACATAATACTCCAGCCCATGCTTTCGAACTTGCTGCTACAATGCTTTGTCCTTCAATCAGTCCACTACCTTCATAATATCATTCCCTCAAAGCGGCATAAGCGTCGGACAAGTAGTGAAGAAGATATGAGCAAAATACCAAATCTGCATATAGCCGGAAATGCAACTAAACTGCCTGATAATTAAGCTGATAACAAAGAATTCCAAAGGCCAAACCCCAAGGGAATGACTCACACACCAATTTCTTCTCGTATTCAACCTATCTAATGAAGCCACAAATGCTTCCTTTTTATTCTATTTTCAAGGGTCCGCTCAACTCATATGGGCAATGTGGGATAAAAGATGTGTAATATTTAAAACATATATTAAAATACCCCTTATGTCTCCCTTGGGTACACATCCCTATAAAATAAATATTAAAGTAACACTTTAATAGTTTATAATTAAATTAGACGTTACTTTAATAAAACTTCAGGCATTAAAATGTATTAGCAATCGAACTCCGAATAATGTGAGTGATAGCTCATCGGAAAGCTCTCACCGAGGAGTATCAAATCCAATCACCAAAATTGACCTGCATTGTGTCCTGCCGACTTACTAAAAATAGTAAGTATGCCTGAAATTGAGTAAATCAACTTCGTTTTGGCCCAAACTGGAAATGACCAGGCCAAAACACTCCAGGATCCCATTAAACCCTTCGTTCACCCTCGAGACCATGTAGAACAATGGTAACGCACACACACTTGGTCAACTGCTAAAATGGGGACATTACACAATAGTTGTCTCAGCCACCTCACCGTACAGCCTATTCTGGCCTCACCATACGGCCTATTGTTCCCCCAACCCCTCACAAGCCATCTTCCCTCACCCATGCAGACTATCCTGCCACCATATGCACATACTAAGTACGGCCATACTACTGTCCAGCTCCCTTCTCTTGCTCACTGTACTATCACTCTGGGTGACCAAGAACACTGTATAACTTTTCACCAACCATACATCACTATTTGGCCTTATTTCAAGTCTTTTCCTACACTTGGTCGGCCATACGACCTCAGTTCAAGGTTGGCACATTGATTTAAAGGCATATCGCAGGTGCGAAACACTACACACAAGTGGTACTACAATTGCTGTTAAAAGTCTGAAAACATATAAGCAGAAGGTAAATCATCCTACCTAACCTTTATTGCCATTTACAGTACAACAGCAAGTACCACTAGTTCATCAAATGGCCCGAAATTTGCCATTCGTAGCTTTTAATGTTGGCAACCCTTTACAAATTGTTGTTCATCATGATATTCCACCAGCAGCATTGAAAAGTGTGCCATATTTTACTAGTAAAAATCATGTTTCAGCAGTGGAAAATATCAAAGATATAGCTACCCTTTGTGGATTACATCAAGTTCAATATGAAGATGTGGCTTTAAAGTTATTAGCAGCTTCTGTCAAAGGAAAAGCGTTAATTTGGTTCAGAAGTTTAGATGTAAATTCAATTTCCTCATGAGACACATTGGGAAGCTTATTAATCAGCAAGTTTGAACATCTTCCGTATGGCCATTGCCTGGCACCCTCGTTTGTACAGCTTCCACACACTCGTACGGCCCCATCACCTTGCAATAACACCTTCGTACAACCCCCACACACTTACCAAACAGCATTACTAGCCCCGTACAACCATTATTTCTTGCCCACCATATGGCCTTGGGAAGTCAATATGGCCAACCTGTTCTACCAACACCATTCATTTTTAACACATACCTCCCTCTTGCACACTGTACGGCTCAAGAACTTGGCCAAATTTGTCTTACGGGCTTCCATAACTGTATTTCGATGGTATATATCTAGACCGCAACATCACAAACAAGCGCAAGTGCAAAAAGAAAGCTTACAACCATTACAACAGCAAAAGGAGCCTGCTATACCAAGAAACCAGTCTAAGGTTAGTACACAAAATTTCAATATTGTTGAACATCTAAAGAAGACTCATGTTCCTGTTTCCATGTGGGACATTTTAGGACTCCCAAGTCAAAAAGATATGCTACAGGAAGCATTACAGTCACTTACCTTATCTAATAACGCTTTACCACAAATAACTCCTACTTTTCTAATGGCTACAAACGCTAATAAGTCACAATAGCCATTCAAAATAGTTAAACCACCACCTTTTTACATTACACTGATAATAGGCAAGTACCTTCATAATTGAATGATAGATTCAGGTGTTACTAGCTCAGTTATGTCAAAAAAGATTGTTGACCAGCTAGGCCTTAAATATGAGCAAATTGAAAACGGGGTAATTCAGGTAAATGGGACATCTATTGAAATAATTGGAATTATAAGGAATATGGATTTGACCTTGCATGCTTGTCCCAGTTTTTCGGTCCCTATGGATGTATACATCATTGACTTACCTCCTTATTTTTCCATATGTTTATCACATGATTTCATAGCCAAAATAGGAGGTTATGTATCTGCAGATTGATCTCACATGCTTTGCTGCAACAGGTATAGTACTAAGGTCACAATTCCATCTAAACCTATTGCTAAGGATTGCCTTGAACATAATGTTGTTGCCACTGAAAATGAGACAGCAGCTATTTTATTTGACCAAGGGAAAATTAATGTTGTTCATGAGTCCAAAACGCAGATAGACAATGTTCCTGACATATTATTAGATGAGTGGGCTGCTGAAAATGCTGAAATTACAGAAGAACAAGATGAAGAACCAAGTTTGGGCAATTATGTCATTCATAAAACTACTGATTTTCTGCCAAATGTCATGAAAAGTGCAGATTTAAGTTTGGAACAGCAAGGTAATGAGGTGTGAAAATTATTTTTTGATGGTTCATGCAGCAAAACAAGTGCGGGAGGAGGTTCTATGCTGATTTCACCAGCAAATGAAAAGTATTATGCTTCTTTCAAATTTACTTTCAATTGTACCAATAACGTTGTTGAATATGAAGCACTTGTAAACAGATTAAAATGGGCCATAAAGCGAGGTATTAGCTGTCTACAAGGTTTTGGTGATTCTGAACTGATTGTTAACCAAGTTAGAGGCATCCATGCTACTAAAAATGATCTGCTGAAAAGTTATAAACATGTAGTATGGGATTTAATCAAAGTTTTTGAAGCATTTAATTTGCAATCTGTACCTAGAAATCAAAATAAACATGCTGATAGACTTGCTGCAATTGGTGCACAATATGATATACCATCTGAAATCAATAAAAATAAAGGAAATAACCATGTAAAAGTTATTGTTAGACCTGTTGTACCAAATAATGTTGAAAGTTGGCAAGTCTTTGAATCTGATCAGCATATTGTTAATTTTTTAAGAGAAGAAGCTGAGTTTTCTCAGCCTAACCAGCAGAAACTACAGGAACAATATGAGGACCAGATTAGTCAATTAAAGACAAATAAGATGCCTAAGGGTTTGGTAACTTTAGAATCCATTTTTAATACTGATGATCAGTTTAAAAAGGATAAATCTAGCTTGCAGATCAAAGAGGAACACTATGAAGAAATTGCAATTGCAAAGGATAAGAAGCTCAAACTTGGAAAGGTATGTACTCTTTAAGAGCATCAAACTTTTGTTAATTTGTGCAATGAATTCCACGATATTATTGCATGGAATTATTCAGATTTGAAGGGGTTTCATCCTAATATTGCTCAACACACCATTGAATTGGAACTTAGTGCAAAACCAGTTAGACAGAAATAGAGGCCAATAAATCCAAAATTAGAACCTCTTATGATCAACGAACTGAATAAATTAATTGAGAGCAATATTATTTTCCCTATCAAGCATACTTCTTGAGTTTCAAATTTGGTTCCAATTAGGAAGAAAAATGGTGAAATCAAATTGTGTGTTGATTTCCGTGATTTAAATAGAGCTTCATTGAAGGATAGACATCCTTTGCCTTCAATGGAACAAATCTTACAATTTGTTTCAAGTTCAGAACGGTTTTCATTGCTAGATGGTTTTTTTGAGTATAATCAGATTTTAGTCAAGGAAAAGGATAGATTTAAAACAGCATTTACTACCAAATGGGGAGCTATGCCTTATCAGAAGATGCCATTTGGTTTGTCAAATGTAGCTGCAACCTTCCAGAAAGCAATGGATAAAGCAACTTCTTGAACTTAATGTACAGATTTGTGCTTGTTTATCTTGATTACATTACTATTTTTTCAAAGAATGCAGCAAATCATTTTCAGCATTTAAGGCGAATATTTGAGAGATGTAGGGAATATGGTATATCTTTGAATCCAAAGAAAAGTGGTTTTCTGTTCATTAAGGCAAAGTGTTAGGATTCATTGTATCTAAAGAAGGTATTACTATTGAACCAGAAAGAGTAAGTGCAATTTTCACTCTACCACTTCCAGCACATTAAAAAGGACTTCAAAGTTTCTTAGGTAGAATTAACTTTGTAAGTAGATTTATTCCAAATATTGCGGAATTATCAATGTCATTGACAGTTATGTTAAGAAAAAGTATGGTTTTCAGTTGGACAAAAGAAGGTAAACGTAGTTTTGAGCTGATAAAAGAAGCATTAGTTGGTGCTCCTACATTGTTAAATCCAAATTTTTCAAAAGATTTCATATTACATGCCTATGGAAACATTGATTCCATTGCTATCATGTTAGTACAATAGAATGATGAAGGTTTTGAACAGCCATTAGTGTTTTTCAGCCAAGGGCTTAAGGATTACAAACTGCATTATACTTTTGTTGAGAAGCATGTTCTTGCTGTTATTAGAAGTTTGAAAAAATTTAGGCACATGCTTTCAAATAATAAGATTAAACTAATGGTTGCTCACCCTTCTATTAAAGATTTCGTGCCCAACAAAGATCTGAATACTAAAAGAGCAGGTTGGATCACAAAGGCCATGGAATATGATATTGAAATCAATGTAACCAAGCTGGTAAGAGGCAAAGGTTTATGCGAAAAGCTTCCTGCAAATGGAAATAATGATTTGAATCATGAAGATAATGTTGTTTTGACCCTATTAGATGATGAACAGCCTGCTTCTACAATATTCAGAATGATTGGGTGGACAATATGATAAAATTCTTGCAAACAAGAGGCTATCCTAAAGGTTTGGAAAGGTCAAAACGAAGGTATTATAGATTGCAGGCCATTCCTTACTGTTTAATGAATGGTATTTTATTCAAAAAATATTTGCAAGGTGTGTTGCTAAGATGTATTAAACCAGATCAGATTGAACATATTTTACACCAATTTCATGTAGAGCCGGTTGGAGGTCACTTCTTACCTAGAGCTACAGTTCTTAAGGTGATGAAGGCGAGCTATTATTGGCCAAGTGTATTTAAGAGCGCACATCTTTGGGTAAGAAAGTGCAGGCAATGTTCAATTTTTGTAGGTAAAAAAAAGTAGACCAGTCATTTATGAAATGGGGTCTAGAATTTATTGCCATCATTAACTCACCAAGTGTAGGTCATAAGTGGGTATTGACAGCCACTGATTATTTTACGAAGTGGACTGAAGCGGCAGCTCTTAAAGAGGCAAACAAAACTCTTGTTCTAAATTTCTATGAAGATTTAGTTTGCAGATTTGGTGTACCAGATTCAATTATTTCAGATAACACACTTGCATTCACAAAAACAAGATTGCAGAATGGGCTGTCAAGAAGGGCGTGTATCTAAATACTTCAATAAATTACTACCCACAAGGTAATGGGCAAGCTAAATCCACTAAAAAGAATCCGATTCGTATTATAAAGAAGACATTTGAAGGGAATCAGCGTTCTTGGCATGAATAGTTGAAATCAACACTGTGGGCTAATAGAATAACTCCTAAAAGATCAACTAGTATGTCTCCTTATTCGTCGGTTTATGGTAAAGAGGCTAGATTACTTATCTCAGATGAGTTTCCAGCATTAGATTTTATGTATCAGTTAGATATGATTGATGAAGAGCCTATGACTTTAAGGCTGGCTCACCTCACTGAATTAGAAGAAAAAAGGAGAGGTGTTTTGCAAACAATTGAGCATCATCAAGCTCAAATGAAGAGGACGTTTGATAAGAAAGCATCTCCAAAAAAATTCTAGCTAGGAGACATACTATTAAAATGGAATGAATTAAAAAGTAGACCTGGAAAGCATACAAAATTTGATGCCTTGTGGGCTGGTCTATATATCATAACGGGCAGCACACACCATAATGTTTTTCATCTATCTACACTTGAAGGAGAGGAGTTAAAAATCTCGGTTAATGGGATTACCTCAAGCCATGATTTTGAGGTATTTTTTCATATTACAATAACTGCTTTGGCATAGTAGAGTAGAGGTGTGATTTAGTTTTAAAATTTCAATAAGTGTTGTTTCAGCACATTCAGATTTAAGTTTCAGCATGTTAGTTGTGATGTGAATATCAGGATTTAACTGTGTGATTTTTGAGTCAAACTCGATGACCCATGTTTCATGAGTAGTGATTCAACATGAATCCATCTCTCATGAGAATAAATGGAACACTTAGCACTCATTGGATCTAGGTGATGCTCACAGGGGTGAAGCACCGGGACTTCCCGGGAGGTCACCCATCCCAGTACTACTCCAGCCTGAGCGCGCTTAACTATGGAGTTTCCTCCACAGTTAAACCCAAAGCTTGCAACCCCATTTGCAAAACCTTCACCAAGTGTTGTGCATTATGAACCATTCATTAGAAAGCCCCTTAAGCTCATCAATTGATAAGTAGGAGATGATTTCCACAGCTAGTCAAATTGTGATGTGAATATCAGGATTTAACTGTGTGATTTTTGAGTCAAACTCGATGACCCATGTTTCATGAGTAGTGATTCAACGTGAATCCATCTCTCATGAGAATAAATGGAACACTTAGCACTCATTGGATCTAGGTGATGCTCACAGGGGTGAAGCACCGGGACTTCCCGGGAGGTCACCCATCCCAGTACTACTCCAGCCTGAGCGCACTTAACTATGGAGTTTCCTCCACAGTTAAACCCAAAGCTTGCAACCCCATTTGCAAAACCTTCACCAAGTGTTGTGCATTATGAACCATTCATTAGAAAGCCCCTTAAGCTCATCAATTGATAAGTAGGAGATGATTTCCACAGCTAGTCAAATTGTGATGTGAATATCAGGATTTAACTGTGTGATTTTTGAGTCAAACTCGATGACCCATGTTTCATGAGTAGTGATTCAACATGAATCCATCTCTCATGAGAATAAATGGAACACTTAGCACTCATTGGATCTAGGTGATGCTCACAGGGGTGAAGCACCGGGACTTCCCGGGAGGTCACCCATCCCAGTACTACTCCAGCCTGAGCGCGCTTAACTATGGAGTTTCCTCCACAGTTAAACCCAAAGCTTGCAACCCCATTTGCAAAACCTTCACCAAGTGTTGTGCATTATGAACCATTCATTAGAAAGCCCCTTAAGCTCATCAATTGATAAGTAGGAGATGATTTCCACAGCTAGTCAAATTGTGATGTGAATATCAGGATTTAACTGTGTGATTTTTGAGTCAAACTCGATGACCCATGTTTCATGAGTAGTGATTCAACGTGAATCCATCTCTCATGAGAATAAATGGAACACTTAGCACTCATTGGATCTAGGTGATGCTCACAGGGGTGAAGCACCGGGACTTCTCGGGAGGTCACCCATCCCAGTACTACTCCAGCCTGAGCGCACTTAACTATGGAGTTTCCTCCACAGTTAAACCTAAAGCTTGCAACCCCATTTGCAAAACCTTCACCAAGTGTTGTGCATTATGAACCATTCATTAGAAAGCCCCTTAAGCTCATCAATTGATAAGTAGGAGATGATTTCCACAGCTAGTCAAATTGTGATGTGAATATCAGGATTTAACTGTGTGATTTTTGAGTCAAACTCGATGACCCATGTTTCATGAGTAGTGATTCAACATGAATCCATCTCTCATGAGAATAAATGGAACACTTAGCACTCATTGGATCTAGGTGATGCTCACAGGGGTAAAGCACCGGGACTTCCCAGGAGGTCACCCATCCCAGTACTACTCCAGCCTGAGTGCGCTTAACTATGGAGGTACATAAAATTGGAAACTACAACACAACATTATCAATCTATCATCAATACATGAGGTACATATCACACAAAGCATGGAATGAATTCCGATGCCCTGAATCATACATACTCCATGGATTCATAACAGGTTCATGATGACATGGTATAGTTTTCAATTATTCAACTATAAGGAAATCAGAGAACATTCAAGCATATTGCTGGTACAAATTCTTTTGAAATGCTTTCAGAAAAAATAGCAGTATAAATTTTGATTTTGAATTATAGTTGACTCGAATAGCATCTTGTCGCACAATAGTAATACGATGTTTTATCCACCATCATACTAGACTAATATACTGTTGTATAAAAATATGAAAATACTGAAAAAATAGAAGGTATGGTCACTACAAAACAGCTAATATATCACCCTAGTACAATCATAAATAACACACCACATTGCTGTTATGATGCAAGGTATAGATTCAAGCTTAGTAGTGGAAGTTTTATAGTTGTTTTCAATGGATTTATCAGCCAAATTTGCAAGGTGTCATAACAGCCAAAAAGTATTAATCCTCACAACCACGATACAGTTGTGATGCCACAAAAAAGAGATCATAAAAAGAAATCATATTTATCTCTTTGTTGTGATACAACTCCATCCTGGTTATCAAAACAAACAGCTACGAGATCCTATGGCAACTAACAGATTTGTTTTCAGTTTTCAATTTTTAATTTTCAACTTTAGTTTCAGTTTTAAGATTGGTGTGGTGAAGTGTATTTATTTCAACAATGATTTTCAGTTTTTCAGTTTGGTAGTTTTCTAAAATTTTGAGAAGGTTTAGTTTTCTAAATAGTGAAGATGACTCTGTACCCAATGGATTTGCATAAAGCAACTGGTCTATTACTGTTTAGCAGGAAAACACCCCTGAAAGGTCACCAAAAATGTTACAAATTTAACATACCCCATAAATTGCTATGTTATGCTTGCCTTTATACTGAGCTAAGTGTTTTTAGTTGCTGAGAATACATATTACAGAATGAAAAGGATGCAGAAAATAAAATATGGAAATCGGTAAACAAGAAAATTGATCACTTTTATTCGAAATACAAGTACCAAAGCAGTTCATTTTTTATTGAAGTATTCAAAACTGTTTTGTTTTTAGATAGGGTACAAAGTGTTCAAATTTTACACAGTACTTAAATACAATGCATTTAGATATCACACAAGCATTCTGAGCTCCATCTGAATAAACACACTATATAAACAAAAAAGTATTGAAGATAAAAGGAAAGGCCTCCATTGCCTGAATGAAAGATTTGTTGTCCCGAATGTTCAAGGATTGAGTTTGCATCTCCACCTAGAAATAACCCTGCAAAAATGAAAGAAGAGGAGGGTCAGTTCATATGAACTGAGCAATGGAAATTTGTCCACTCATCTATACTCTACTGTTCCTACAACATGGTTATTCAGATAACTATATTAAAAGACAAGAAGGCAAGAGAGAAATCTGAAAAGTAAAACATGTTTATGCTAATGAGTTTGTTTTATGTACAGATACAGGTATGAAGTTTGAGGTTGTTGAAGGATCTTGCATAAATTACACACTTGAAGCCTTTCGACTGAATCATGTAGAGGCCATGACTGAAGGACTGAGGAGGCTATCGAAGGGACACGCATAAATTACAAACGTGAAACCTTTTGGTCAAATCATGTAAAGGCGAAGACTAAAGACATGGGGAGACTGTTGAGAGGGCATACTTAAATTACAAGTATGGGACCTTCTAATTGAACCATAGCAGAAGGTTGGACACATGAGGAGATTGTTAAAGGGATGTACATGTGTTACAGGTATGAAACCTTTCAGACAAATCATGGAGGGCATTTGGAATTCTTAGTCTACAAACGGAAATAATTAAATCTTTACAAGTATGCAGTCAGGGATAAGTATAATGCAAGCTATAGCATAAATAGAAAATTGTTCACTGTTATTAAAAAAAATCAGATAAACAACGCATAAACATGCATATGAATACAGGCAAAATTCAAAGAAATAAGTTGCAGATTTCATAGGAGCAACAAGAATATTTTCAACATAATATTCAAAAGTAAAACAGTCAAAGCAGCTCAGCATGTCATTGATCAACAAAACATTAAAATAAAAGCAAGATGCAATGAGTTTTAACAAAAACAGAGGGTGTTATTTAGAGTTCATGTACTATCTCAGCATCATGCTAGCAGTGGATCAGCAATCATATTACTTATCACAGAATCATAACAAAGCAACATCTCAACTAGTTTAAAATCATGAGTGGGTACGAATAAAAGTGCAAATTATTATTTTGGTACAACAATGAAATTCAATTGCGTTTGTTAGTTAAGATACAGGCATGAGACTACAACAAAATTTGCACAAGAATGGATAATGTTACTTTAAATTCTCCATCATACGTGTCACAAACACAAAGAATGTTAAACATTATGCTAGAAACATAATTGAATAAGTGCTGATGCCAAGAAGAAATATTAAGAGATAGGAATGTTAATAGTTTGAGAATTCTGTCTTGACCTTCCTATCATAGAAAGAGTAAGCGTTCTAGATCAAGTAGACCTTACATAAAGCAGTAATATAAAGCTTATAAGAAAGAATTGCTGCTTTCATGAGTTATTCTCAAAAATAGGTTTGACATATTCAGCTAAAGAGTCAGCTAGAGCCTACCAAGCATACTCAAAATGTCACGACAGTTATGGATTTGACCTGTAGAGAGAAGGTTCCAGAGATTTAGTAAAAGCAAAACAAGAATGCTTGTAAGGTATGGATGAACATTTATCGGTTTTAAAAGTTGTGTGTTAGTGATAGCAAGATGGGTTGTAGAGAAGGGTATCACAGTCAGAAATGTCTATTGTGGTCATCAAGGGAAAGACAACAGCATCCTCAATCTTTAAAAGAAAATGTGCTAAGAAACATAAAGTACAAGCATATGATAGAATGACAAAAGCACGAGTTATTTAACACCTATAGCTCTACAGAAACACCCAATGCACAAATCAGGAATATCTACAGATTCACCCGATAATTGTCATTTGAGAGAGAAATCAGAATTGATACCCAAATATAAATAAAGAATCACAATACCCAAATCAAGCATGTTGAAAGGAAAGGTGTGACGATAATTTCACAATATTTTTGCTATACTCAGTTCAAGTGTAACCTCTAGGATGCGGTTCGTTTTGCAAAACCCTTGTGCAAAATGTAAAAAAATGAAAAACGTGGAAGGAGAATATGGCAGAAAACCCATTAGAAGCCAATCCCTCTAACAGTATTGTTGTATTACATGGGTATGCGAACAGATTGAAGAAGAATGGGAAGAATATATTATCAGCTATGTAGGTCAAATATGGACAAAATGCTAAATCTACAAAATAATATTACATTGTTCAACAGCTTATACACTCAGCATCCTTTTGTGTGGAGTGCTCAATATTTTCTTTCGTAGATACTCCAAAACAAAGCAAAATATTATGAAGATAAAAGAGACTCACTACTAAGCAAGCTCAAGCCGTCCAACAAGAAGGAAGTCTGAAGAAAATGGCGCCCATCCAACAAAAAACCGCAATCGAAGAAATGGTGTCCATTCAGCAAATATTAGAAGGCTCATGCCAAAACATGGCATCCAACACTCACGCCTAGAATGAAATCCTCATGGCGTCAACATCCGCAAGGAGAGAGACATAAAACACTATACGGCTCACAGCATACAGCTAAGCAAGCTCAAGCCATCTAGTCAAGAAGAAAGCATGGAGAAAATTGCAGGACCAGCAGACATCGCGGCTAGGGTTCCAAAACCCTCTTCTCCTTCTTATGCGTGAACACCAAATAATGAAAACTAAACAAAGTTTTTGCACCCTTTTTCCTTTCATAACCCGTATAAACTCCATTTGATATAATTTTCGGGTTCATGCATAAGAACTTTGATTATTATTTTAAAAACTCTTTAGTATATGTTTATAAGTTTTATATATATTAAAAGAATAATGTCTATGTTTTATTCATATAAAACTTATAAAAATATACTTTATATTCCGTTTCTTTATATTTATTAATATTAATGTGAAAAAATTGTTAATTATTAAACACACTAATATTAATAAATATAAAAACCAAAAAAGAAGTTTTAAATTGTAAAACTAATATATCAAATGGCTATAATTACAAAGCCTTTGATTTTATTAATTAAATAAAGGGAATTATAATGAATTAACAATTTTAAATGCTAAATGCAAGGAGAATTTTCAGTGGATACTTTTAAACTCCAAAGTGACATTCAGTTAACACTTTCATGTAAAAATAAGGAGCTATTTTTGGAGGCTAAGGACAATTTAAGTTTCTCATGCGGTGATAGAGCACTTTAGAGCTATTTTTGATGATATATGGGGTAGTAAAGGCCAGTTTTGCATGCAGTTCATGATGAGAACCTGTTTTATGCATATTTTGCATAATTATGACGAGTTATAAATGCTATATTTTTGGGTTACTTGAGCGATCCGAGTTATGGTTTTATGCATGATTTTGAGGAACTAGAGGTAGTTTTCCAATTATCTATCAGTTGGGCAAGTGGTTGATGGCAGTTTTCAGAAACTTCTTCATGGTTTCTATCATTTTTGACTTGTTTTTTCTAAGCATGATCTTGGAATCCAAATTAGGGTTATGAGTTTTATATATTGTACATTCACTTCATTATAAGGCATCTTCTTTCGGATTCAGATTTTTACGCATTGCAAATTTTGAGTTGATTGTAAGAGCAAATTTGTAGCAGAGGTTTTTTCAACATTCGTTATAGAGATTCAGCGGTTCCTTCTCATTGATTCTTGTGCAATATTGTGGATCCTTTACTTTCATGTTTTGTGGGCCTTCATTTAAGTTATATTCCTTATTGCAGATTTGAATCTTGATACTTGTGATTACAGGGCTTTGTTTGTGATCATTGCTTTTTTGCAGAAAATTGGTAAAGCCTAGGTTTTCCTTTCAAAAAAAAAGATCCCGGTCCTTGCATAGAAACACTTTTGTGGTTGCATGTTTGTTTGAGTATTGTGAATCAATCGTGTCTTTCGTAATTCATGTTGATTTAACTAAAGTTAAATTCAAAACCATCGATGTATCACCTCATTTAGGTTAGTATTCATTATTTGTCATTCACTTCTCATCCCTTATCTCATGTATAATTTAGGTTTAGGTGATCACTATTTAGGAACCGGCTTAGCTTCCGGAGATTCATCTATCATTTTAGGACAACCCAACACCCGAGAGAGTTTTCATGTTTCAACAGGATGGCTGGATTCTGCATCTTGCTATAGGCGCACTCCTGATTGACAACAGTTTTCTGGTACACCCGATGGGACCATGAATTGCTTCACAATTCTCTGAATTATAAGTTTTTACTGCTGTTTTGGTGTGAATAGCAATATTTCAGCCTTTTTGAAGGTATTTTATTAACACCTAGCGACTCTGTTTTGAAGGTTTATCACAGATACAATTGCAGTTTTGAAGATTTTCTTAATGAGAAGAACTCCCATAAGGTCAATAAGAGGAAGAAGGACACCACTATTTACAAGAGGAAGGTCTGTTTCACCATCTGGATCAGATTTTTCAGCATTTGAATATCCTATAATTGAAGATCAGCCAGCAAATTCTAAGGAATCTGAGATAGTTATTGAAGATATTGGTTCTCCTAAAGATTTAAATGTTTGTGATCATTCTGAATCTAAAGTGCCCATTTTTGAAGAATTACCAAAAGATCAATTTGTTTTTTTAGCATCCACAATGTAATGTACCCGTTATAAAATAAATCATTTATCAAACTTTTGTAACGGGTCGATTGATTTAATGTATCTCGGACCCATTTTTATTTTTGTTTCTGTAGTTTGTGTTGACATCGGCTATCTTTGTACACCCTCAGAAAGTTTCCTGATGGGTATTTAAGCACGGCTTGTATGTAGTCTTTAATCATGCTTTTGGATTATTTTCTGCTTAGCCTGAATCTAGCAAATTGAAGAATTACTTGTATGTGGAAATATCATTGTTATTTGTTGTGTATCTTTTCAGTCTCTGCTCTTGCAAGTTATGTATGTTGCGTTCTCCATTTTTAAAGCGGTATCATCGAATTGCCTGGTACCATCCATACACTAACCGTAAACATAATATCCTTCCCCAATTGGTGTCACCATATCCATATGGCCCTCCAATAGTTGTCTCAACCACCTCATTGTACAGCCTATTCTAGCCTCACTATACGGCCTATTCTTCTCCTCCCCACGAGCCATCTTCCCTCCCTCGTACGGACTATCCTGCCATCATACGGCCATACCACCATATGCATATACTAAGTACGGCCATACCACCATACGACTCCCTTCTCTTGCTCATTATACTATCACTCTGGGTGACCAACAGCACCATACAACCTTTCACCAACCATACATCACTATTTGGCCTCGGTTCAAATCTTTGCCTGCACTTGGTCGACCATACGGCCTCAGTTCAGGGTTGGCACATTGATTTAAAGGCGTATCGCAAGTGCAGAACACTACAGTGGTATCAGAGCTAGTGATCTTGCCAACTTGTGAACAATGAATGAGTTTATAGACGAAAGAGGACACATTCCGTTGATCGAATGGCTTTCAAATCAGAATAGACAGTTGCCTAACTCATGGCACTATTGAGGGAACTTGCCAAGAATCAGGCACAAATCACTGATACTCAACGACTCATGGAAGAAACTCTCAAGAAGTTAGCAAACAATAAAATATCCGGAGAACAAAACGGTCACAACGTGGACTCGATGTTGGGTAAATCAAACCCTCATCCAACACGCTCTTAACCTTCTATGCCGACATTCCCCCACAAACGGAGGCGCAACACGGAGGCAAACAACCAACCTTTGAAGAGATGCAAGAACAACAGAGAGAAGACTGGAAAAGTGCAAATCTTGAGGAAGATATATCCTACAAAGATTACATGGATCTGAGAATGAGATATTCGAGAGGTGGAAACAGAGGCTATTCTAATGATGATCTAGGAAGAAGGTTGAGTAAAGTCAATCTGTCTCCATTTGACGGATCCAATTACATATCTGCGCAAGCGTGGGTAATGAAGGCCGATACTTACTTCCAACTGAATCATATACCTAAAGAAGAGGCACTGCACTTGGAGGGAGTTGCGCATGAGTGGTGGCATCACGACACCATCACATTAGGACATAAGCAAATAAATACTAATGCGAAATTCACAGAGAGATTGATAGAGCGATTCGATGGTAAAGATCCGGAACTCAATTTCAAAGATTTGGCACAACTGAGACAAACTGGATTGGTTGATCAGTTCATTGCAAAATTTCAAAAACTCTCTATTTTGGTCACGGACATTTCTGAAAGAAAACGAGTAGTGCTCTTCAAGGATGGACTGACAGAACCTCTTAAAAGTTGGGTAAAGGGGTTCAATCCTGCCACCCTGTCAGAGGAAATCAATAAAGCATGGAGTATGGCATCGTCATTGTCGTCGTCCTCTCGAAGTTACTCACATTCCAAACCACCAAAATTTCTAAGGGACAAACCTTCGCCCAGGAAGTCGTCGTTAGACGAAGCTACTAGACAAGAACTTCGAAGGAAGAAACTGTGTTTCAATTGCAAGGGACCTTGGGAGCCTGGCCACAGATGCCTCGAAAAGGGAAAGATCCATTACATTGAGGTCGTGTTCGATTACAAGGATAAACAAGAGGAAACGCCTGTCAAAGATCACCCACATCACAACAACACCAACATGGTTAGTTTGAATCGTACAGAAAGAATTGCAGCTTCGATGCGGCACGGAGGAACTATTGCCCTAGCTAGCAACCCAAGGTGCACAATTTTTCGAGTAAGGGGTACCCTTTAGGGATAGAGTGTTACGGTGATGCTGGATAGCGGAGCTACTCTAAATTTCATAAACTCATCTCTGGTGAAGCAAAGAGGTCTACCCACGGAAACACACACAGGCTTTCAAGTCAAGGTTGCTAGAGGGACTCTTTTGCCCTGCACGCACCTTGTTCCTCAGCTAAGTATCACAATGGCGAATCACACGGCAACTGAGGATTTCTTCATAGTAGACCTGGATGACATGGAAGTTATTCTAGACATACAGTGGATGGAGACACTTGATGAATACACTCAAAGTTTCAAACGGATTGATTTCACTTTTGTTGTGGATAGAAAGAAGGTTGTCCTCCGTAGAATGGAAAATGAAGGTCCAAAGGAAGTTTATACGCATCGGATGGAGGCAATTTTTCAACATGATGACAGTGCATAGGCTGTGCATTGTTTTATCTCGACGGAACCTATAAAAGGACATTGAACACCTCCACAGAATGATGAATTGTAGAATATTTTGAATAAACATGATAAAGTTTTCATTGAGATTCCTCTTGGCATACCACCTCATCGAGGGTTTGAGCATACTATTGAGTTGGAAGCAAGAGCCAAGCTAATCATAACCACACCGTACCATCATCTAAAGAAATTCAAAGATGGGATTGAAAAAACGATGCAGGAATTACAAGAGAAACGATGGATCTGTCCCAGTTCCAGCACTTTCGCGTCATCTGTGGTTTTGGTCAAAAAGAAGGATGGGACAATGCGCATTTGTGTGGACTACCATGCGTTGAACAAAAAAAATAAAGAATAGATATCCCATTCCAAGGATAGATAAGTTGCACGGCGCAATCTATTTTTTGAAAATAGATCTCTGTTTCGGATACCATCAGATCCGCATGAGGGAGGAAGACATAGAAAAGATGGCTTTCCGTTGCAACTACGGACATTATGAGTTTCTGGTCATGCCATTCGGATTGACAAACACACCTACTACATTCCAATCATGCATGAATCGCATTTTCAACAAACAACTGCATAAGTACTTATTAGTATTTTTTGATGATCTTCTTATTTATAGCAGGACATGTGAGGAGCACCTGAAACATTTGAATGAAGTCCTAAAGATCGTAGAGGAGCAATCTTTGTTCACCAAGCAATCCAATTGTGAATTCGGCATGATAGAAATATTGCACCTGGGGCATGTTGTCAATAAATACAGAGTTCAAGTGCATCAAGAGAAGATTCAGGCTATCCTTGATTGGCCTCCCCCAAAATCACTCACAAATTTGCGAGGATTTTTTGGGCTATGCAGTTATTACCAGAGGTTTGTCAAAGGATTCTTTCAGCTCAACGCACCTCTGACGGATCTGACGAAGAAGGGATCTTTCCAGTGGACCGAAAAGGAACAACTCACTTTCAATAAACTGAAAAAGGCAATGAGCACTTGTCCCATACTTGCATTACCTAAGTTCACTCGAGGCAAAGATTAAACTAATGGTTTCTCACCCTTCTGTTAAAAATTTCATGCTCAACAAAGATCTGAATACTAAAACAGCAGGTTGGATCACAAAGGCCATAGAATATGACATTGAAATCAATGTAACCAAGCCGGTAAAAGGAAAAAGTTTATGCGAACAGCTTGCTGCAAATGGAAATAATGATTTGAATCATGAAGATAATGTTGTTTTGACCCTATTAGATGATGAACAGCCTGCTGTCCACAATATTCATAATGATTTGGTGGACGATATGATAAAATTCTTGGAAAAAGGATGCTATCTTGAAGGTTTGGAAAGGTCAAAACAAAGGTATTATAGATTGCAAGCCATTCCTTACTATTTAATGAATGGTATTTTATTCAAAAAAGATTTGCAAGGTGTGTTGCTAAGATGTATTAAGCCATATTAGATTGAACATATTTTATACCAATTTCATGAAGGGCCAGCTGGAGGTCACTTTTCACCAAAAGCTACAGCTCTTAAGGTGATGAAGGCAAGCTATTATTGGCCAAGTGTGTTTAAGGACACACACCTTGGGGTAAGAAAGTGCAGTCAATGTTCAATTTTTGCAAGTAAAGAAAAGTTAGCAGCGCTGCTCTTATAGCCTATTCAGGTGGACCAGCCATTTATGTAATGGGGTCTAGACTTTATTGGTGTCATTAACCCACCATCAAATGCAAATCATAAGTAGCGACAGCCACCTTACCATTTGCATCCTTAACTATTTTTTATTTATGGCTGAAATGACAAACACATCCCAGGACGAACTCAGGTTGCAAAGCAGCCATAGGGAAAGTGGATACCAGATTAATATTACTCATGTTGATACGTTGCATATACTTGTTGGTAGGAGCTTCAATCCTCTGGAAGAAATTGGCCATGTCTACATGCCCAATCTTTATATCTAAGATTTGGTCCAGAGTAGATGAAACGAACAATGCAGTTGTGTGAGCCAACTCCTTATCATATTGCTATTTCATCTTCCCTTTCACTTCTGATGATGCAAACATATCTTGAGCTGCAACATGGAAATTTCAAAGAGTAAATATATCATTTGAAGGAATTGGATCCATGGAGGCATTAGACTTTAGTTTGCAATGGCAGATCTATGAAGAACAAGGTGTTCGAAGTATTGATTAGATACTTATGGAACAAATGTTATGGCTGAAAATGAACAGAACAATGTGTATTTGGGCAAAAAGGACCAAAATTGGACTTAGACTGATGGATTGCATGTGGGAAAACATGGGCTTTTGTTTGTATGGGCAAGAATGCAAGTTGGATGCATATGGAAATGTGCAAAATGACAACTTTGGTATTTAAAAGAGACTTTTCACCAAAATGAGGTTCTCTAGAGGTCATTACATGTCGTAAAAATTAATCATCTTTACTTGAGATTGTTGAGTGGTCATTTTGCACGATGCTTAACAGCAGAAATCCTTTCAAATCTCTCTCTTGAAAAGCTTATCAATGACCATCTCCATGGACCTAGATGATTTTTTTTTCAACCTGCTAGATAACTCAATTGAAGATAAATGTGTATGTTCACAAGGAGACCTTTGCAGGAAACCACCAATTTGCACAACTCTGATTAAATGTAACCACAAAGAAAGATATATTTTTGTATTTTTTGTTTAATGATAAATGCAATTTCTAACCAATGCAACTATATGAATTCATATTTTAACCAAGTGTTTTGAAATGCAAATAATGAAGATAGAAAAACAAGAGATTTGAAGCAAATTACTGAAAGGGAAATTCCTAACGGACATCAACCAAAGTAACAACACATCTGCAAATTAAATTATCAATAGGATTTGATAGGAAACCAATGAAATTAGGAGCAGCGCTTCCTCAACTCCACTAATGCAATCGTCAATGGGAACTTTAATAATAACTGTAAGATGTTTCAAGTTTCATCAAATCGTAAAGCCACGGAAAGTGCACTCACACGAGACAAAACACTACGCAAGAACAATAGTGATCATTTCTCCAATTTGTCACAACAACGAAATTCATTAACACAAGGCAAGCACCAGAACTAAAAGATCGCACAATCATAACAATGCAGTAAAACCATTAGCTCCATTATTATTCATGAACATGCATTCACAAAAATAACAAACTCTAGCAAGATTTACTACACTCAGAATGAGAGCACCAATTGCATATATTATTGCATCAAAATAATGGCCTAGAATACTTATTACATCCATGTATTTAAAAGAAATCCTCTTCTCCTTTTGTGTTAGAAGTGAGAGCTCCTCTAATGCACTTCATGCTAAAAAACTAGTAAACTAAAATTATTTACATACAAACCAACTCTCTAAATGGTGCTAAGTAGGTCTTCACCCTTGTTTATATTAATTAATGGGTGCATGAGCCTTTACATGACTTAAAACAATAAAATGAGATAATAAGATAGAAGCTATGAGATGATTAGAGAGTCATTGAGAGCTGTAAAAATGTAATCTTGGCCTTCTCTAGGTGTCTCTAAGAGTTGAACTGCCATCAAAATGTGTTTTCCAATGCATGGAATGCTCTAAAATAGAAACTGGCGCAGTGCTTATTCTACAAAATTGTTAGCGTATCTCTAACAAAAGCGCACCTTCAAAAAGTGCACCTTGGTGATCGGACCCAAAAATCCAACAACTTGATTTCCAGCATCCGGGTTTTCTTCCACTTTATACCGAAATAATGTATGGATGCTTGCTTTTGAATTTCTATATTATCTCTATTACTTCCTTAGCCTCCGATGAATCAAATGAATCATACTTATTTTGAACTACTTGCCGGTAATTGCTCACTTCAATCCTCGTATCAACAAAATCCTCCAACCTAGAATCTAGTTCCAACAACGCTTCTTCTGTTTTGAAAGCTTGTCTAGTATCATCTTCTGATGAAGTTGTTTCGAATGTATCCCTGAATTGTTAAACTACTATTTGTACTGACGAGAGTTTAGTCCTAGATTCATCTTCAAAAATCTCAAGGCCAGCGGCGTTGTAGTATTTATCCACTTCCAAAAATTCCTCTAGAGTCTTATTCTTTATCTACTGAATATCTTCATGTAGTCCTTCCATTTCTTTATTCCCAGAAGATATCTTCTCTATCTAGTCATCTAACTTATCTAATTCCTCCGCCAAGTATATCTCCATTAGCATCCGATACCTTTGCCCTTTTATAGATTTGAGTGCTTACAAATCATTAGCCCAAGTACATACTTCATCCATAAGCCCAAAATCTTGGTTTATAATGGCAACCAATTTGTCGCATTAGTTTAGAAATTGTGCAAAAGGTTCAAATTACCTTGTATTATTTACACTCCCCTTTCCTCAAAATTGTGACGCCATTTCTAACAAGCATCCAAAAATAAATCCATTGGTGGCCCTGTCTGCTTCCTTTCTAATGCGGCACCCAGAGCAATTCCGGGATTCGCAAAGTCTATCGGCCCCACTACCTCATTTAGGTATCCCCTCAATAGCTCATTTTGTTTCCTCAGCATCAAAAGTTTTGATTCGTCTTTGTCCAAATGTGTGAACAATTGTTTGAGACTTGTATTAATCAAAAGCTTTGTTGTGTCCACCAAGGGTTTTCATAATACTACCTCTTTTATTTTGTAATCTTTTGGAGTTGAATCTCTAGTGTCTGCATGGGAAGATGGGATGGCAATATGCGCCAGAAGATCCTGATCTTGATTCTTCATTATGAAGGCAAATGTTCTAGCATCACCCTAGGTGACTCAGGTTTCTTGATCGCCTTCATTAATTCCACCATTCTATCTTCTTCAGTCAATTCCATTAGTCTGTTTTTCTTGAACATGACCTCTTTCTTAAGCCATGATGGCGTTGTCCCCATTGGTGACATGTATTGTGTTGAAGAGATCAATTCTACTGCAAGTTCCCTTATCACTCCTCTCCGAAATCTTCTCGTGTTGAGGAAGAACTCCAGAGTGAGTTTCTATGTCATGTTGGGCTAGGGACCTAGCCTTTGTATCGAGCAGAGCTTGCTACCTTTCCTTTATCCATTACTTTAGGCATATCCTAGGTCGGTGAAGGAGGAATGCCAAGAGGTTGCTATGGTAGCGGAGGTAGTTGATTCCAATCTTCCCCTAATGGCTCGCTCCTAGGGGTGTCCCGTATTTTCTCTCCTACCATCTCCATACCTACAAGCATGAAGTCAAAATCCAAGAAGTCAAAAATGTCTACCCCCTTACCTTCCATTTCTGCAATCTATTTTTGTTGCTCATCGTCTAAGGTCTCAACCTAGATAGGCTCCCTAAGGGCAGAAGGGGGTGTCTGAGTCAAGCTTCTTCTCCTCTCTTCTTCAGCCGTAGTAGCTGAGCGAGTCCTCCTATTTAACCTCCTCATCTTCCACCTCAACGATAGTTTTTGATACCCGTGGTGAGGGAGTGCTCTTCTTCTTTAGTCTCCTCTTCACACCTACCACCGTCATCTCTATTCTAGCTCTTTTGGGCACCGACGGCGAGGCTTCTGTAGCTAGAGGAGGTTGTGGTGGTGGGACTCCTTCCTTTGCTAGTTGCGGCAATTCTTTCTCTTGTTGGGCTTCTTCTTGAGCAGTCGGTTCTACTTGAGCCTCAGTCTCTTGCTCTCTGACCCTAGGAGCTCCTTTTCTTTTCTTACCTTTGCCCTTTTGTGTCTCAAAGTACTCAACCTCTTACTCATGCTATTGTACCGTCTCTAGCCTCACTAGTGATTTGGAAGGGTAAGTTGGTATAGTGACCTTTGTTCCTTTTCCCTTCTTTGGTCAAGTTGTAGCCTGAAGAGGTAGGGCTTAACGAATTGGATCCATCTGAAAAGGCTTCTTGATCCATTCTCTGGTTAGCTCGACTACATGTCGGCCCTTATGATTGACATGATTGTTCTCCTCATGCCCAATTTCTATAGCCATAATGGGCTTTTCATAAATCTTGTCCTTGTTGTACAAGGTATCTAGTATCTCGAGGATATCCTTGTCTCATGCCTTGAGGGGAATATCCATATTCAATGCCTTTTCTGCAAGTTGTAGACTCATTCTACAATAGTCCCGATTGCGGACATCATAGTCACCTACAACGTTCATCTAGTGATCTTCCAAGGCCTCTTGGGGTACAAATTTCTTCCCCACCAGATGCTACACTATCCCAATGTTGTCAAAATATAGGCGGGGTGCCTAATAATCCTCAATAGGATATTGATCCCATTCTTAATCAAATGTAGCAATATCTTTCTTTTGCTTCACCTCGAAGGCTCCAATGGTGATCAGCCACACCCAGGTCTTCTTATGTTGTTTTCTTACCCTGTCATATGCAATGGCAAGTTGTTTGGCTATCTCCAATAATATCAACATATCCAATGGATATCACAGGAGCTTCTTTGGGCAGAAGAGAGTACCAGCTACCCAGAGATAGGTAAAGGTCTTAAACTGGATGTAGTAAGCACCACCCTGTGTTATCTGTGCCACAACTTCTACTGACATCCTCTGTGCATAGTCCCCTTCAATAAACCTGATGATGGATAATATGAAACCATCACTGACCACCCTATATTCCACAATTTGTAGTGGGAGCTTCTTCTTTACCAACTATGGGCACACGACATAAGGCCAAGCATTTGCATCTTACATGCTTCCCTTTCTATATAATCCTAGACAATCTATAGTTCTTGATGCCAACAAATCTGCCATATATTAAGTCATGTAGAAGCAGGGGTCGTTCTTCACCAAAATCAGCTGCTCATCCAGGTTATCACTCAGGATTGTAGCCCAATCAATAGGCATCTTGCCTATTATGATGGTTTCAATTAAGTGTACCATCCATCTCTCCAAAAGGCTTGCTACAGGAACGCCCATGGCTCTACTTAGGAGAACTATCGAGTAGCCAATATCATCAATCATATATCCACGTATCATATCAATCTTTCCAACTCTTCTAACCAAGGGTGTCCTGCCAATTAGGTTCTTTGATTGTACCAACTTTTTAACCCTTGTTTCATTCTCACTATACCATCTGTCTGCGCCCTCATAAGTGATCTAAATATATTGATCTACCCTTGGAAGGTGGAACACCTTTTCAATGTTTCGTGGTCTCAAATCCAAAATTATATCTCTAGTTACACTCTTGACGACCTTCTCCTCAAGTCCAAAGTAATGTGCTAAGGTCATGATCAGTTCAGATGATTTAATTGATGTTGGGTGAGAAGCCATGTTCACCAACCCACTTCGAATCAGAGTCGACACCATAGCTGACCTCTATTTAGGTTTGTTGCATAATGTGAGAAATACGTTCCAGTCAATGTGTTCCAATGCAGTATCTCGGATCTTCGTGTGTTTATCTGCACAAAGAGGGAGAAATGTCAGTATGTCAAAAGACTTTGATGACTCTAGACAAGACCCGAACTGACAAGAAACTGACCAAAAATAGAACAAAACTGATCAAAATCCCCTCAATGCCTGAAATTTGGACATGCACACCTAGCACACCTGCACAGGTGTGCAATGTGCACCTATGTGCTTTGATGTGGCCTTTTCAAAACAATGTGTGCTGTGTATCTGCGCAAGGTGCGCACATGCGGATGTTTTAAGTGGCTTTGTTATTATGGGAGGGCTTTGATTTATTCTGTTTAGCACACCTACTGAGGGTGCGCACATGCCCATGTGCGCATCCCCAGTACTTGTGTTTTACCTTAAAAAGGTACAAAGTCTGGATGCAGAGGAGCGGAGGAGCGCAGATAGTAGAGGTTCGAAGATGCACTGTGTAATGATCCAACCCCGAAGAAGACAAAACTTCCACTATATTCGAATTCCGTTCCTATCAATTAGGTGGAGGGTGTGGTACGAAAAGGTATTGTATTTGATATGGCCATACACAGCAATGTTCTTGACCGTATGATGGAACTGAGCTAATCGTACACTATCAAGGATATGGCCCTACAGGAGAAGATTGTTGGTTGTACGATGTCTGGGTGTATGGTGGAACAGAGATGTTTCTGTGGCCGTACAATATGATGGTTGTACGGTGGAAGAGGGGAGGTCATACGGTCAAGGATGGATGGTTGTACGTTTGATAGCACAGTCTGTACGATGTTTGAAGGCGAGTGTTTTTTGGTTGTACGATGGATGCAAGGGGGATGTGGAAAGCCATACGGTGGGTGCAAACACTAAAACAAGAAGGTCGTACGATGGGATAAAGAGGGTCATATGGTGATGAATACCGCACAAAAGGAGGGTTGATGTTGTACAGAATGAAGTACGAAATTTGCAAATAATAGAACGGATGATAAAATGCAAGGAAAACACAGAACGTTCTATGAGATACCTTATTCAACACAAGAGAATTTGATAATAATGACTTCATCAAGTGCCAAATCCAAGTGAAGTGCTACAAGTGACAGAATAGGGTGAGGGTTAAATCCCACCAAAACTAGAAGAACCAAGTAGGGAAGATCTTTCACTTCCGAAATGGCGAACAATAGACAATCCCAATTAGAATTCGTAGTACAAAGAAATAATCCAAAATGCATACCTAAAGACTACCTACAAGCCTTTCTTAAATACCAGTCGGGAAACTTTCTCAGGGTGTACAAAGATAGCCGACGGCGACAAAAACTACGGAAACAAAAATAAAAATGGTCTGAGATATATTAAATCAATCAGCCCATTAACAATAGTTTGATAAATGATTTATTTTATAATGGGAACATTATAGTCCTCCTATCTCAAATTTTGCTTGTCCTCAAGCAAATGCAATGCTGGGTGCTGGAGAATGTGCTCGCCCCTCCCATGTCTCGTCGTCCAATAGCAAGTGTTTCCAACGCACCAAATATTCCTTCACCGTGCAGTTCCACAGAGTCTTCTCACGTACTTCGATGATCTCGGTTGGTTCCAAGATGAGCTTTCCTTCTTCATTGAGTGGTGGAAGGTGTGTGGCTACTGTGACATTCTACCCTACAGCCTTCTTCAGGCATGAAATATGAAAGACGTCATGAATACGGCTTCCCCCAAGAAGTTTCAGCTTGTAGGCAACTTCACCAATGTGATGGACTACGTGATAGGGGTCATAAAATGGTGGCTTCAATTTTTCTTTTTCCTTTTCCTTCAATGAGGACTGTCGATATGGTTGGAGCCTGAGATAAACCAAGTCCCCTGCTTCGAAACTCCTCTCCATTCGATGTCTGTTCGTGTACATCTTTTGCTGATTCTGTGCCCATTGTAAGTTTTCCTTCAAGTATCGTAGGATGTCCTATCCCTCCTGAAGCCAATCCCTCGCCCTTGGTGCGTGACTATCTCCCAGCACTGTGCCGATGAAGCAAAGGGGTTTGTACCTATATAGAGCTTTAAATGGTGCTATCCTAATGGACATATGATATGTGGTATTGTAACAATATTCTCCTATATGTATCCACTTGACCCGCGCCTTCTGTTGTGCTGAAACATAGTTTCGAAGGTAACCTTCAAGCCACTTGTTCACAATCTCCATTTGTTCGTCTGTCTGAGGGTGGTAACTAGTACTTGTTGTCAAATCTGTCCCTGCCAATTGAAATAGTTATGTCCAGAAGATATTGATGAATCGCCCATCCCGATCACTGACAATGTTTCAAAGTAACCCGTGCAAACCAAAGACTTCTCTAAAAAACAGATCGACAACTTGTGGGGCCTAAAAATCTGAGAGGATGGCAAAGAAATGTGCGTACTTTGTCAATTTTTCAACCACCACGAAAATAGAATCCTTTTCGTTCACCTTGGGAAGCCCTGTTATGAAATCCATCAAGATACTTTCCCACTTATGTTCTAGAATTGGTAGAGGCTGCAGTAACCTGGCAAGTAGAGTATGTTCGAATTTGTTCTGCTGGTAGAACGCACACTCACTTACTACAACACAGGATTTAATTCCTGTCAATGAAAACCTCTCCCAAAGACTTCTGTAAGTTTTGAGCAAACCCGAGCATCCTGCCAAGGGTGAGTCGTGTACTTCCTTCAAAATTTTATGATTCAATTTGGATTCTGACACAAAATATCTTATTCTTATAGTAGATAATGTCATCCACCACTCTATACCAATCATCCTACGTGTTTCCATCCATTAGCTCACAGGCAAATGTGTTTTTGGAATATTCTACCAATAGATGTGTCTTCCAGTCAACTGAAATCTGGTCTAGTGAGCAGATGGCGGGTTTCCTAGACAAGGCATCTGCAACCACATTGTTCTTCCCTTCCACATATTCAATGTCAAAATCAAAAGCCTGAACCTTGCTTACCCATTTTTGTTGGCTCTCCTTCAAGTCACGTTACTCCAGAAAATATCTAAAACTATTGTGATGCGTACAGACAACAAACTTGGCACCCACTAGATACTGTTGAAACTTGGTTAGTGCATGTATGATGGCCAACATTTATTTGTCGTAGATGGAATATAAGTGTTTCGTTTGTGTAAGCTTCCTGCTCTCATAAGCTATGGGGTGTCTATCCTGCATCAGTACCCCACCAATGCCTTCTCCGGATGCGTCGCTCTCCAAAATGAATGGTCAAGTGAAATCAGGTAATGCAAGTACGGGATAGGTGCTCATTGCCTCATTCAGTCTATCAAAAGTGAGTTATGCCTTTTCGTTCCACTAGAAAGACCCCTTGGCAGATCTGTTAGGGGTGCGCTGAGCTGAGAAAATCCTTTAACAAACATCTAGTAATAACTACACAATCACAAAATCTCTTGCAAATCCATGAGCGATTTTGGGGGAGGCCAATCAAGGATAGCCTGAATCTTCTCCTAATGAACTTGAACTCTGTATTTACTGACAACATGCCCTAGGTACAATATTTCTATCATACCGAATTCACACTTGGATTGCTTGGTGAACAAAGAGTGCTCCTCCATGATCCTTTGGACTTCATCCAGATGCTTCAGGTGCTCCTCAAATGTCCTATAAATAAGATCATCAAAAAACACTAATAAGCACTTACGCAATTGTCTGTTGAAGATGCGATTCATGCATGATTGGAATGTCACAGGTGCATTTGTCAATCCGAATGGCATGACTAAGAATTCATAATGCCTATAGTGACAATGGAAGGTCGTCTTTTCTACGTCTTCCTCCCTCATGCGGATCTGATGGTATCCAGAATGGAGATCTATTTTTGAAAAATAGACTACACCATGTAATTCATCCAACAACTCATCTATCATTGGAATGGGATATCTATTCTTTATTGATTTTTTGTTCAAAGCACGGTAATCCACACACATGTGCATTGTCCCGTCCTCCTTGACTAATACTACTGATGACGCGTAGGGGCTAGAACTAGGATGGATCCATCCTTTCTCCAACAATTCCTGAACACCCTTTTCGATCTCATCTTTGAATTTCTTGGGATGTCAGTCGGGTGTGGTTATGACCAGCTTGGCTCCAACTTCCAATTCGATAGTATGTTTAAACCCTCGATGAGGTGGTATGCCAAGAGGAATGTCAATGAAAATTTTATCATGTTTACTCGGAATATTCTGCAAATCATCATCCTAGGGAGGTGTTCGTTGTCCTTTTATAGGTTTCGCTAAGACAAAACAATGTGCAGCCCACGCAACGTCATCGCACCGAAAAATAGCCTCCATCCAATGTGCAAAAACTTCCTTCAGACCTTCATTTGTCATTCCACAGAGAACAACCTTCTTTCCATCAACAACAAAAGTGAAGTCCATCCGTTTGAAACTCTGAGTGTATTCATCAAGAGTCTCCATCTACTGTATGCCTAAAATAACCTTCATATCATCAAGGTCCACTATGAAGAAATCCTCGGTCATCATGTGATTTTCCATTGTGATATTTAGATAAGGAACAAGGTGTGTGCGGAGCAGGAGAGTCCCTCTAGCAACCTTGACCTAAAATCTTGTGTATGTCTCTGTAGGTAAACCTCTTTGTTTCACCAGAGAGGAGTCTATGAAGTTTAGCGTAGCTCCACTATCGAGCATCACCATAACCCTTTGTCCTTGAAGGGTTCCCCGTACATGAAACACTGTGCACCTCAGGTTACCAGCTTGAGCAATAGTTCCTCTACATCGTACCAACGTTGTAATCCTTTCCGTACGATTCAAACTAACCATATTGGTGTCGTCATGATGTTGGTTGTCTTCGGCAAGTGTTTCTTCGTGTTCACCCTCATCATTGAACATGACCTCAATGTAGTGTATTTTTCCTTTTCCAAGGCATCTGTGGCCAAGTTTCCAAGGTCCCTTGCAGTTGAAACATAATTTCTTCCTTCGATGTTCTTGTCTGGTAGCTTCGTCCAATGACGGCTTATGGGGCCGAGGTTTATTATCTGTCTCTTGGAAACATCAGTAGTTTTCGGTGTAACTTCGAGAGGATGACGTCGATGATGATGCTCCTTCTCTGTGTCTTCTTAATAGCTTCCGAAAAGGTGGTAGGATTGGACCCTTTTACCCAACCTTTCATTGGTTCTGTCAATCCATCCATGAAGAACACTGTCTTCTTTCAGAAATGTTCGTGAACAAAACAAATAGTTTCTAAAATTCCGCAATGTACTGGTTGACAGATCCAGTTTGCTTCAGTTGTGCCAAATCTTTGAAATTGAGTTTCGGATCTTTACCATCAAATCGATTTATTAATCTATCAATGAATTCCACGTAAGTATTTATTTGATCATGGCCCAATGTGATGGTGTCGTGATGCCACCATTCATGCGCAACTCCCTCCAAGTGCAGCGCCGCAAATTTGATTGCTTCTTATGGCATAGGATTCAACTGGAAGTAAGTGTCGGCCTTCATTACCCATACTTGCACAAATATGGATTTGGATTCGTCAAATGGAGATAGATTTACTTTATCAACATTCTTCTAAGATCATCGTTAAAATATCCTCAGTTTCCACCTCCTGAATATCTCATTCTCACATCTGGGTAATCTTTGTAGTATATATCTTCTTCAAAATTCACATTCTTCCAGTCTTCTCTCAGTTGTTCTTGCATCTCTTTGAAGGTTGGTTGTTTCCCTCAATGTGGTGTCTGAAAAGATGGCATGGAAGATCGAAAGCGTGCTAGATGAGGATTTGTTTTACCCAACATTGAGCCCGCGTCGTGACCATTTTGTTCTCTGGATATTTTATTGTTTGCCAACTTCTTGAGAGTCTCTTCCATGAGTCGCTAATTATTGGTGATCTGTGCCTGATTCTTTGCTGCCAGGAGTTCAACAGCTGTTGATTCCGGTTCGACAGCCATTCTATCAACGGAATGGGTTCTTTGTCTCTTCCGGCTATAAAATCTCATTCACTATTCACAGGCTGGCAAGATCAAAGTGCTCTAATACCACTGTAATAATCCAACCCCGGAGAAGACAAAACATCCGCTATATCCTAATTTTGTTCATGTCAATTAGTTGGAGTGTGTGGTACGGCAAGGTATTTTATTTGATATGGCCGTACACAGCAATGGTCTTGATCGTACGATGCAACTGAGTTAACTGTACGGTATCAAGGATGAGGTCGTACAAGAGCAAATTGTTAGCCATACGGTGTCTGGGTGTACAGTGGGGCAGAGATGTTGTGGTATGACGGTTGTACGATGGAAGAGGGGAGGTTGTACGGTCCAATCATGCTGCAGGCTGTCGACAAGACTCACAACTTTGTTGAGTGTGCCAAACTATCCTCTAGCGCAGTCGCGACTAATAAATATGCAAAGCCGGCCCCTTTAATCTCAATGCACAGCCACCAAGCAACAATAAACAAAAACCCAGACCCTTAATGAAGCTCACATGACTAGGGGTGGAGTGTCCACACGGATGGCAATAAAATGCAGACCCAATGTTAACGTTGTCTACCTCCTTGATGGATGAATTTAATTCAGAATTCTGTCAACACAATTATAATGCCCAGAACGCTACCTCCAGATGCAATTCGGCAGTACAACACTTCAAACCAATCTCCAAGGCACAATGAGGACAGTAGGAGATACTTGCAATCTATTAATCCTTAGCTACAGATTACAATACTACTCAAAGCAATTCTCAGCAAATCTTCACAAAAACCCTCTACCGGATAATCAATGAGAAATATAATATTCAAGATGTCTCACAATCTCCCAAAAAGCCATATTTATAATGCAATTTGAGCCATTTAGCTTCACCCACGCACCTTTCACTTATAAGCAACTTTTATAATATAAAGTCTTCACACTTTATAATATAAAGCACAATAATAATTATTGTACATTAAATATTTATTAAATTCCAACACTCTTCCAAATAAATATTACTTCATCAAAAAACATTGTGAGAAAAAGTACCCAAATGCCAAACGATCACCCGACCTAAACTATTTGACCAAAAATAGCAACTAGCCAAAAGTGACTTACTAAAAATAGTAATTTCTCAACAAAGACCACCAAATCCAAACATCAACTCATGAGGGTTGCGATGATGAATTGACAAATCCAAACTCTGGAAACATGCTAAATCGGGGAAATTACAAATGCACAAACAAGCAAAAGGATGCAATATTGTAGCAAAACAACTAAGAAATACAAACAAAGTTGAATTCTTCTACTTGGAGTTCAATGAGCCAAAAATGGAGGAAAAAGAAGTTTGGAAAGGCAAAGACATTGTTACAAACCTCTTTCTTCAAACATTTTGGTGCAAATAAAACTTTGAAAGCCCAATAGCATGTACTTTTTTGCTTGTAAATGCCAATTCGTCGTCTCCCAACTCATTTACATGCAAAAAGTTTTTGAAAAAATGCATATATTTGGCCATTTTAAGGCAAAACAAGCCTAGAAAGCCAAACAGATGAGATAATTTTGGCAGGAAGGACGAAAAATGTCGTCTCTTGAAGCATTTTCATGCATCCATAAGTCAAAATGTGATGTCAAGATGAAAATTCACAACTTAAAACACATGCATTTGGGACTTTTGATGTAAACGCACTCTTGGAGGGCCTTGACATGTGACGTTTTGCATGTATTTGTGCTTGATGAAAGTATTGTCATTGATGTCAAAGGTGTAAAGATATCATGTTGTAAGCAATGTCAAACCTGTTCTAGAAGAGAATTGGAAATATTGTAGGTGTTGTTAATTGGGCTATGTGAAAGGTAAATTATTTGGTGAAAAAGGTAATCATATGACAGTTCACATAAAAAGAATATATTTGTTATAGAAGAAAAATATAATACGGAAAATAAACACTTACAAAATGAGACTAGTGAGAACTATGGGTAAGGCTATATTTATAGAGGCAAGGATTTCAGTGCTTAAGCAATCACAGGGATGGAACATTGTCATTGACGGTTTAAATAAGAATATTTTGCAAAGTACTAAGGAGTCAGTACATGAAATAGTGGAGCTGCATCCTAGAGAAGCATAACATCTAGTCAGCTTACCATAGTATAGGAACAAACAGATCAGAACATACACAAAACTCTGTACATACATTGAAATCAGAAAACAATAACAGTATGTAATATTCAAATTTGGCACATCACCACATCTGTTGCAAAGAATTCAGAGCTTGCCCTATATAGTGAACAGGAAGAGTCATCGATATGCAAAGATAGTATCAGAAGTTTAGTGATACACATTACTCTCATTATAATATCTATTACTCCAGCAAAATGTTTTAAATTCTACCACAAAGCACAGCATAGCAGCATGAACAACGTTGATGGAATGACAACATATTTGAATCACTACAAAGCGCACAATCTGGAAGCAGTTGCTTCAGAATTTGATTGAAAGGAGTTCCAAGGCAAATAAGCATTGAATAACGTATGCAGTTGCATGAAGAATTTGCACAGCTTTATAAATGACACAACCCCAACAAGGAAAGTCTCAGGAAAAAGACACCAATAATGTTTTTGGAGAAACGATAAAATTAATTAAAAAAAGTTTGATGTCTATATTATGTAGCCCGACAAAGACGAAAGTTAAGTGCTGAACAGAGGTTGACGTTGCTCTTGTATTTAAGGAAGACGGAGCCCTGAGACAACGATTCAATACAAATGACCAAAGCAATCATAGCATTTGAATTTATACAGGCTGTAATAATTAAACGCGGAAAGATATAAAAGTCTCTGAAAGATGTTGTTCAATGAAGTCCAAGATAGACATCGATAAAATAAAGACAGGCCCGATAAAAGTTGAAGGGAATCCAAAAATATATATTATGCCAGCAATATAATTTGTATACAAGATGGAGAAAAGAGCAAATGTCTATGAATGTTACCATGTCGTCCAACAATGTGGGAATTTGAAGCAAGTTTTGAAGGATGCAACAAATATGCATAAAGGAGATATGATTTGGAAACACTTTAATCCATATCAGCATATGTGAATCAAAATAAAGAATGACAAATACATATGCCATCAGATGTGTTGCTGGAGGTTTGGTGTAGGAAGGAAAAAGCTCTTCTTGAAAGGTCACAGTCAATACATACGATTTGAATATTCAGTGGCAAAAGCGTGAAGGGCAAAAGCATGAAGGGCCAAAGACAATCTTCAGCACACAGCTAATGATCAAATAAACAAAACTCCAGCCTCAATTTAAAATCTAGTCAGTATTGAAAGGTCGATTTGGCATTCAAATGATTAGAATTGAATGAATTGATAAAGCTATGTGAGCATAACAAAAAGGTTATTAATTTGAAATCAAGCGCCAGCTTTTAAAAGCTAATAAAATATAAAATAAGAAAAGCTCATTAGATTATTATGGTTGAGAGACTAAAATTTCAAATGTGTGAATTAAAGAGAGGATGTGTAGTATATTGTTTTCAAAGAAACATTATAATAAGTCACGGCAGATTACAAAGTATGAGTAGTAATAATAATTTAGACAAACATTATTATTATTATAAGTGGAAAGGACAGGTCATTTCAAAAGGATATCAATTTTGCTATAAAGAGAACGGAAATAAAGAAAAATATTTATATAGGTGAGAACGAAGGTGAGTGTGCTTAAGAGAAAAAGAGAATGTAAAAGAAATATTTGAAGAATCTAATGCAATATATATGAGAAAAAGGGGCAGAGCAGTGAAGAGAAAAGATAGAGGTAACATACATATTTATTATGAGTATATGGAATTGTAAAAACTCCAAGTATGTTTCCGGCAGAATTGCCAATATTTGTAATAACCCCAATAGGTTATAACTTCTTCAAACACCAAAAATCTTTATACTTCAGTGGTTTGACATTTCATCAAACACTTTGCAAGCAAGTTCTGATACCACTGTAATGACCCTGCTCAATTATACTTCAGTGGTTTGACATTTCGTCAAACACTTTGCAAGCAAGTTCTGATACCACTATAATGACCCTGCTCAAATCCGACCTTAAAATGCTGATTGAAGGCTTGAAGAATTTTGTCAAACACTTTGCATACAAGGGGTCATATGACTGATATAATTTTTCTGATTGCTACAATAACTCTTGTTTCGATTTGCATCAAAGAGAATGCTTACAAAAGACCCCAGATTGTCTAAACAATGACCTAACAATTATAACATCTTATTCTGATCCATTTCTTCCTTCAAAGGTCTTTTAAGCATTCAAAGGTGAAGATGAGCACCACATTTTGTTAAACAATTTGCATACATCTGCTATCACGACCTTGATAGAATTTATTCTGATAAGTAGGAGATATTTTCCACAACAAGTCTAATTGTGATATTGCTATCAGGATTCAACTGTGATTCTTTGGATCACAACCATCATCAACTGATTCACCTTCACATATGCCTTGCCATTGGAGTTGATAATAGTGACCGATTTTTGTTCTCAACCTTGCTTTGTGATGGCATGAATATGATTCTACAAATTGCAAATTCTGTGTCAAGGACAGTATAAAGCTCAATGCATACATCCTTCGATAACCAATTTTCCCGTTCATGGAAACAAGGTTCCCTCCCTCAATAGCTAGTGAAATCCTCTCTCATTGGCTTGCTTTTACTAGTTATTTCATTTGATTTCACTGTTGATTTAATAATAGATATTAAATTCCTTGATATTGATTTATTTGATCTCCCAGTTAGGACTGTCTGCTAAGAGGTTAATGCAATGATGATTCTTAATTCTTCCGTGTTTCTATAGAAAATTGTTTTCCTTACCATAGTAGTCAAACTTCCCATCAAAGCATTGAGTCACGAAACACCTCTCTTCTTAAGAGCATCAACTCTGCCATTACACGACCACCCACCTCGAACCAAAGGGTCAGTTGTCATCAGTATTCTAAAAGAAACAGATCTAAATTTTCTCATACTGATAACTCTGGTATTCTCATCCATATCACCTTGTGTTACAGAAACTGTGTGATCCCAAGCTCTCATTTTGTCTGTAAGCCAATCAACCTGAAGAGAATCAGCTTAATCACAATAATAGAGAAGAGTTTCTGAATTCATGGGTGTCAAACCTAGAATGAATACATGCAGACCTCCGAACTCTGAATAGAATGAACAATAGAAATTTATGAACACCTTCTCTGAATATTATGCTCTGATTGAAGTATTATATCTGCTAGCACAAACCCGATGAAGAAGGTACATAATGAAACTCCAATGCCGAACGACTCCTGGGAAGAGAAATTTCTCTAACCTGCTCCATACTCCATTATTATGACCCATGTATCAATGTGATTATGAATTCTAGTTAGATGTACAAGAAAATGTAAAGTTAAATTATCACACCAGGCAACCACTGTTGCATCCTTGGGTTTTGCAGTTTAAAACTTAAATGTGATAAGAAAAGTACAAAAGTTAATGTTTGCATGGAAGCCAACATTATGAGTTGATAAGCATCTACACAGATGGAATGTAATGTTCCTTTTTTTAGCATTCATAGCATGACGTTGTCGTTAGCCTATTTCCCCACGGTCCCGTAGGCTAACCAAGACATTAAAGGGGCTTAGAGGCCATTTGGCCTAGATAGTTTCAATTGCAGGTCTTTCTAAGGGGGTTTTGAGGCAACTTTGGGCATACTTACTATTTATAGTAAGCCATCTTGGATATGGTCGGACATTCAGTGGCAGCGGTATATCGATGGTAATTGTTTAAAATCGACAAGAAGACTTGTTTATCATTGATAAGATTTGTTATGCATTGATAAAGCTATTTTATAAAGTTAAATATAAATATTTAATTTTATTAATGCATAGACTATAGTTTGTGGGAACTATTTAAATTAAAAGAGTCCCTTTTATTTTATAACACATTGGAGACATAAGTTACATAAAGGGAGTTATCTTTTATCCCACATTGAGAAAACGAAGGATTGAGCTCTTGTGAGAACACTATAAAAGAAAGGGAAGAGCTTCTTTTTAGTAGGCTTGGAAATATCAAAGAAACTGGAAAATTTTCTGGAGATTATGTCTCAATAGTTTGGAGGACGAAATCTCTTCAACCTGGAAATCTTGACGCCGTTGAAAGATATGGTCTTGAGATTCAACATAGTAGCAGTCTAAAAAAGCGGAACCGAAAAAGCAGGCTAAAAAAGCGGGTACAAAAAAGCAGTCCGAAAAAAGCGAAACCGAAAAAGCAGGCTGAAAAAGCGGGTACGAAAAAGCAGCCTGAAAAAGCAAAACCGAAAAAAGCAGGCTGAAAAAGCAGTTCAAAAAAAGCAAAGCAGAAGGGGCAGCATAGAAGGAAATTATTACAGCCATCTACAACCAGGTTCTTTTGTTAGTATTGTTTTTTAAGCTTTCAGCTGTAAGTGTGCATTATACCAGCATTATCATTTTGTAATCCATGTAAATGCTAAAGTCTTGGCCATATTTCATGAGCATTGTAATTTTCATTGCAATTAAGAAGATAATAGTTACTGGTGTTATTTAAGCAATTTAATATCATTATTTATCAGCTAGTTAGTTTGCATACCAACTATTTGTAAAAATGTTAGTTGGCTGTAGCTGTTCATTTCTCATGCTTAGATCATATATATGCACTGAATATTGTCAAAATTAGTAGCACACTCATGTTAGGTCATTGTGTAGTCCATTGTAGTCTTCTAGCACAAGATTCTCATTGATGCAAATTGAAGATAAAGTCATTTGAAACTAGCTGAAATACTATATCAGTCATACGTCCCTTGCATGTGAATTGTTTGATGAAATTCCTTGAGCTTTCATCAGCATTTTTTGAGCGCAGATTTGAGGAAGGCCATTACAGTGGTATCAGAGCTTGCTTGCAAAGTGTTTAACGAAATGTCAAACAACTGAAGTATAAAGATTTTTGGTGTTGAAGAAGTTATAACCTATTGGGGTTATTACAGTGGTATCAGAGCGGTTTCTTGTCATCCTGTGGAGGTCTTATTGAGAATTTAGATTAGCCAGATAGAGAGAAAAATGTTTGACAAAATGAATGTCAGTCCAGATCAGGGAAAGGAAAGATTCGTACACTTATTAGACACCTTAGCACAGGGACAGCGATCAGCAGAGCAGAGAGCACAGGAACAGAGTCAGAGATTGGAGCTTATGATGCAGATGATGGCTCATCAAATGGGGTTGAATGGTAATGTGGGTGGAGGAAATAATCAGAATGGTAATAACCAGAGTGGTAATAATCAGGATGGGACACATAATGGATGCGAACAAATTGGGAACAATTTCGGTCATGCACCCCAGCAAACTAGGACAGTGAGTTCGAGGCCCATTATTCCCACATTTTCTCCTAGAGCTCCAGGGCAGCCCGTACTAGAGCCCCAGATCATTGATATACAGGACCAGCTGAGGAGACATTGGGAAGCTGGAGGTCCAAATTTTATTGCTGCAATCACCTTTAGGGAATATATAGATGTGTGGATGAAGCATATGCCATGTGGACATGACAGGAACCAGAGCTATGAGCTACGAAAGAAAGTAGGAAAACTTCAGTTGCCATATTATGATGGCTCGGGGAAGTCTACAGCAAGAGCTTGGGTTCAAAAGCTTGACACATACTTACAATTGAACCTTATGCCTGAGGAAGAAGCTATTAAGTATACAGCAATTCACCTGGATGGGTTAGCACACAAGTGGTGGCATCATGGTATGGTAACTATGGGTCATGCACACATTACCTCATATGTGGAGTTTACGGAGAGACTGATTGAACGCATTGATAGGCCTAAGGATCATACCTTCCCTATGACAGGCAAAAACTTGTATGAGGAGTTTAACAGACATGCAGATTCGATACAAGGAGAGTTCAGCACATCTTCAAGTAATGGTTTATCTGCATCATCTTCACGGGCAGAAGGGGTTTCAGATGTTGCGCAAGTTGAGCCAGTTGCATCAGAAGGTGATATCATAGGCACACCGGATTGCATGATTGACATAGATAGTGATTCCAGTACAGTTGGGCTGGATGAAGTTATAGCAGTTGAGGATACTGTCATGTTTGAGGATAGTACAGTTGATCAGAAAGTGAGCATTCAGGACTTTGCAGAAAATGAGTATCAAGCACAGTTGGATGCTTCTTCACATGAGATAGAAGCTAGTAGCTATTCACTTGGTTTGGCGAGCCAGCTGAAGACAAGGGACAAGGATATTGTCGCGGCTTTATCTCATCATGACAAGATGTATGGATTGATTGAGAATCACATTTGGATGATTCAACTACAGGAGACACAGAAAGGAGTCACAACAGGTTCTTCTTGTGACGACTTACAGCAAATCAAGGAAGCCATGGAGGCAATGAAGGTAAGTTACATACACCAACTTTCAAATCACGATCATCTCCTTAATCTTGCAGGGATCTATTTAGATTCATTGAAGAAGGAGGAGGAGGAGGTTGACCAGCTTTCTCATGAGCTAGAGGATACTCGGAATTCCTTGGTGTGTATTCAGTTGGCTCTCCAGGATTCTGAGAGACATGTGGACGAGCTTTGTCTTGAGGTGAACTCAGTTCGGGAGTTAGTGCTTATAGCAGGGACTCAGTTTTCTTTTACAATCAGGTCACATGTTGATGATTTCTCAAAGGTGACAGAGTTTACAGGAGAGTCCCAGGATCTAATTATTACAGACGACACCCAGGGGGATGTTGTGGATAGTTTTGAGGACTTAGTTTCCTCAGCAGTTTCTTATGGTACGGAGGGGTTGGACAACAATGCTACCGTTTTTGATACTATGTATGTTGATATGAGCTTTGGAGTTGATTCGCAGGATATGGATGGTAATACTCTAGAGACCAGTAACTTTGAGGATGCTCCTTTAGAGAGTGTATCAGAGGAGGTTTGTAGGAGACAGTCTAGCCAGTGCCATCATGTGTCTAGTCAGTTGAGAGTTAGTGAGCGAGACATTTCTATCGCTTGCCAGCATTTCGACACTGCTCGTCAGTTGTTAGCAGTTTATGGATGGGGTTGTCCTACTAGTGATGAGCAGGGAGGTAGTTATCTTTCCTTGACAAAGATCCACTCTTTATGGGAGGCTATTCGGATTCTGAGACAGGATTATATGCAGTTGGTAGCCGACAGAGATTATCTTATGGAGTGGGGGAGTACAGCATACGATGCATTATTGGCCAAGGAAGATGAGATGAGTGAGCTTACTCAACAGCTCGAGGTGACTTCTGAGATTCTTGAGAGTACGCAGTTGGCTTTCGAGGAGTCACAGTTTCATTTGGCTAAGGTGACCATGGAGTTAGAGCGACTGCAGTCTTTACCAAATTCTGTACAGTCACAAGCTGTGGTGTCTGGTGATCCGAGGATGTCCATGGTCAAGATTGTCAGAGACAGTGGAGATAGGGATGCATCCACCCTTGATACTAACATTGGCATATCGGTTTCGTTCCTACTAGAGTCAGGTTCAGTTGAGTTGGGTGCTATAGCAGATTGTTGTGGTATGCCTGACATGGTGGTGGCCTCTAGTACTGATGGCACGGAGACTAGAGATATTGTATCAAAGATCATGTGTGATGTTTGTGAGCCGGCAGTTGGCATGGTTCTTGCTAGTGATACTACTCCCTTGGCGATGTCTTCGGAGGTAGTAATCAGTTCCAGCTTGGTTAGTGATCAATTGTAGTTAGTTTCATCTGGGTTGCAGTTTGAGCCACTGACTAAGATTGGCGCATTCTATCGGCATTACACTGTGAGGTATGCTCATCAATTTACCTTTGATAACCATGTTGATGAGATGATGATACGGAGATATACTTTGATTCCTAGTGCTTGTCATCAGTTATGGGATGGTTTGACACCACAAGATGAGAGTTGTGATGGGCATGACATGGCAATAGGTTCTGCAGTTGATAGCTTGATAATACATGACTTAGAGCAGGAGTTTGGGAGTGATGCTTCAGCAGTTGTTGTTATTGATTCTACTCCTTTGGCTATGACATCTCCTGACTTAGCTAGTGATCAATCACAGTGGGTTGTATCACTTGTTCATGGTGAGCTGTTCACTAGGGTTGGTTCTTTTTATCAGCATTATACTGCAGGGTATGTACATCAGTTAGCATTTGATCCTTGTGTTGAGGAGTTGGTGGCAGGCAAATTTGGTTTGGGTTCCATTTCTTGTTGTTTATCTTGTGATGTCTTTTCACCATCAGCGGTGCATGGGAGTTATGGTTATGAGACAGTGGCCGGTCATCTGCAGAGTTGTGTTGACTGCAGGAGTTGTACAATGTGTGGATTCTCCATACTTGGTACAGTTTCATTCGGGAGCGTTCACCATTGTTGCAGAGTTGGATTATACATTCCGTATAGGCTAGTGGGATGTGTTGATGGTATTTACTATGTTGGCAGTTTGGGTTATCTACTCTACTTGGGTTCTGATATTTCAAGAGCTTGTTTCTCATGGGTTCCTGACATTGGAGTTTGGGTGAGTTGTATTCGCCAATTTGATTATGGATTCCTCTTGGTTAATTTTCAGAGGTTGTTGCAGGAGCCTATGTTAATTGACAACAGTATAGTTCATGACTACATTTGGGATCCAGGTGGATTGATTGGGTTGTTGTTCGACCATTGCTTGGGGACAAGCAATTTTGGGAAGGGTGGACTGTAATGTTCCTTTTTTTAGCATTCATAGCATGATGTTGTCGTTAGCCTATTTCCCCACAGTCCCGTAGGCTAACCAGGACATTAAAGGGGCTTAGAGGCCATTTGGCCTAGATAGTTTTAGTTGCAGGTCTTTCTAAGGGGGTTTTGAGGCAACTTTGGGCATACTTACTATTTATAGTAAGTCATCTTGGATATGGTCAGACATCCAGTGGCAGCGGTATGTCAATGGTAATTGTTTAAAATCGACAAAAAGACTTGTTTATCATTGATAAGATTTGTTATGCATTGATAAAGCTATTTTATAAAGTTAAATTTAAATATTTAACTTTATTAATGCATAGACTATAATTTATGAGAAATATTTAAATTAAAAGAGTCCCCTTTATTTTATAACACATTGGAGACATAAGTTACATAAAGGGAGTTATCTTTTATCCCACATTGAAAAAACGAAGGATTGAGCTCTTGTGAGAACACTATAAAAGAAAGGGAAGAGCTTCTTTTTAGTAGGCTTGGAAATATCAAAGAAATTGGAAAATTTTCTAGAGATTATGTCTCAATAGTTTGGAGGACGAAATCCCTTCAAATTGAAAATCTTGACGCCATTGAAAGATATGGTCTTGAGATTCAACATAGTAGCAGTCCGAAAAAGAGGAACCAAAAAAGCAGTCTGAAAAAGCGGGTACAAAAAAGCAGTCCGAAAAAAGTGGAACCGAAAAAGCAGGCTGAAAAAGCGGGTACGAAAAAGCAATCCGAAAAAGCAAAACCGAAAAAAGCAGGCCGAAAAAGAAGTTCGAAAAAAGCAAAGCAGAAAGGGCAGCATAGAAGGAAATTATTACAGCCATCTACAACCAGGTTCTTTTGTTAGTATTGTTTTTTAAGCTTTCAGTTGTAAGTGTGCATTATACCAGCATTATCATTTTGTAATCCATGTAAATGCCAAAGTCTTGGCCATATTTCATGAGCATTGTAATTTTCATTGCAATTAAAAAGATAATAGTTGCTGGTGTTATTTAAGCAATTTAATATCATTATTTATCAGCTAGTTAGTTTGCATACCAACTGTTTGTAAAAATGTCAGTTGGCTGTAAGTGTTCATTTCTCATGCTTAGATCATATATATGCACTGAATATTGTCAAAATTAGTAGCACACTCATGTTAGGTCATTGTGTAGTCCATTGTAGTCTTCTAGCACAAGATTCTCATTGATGCAAATTGAAGAAAAAGTCATTTGAAGCTAGCTGAAATACTATATCAGTCATACGTCCCTTGCATATGAATTGTTTGATGAGATTCCTTGAGCTTTCATCAGCATTTTTTGAGGGCAGATTTGAGGAGGGCCATTACAGTGGTATCAGAGCTTGCTTGCAAAGTGTTTGACGAAATGTCAAACAACTGAAGTATAAAGATTTTTGGTGTTCAAGAAGTTATAACCTATTGGGGTTATTACATGGAACCAAGCCAACCTACTCTTTAAGGAAATCTATCTTCAAATTACAAGTTTTTTTTTAAAGTGTATCCTTAAAAATCTAACCCAAAATGGATCTTGAAAATGAAATCACGAATAGGAAACTTGAATGCTACAGAAAAATAGCGAAGGTTGCACTAGTACTAGATTGCCAACTCATTGGCATCTGAACAACACTGCAACATTATTGTTCGCTAGCAATAAGCACTTCAGATTTGTAATGGATTCATACCATCTAATTTTCAGCCATGTGTGTCTATCTGACATTGGCTGCTATTTCCAAATATTGGAAATAATTGAATTCAAGGGGAAAATATTTATTTGACAAAAGCTTGACAATTGTTAGAAGCCAGCAACTAGTAATCATTGGCAGATTCATATATTTCAAAAGATTGTTGGAGACTTCGAGACTAAGTGTGACCCCTTCATTTTCTTGAGGGTTTCTGATATATTCTTCCGTGAGTAACATTCCAGCCATGAGAGGCCCAAATTTGGTGTGGCTCCTTACACAAGCACAAAGAAATTCAAGAGTTTGTGTGATGTGGTTACTACTTGCCCAGTCAATGAGCTTTGGTTGTCAACTGTATATTGATGAGGATCAATTAATATCAGGTTTTTTTCAATTACATTTGCAGTCTGTCTTTGATACCATATTGAGTTTTATAGACCATTTTCTTTAAATGTAATAATACTGCCATCATATTGGTGGGTTCCAAATGCAGATTTGACTTATAAATATGAGAGGAGATTTGACTTACAAATCAAATCTCTAATTTATCGCTGCCCTTATTTTTGTTCTCTTGTCTATGATTAGATTGACTTTTGTCATAATGATTTTGTGTGAATACTCTCCAATCTTTCTTCATCAATAGACAATAAGTAATACAGCAATCCAATTGAATGAATCCTTTGAAAAAATACTCTGCACCTTATCATATATATCGGACTAGTTTTTTTTGTTATGTATGTTAATATAACTTCTGACCTTACATATGAATAAGGCAAATTTTTGTTTTATCTGATTTATCTTCTTAATATTTTGTGTGCTATCCTTCACATGAGACAATTTTTTGTCTTACTCTTATTCTGTCTTTTCTATGAATAAGACGGATTTTAGCTTTCTGACTTCCATCATAATCACTGCAAACAACCAAATAAATATGTTCTTGATCTGAAAATATTTTCATTGGTGCACTATCAGTTTCATTGCTTCTCCTATGACATTGATGTTTATTATATATGATTAATGCATTCTTGTTTTTGTAGATATTTTATGGCCAATATCAATTTGTATTTTTTTTTGTGTTTGACTCTATCATCTCTAGATGTCTGTGTAGATATAGGTCTCCCTTGTTTGCTGCTTATTGTTAACAATGATTTAATACAACTGCTGTTATGTTCTGCTGATATATATTGATCTTACCTCTTTAAGAAACATTTGCATCTTCTTAACTCTTAAGAAATCTAATGTTACCCTCAAAATAGGATTTGAAAATAAATAAATGATATAATTCTATTAAATGAATAAATAATAATATTAAAATACTAAAATATAAAATAGATAAATAATATACTATCATTATGTTATAACTGAATAATAATATTCTAAAACATCAATGCAAATAATATAATACAATATGATATATTATTATATAATATATCATTAATAAAAATGATTAGATAACATTAGATATTATTTAATATTCTACAATTTAACAAAAAAATAATAAAATCATAGTAATGAAAATCAAATTCCAAGCTATAGCTAATAGTCAGCAAGGGAAAAGTCGCAACTTTATCCATACTTCATATAAGAGGAGGAAGAAGATATCAAAGATGGGGGGCAGACATCAACGTCCATCACAAGCACACATTACAGACGGAAGAAATGATTTACACTCCATCAAGGCAGACAGTTCAGAAACATAGGAGGGGAGATTATAAGCACCGGACTGAACAAAATCCATTACCTCAATGTGGGCGACAGAGATAGCAGAGAAAGATAAAACATGTTTTCTATCCAGGACAGGTAACAAAGCACAGAATAGAGGGAAAAACGAATAGGTTAATGAGATGCACACGGAAAATGGAGCACTTAATCCGGATGAAAGAATGTCAAACCTGGAAATCATTGAATATCAAAGAACGGGAGCAAATGAACAACATGGCCGAACAATAACACATTGGAGAAAAGGAACAAATAATCAAAATAGTAAAGGATGACACAATTCGATGCTTATGTGCAATAGGGAAGTAAAGGTGTAGACCATTTGAAGAGACAGACCCATCATATTTCTTACACCGACTCAGCAGAGGAGGGATAGACATATATAGGTGGATTTAGAATAAAGAAAATCATTTCCAATCGAGGATTTCTTGTAAAAGGGAAATACATTACCGTGACCATTGCAATAAGAAGGTATCGCAGAAAAGGAGATATAAATTCAGACGAAGGAAAATTAAACCACTGAACAAGGATGGAATTAGATTGTCGACCTTCCCATACAAATATAGATTGAGTCAAGACCAATATATTAAATAAATTGAGCATTATCAAAAGAAAGGAATTAACACTCTAGATGAGACATAGAGCAATTTAAAAAGGAGAATGGCATGTAGGAAGAAGACAAGTCAGATAATCACATGTATCCAGATAGAAGGATTCAAGTTGTTATAGATGCGACTAGAATGAGTGAATAATATCAGCAATGGATAGATAAGAAGGTTTGTTTCCATTCATGGTCACTAGATATGAAGGAGTTGATTAATATTAAAGTGAAGAGTCTTCAAAAATTATTCTTGCTTTTTCAATATTTATGGACGCAATTAGTTATGGATTGAGACTAAGTAGATTTGGGACAACTAGTGCAACACAAATCCTTCTTGCCTTTGGACTACATTAGAACATTTGGGAGGAGAACAAATAAGAATTACAATACACACCAAAGGCTCCTACCTCTTTGGTTGGATAGAAAAAGATAATTCAAACAATTCCACTTGTCATCATGCCATACATCATAATCCTATTTAAACATCCATATCAGATTTTCTCTGTAAAGGTGCTAGTATCATATAGGCACATGCTTATACCCCATACTATGGATGAAATACCAGAATCCCATAGTTTATATTATTATATAGAACATCCATCATTAATGCAAGAATCTATTGATAATATTTTATAGTAACTGGACCTGAAATTAATCTCCATTACTTAGATCAAGCTTAAGATTCAGAAATAGCACATGTGAGAAATTGAGACATTTTGTTGCAATATTCTTGGGTTCCCAACCAAGGGACATTGCAAGAAACATCTATGTCTTCTTAATCATTGGTATTCATTTATTTATCATTAACAAGTTAATCTTGTATACAAGTGCTTTGGTCCTTTTGCATTAATCCTTAAATATCAACAAAACAATCGCAACTGAGCACATTTGACATCAAGATCAACTTCTTATCAATGACAACCTCATTCATACCTATGACATTGATGATGTTTATGAAGAACACACGAGTATACTGAGGTAGGGGGGTGAATTAGTGTATTAACAAATTTGCCAAAATAAAACTTTTATCCAAACAATTTACTTCAAATGCTGAAATGAACAATTATTCACATGAACACAATAACACAAGATTTACGTGGAAACCCAGTGCAGCAGAAAACCATGACAATAAATGTTTTTATGTAAATTGTTCTTTTACAAAGATTTGTAGGCTATGACCTGCTAGAGGCTGCAACCTCTATGTTTATGAGCACCAACTCACTAGAAGCTCCAAGTCCCACACTTTGCAAGCTCCGACCTACTAGAAGCACCAAACCTCACTACTGTTTTCATGAGCACCAACCCACTACGCACAAACTTCTGTTCCACCTTGATAATGTTTCCAACTCAATTGATGATGGACATTTTTCTTGCACATCGTTCTTTCCCAATTTGATATTTTATATCTACATATACTTCTCTCCTACGTTTTTCTTTTAACAAATCTACCATTTTTTTGTCTAGGAATTTATTGTCTTCAAAGCACACTCTTCTTATACTATTTATTTACTTATTTCTAATACACACTCTTATAATCCTGCTGTATATATCAAGGTAGATAAAGTAAGGGTTTTCAAGGGAATATCCTTGATTAAGATTATGAGTACCCTTCTATATTAAGAGGGAGTTTGACACTTCTTCAAAAGCAAAATAGAATCTTAGAAGATTGATATTCATAGGGAGTCTAAAAATAAATGTGTGTGACTACATGATTTTGAAGGGCCTACTCCTGTGTACATTATGAGGAGATAATGACTTATTACCAAAAAAGTCGGAAGATCGATATCAAATTCAGAGGGAGTCCAATAGGCATCCTTGAGGGAAGAGAATCTTAAGGGAGTAACTATAGGACCTAACTTCCTAGGATGATTGTTCAGAGGGAGAATTTTGAGGTGCAATCCTTTTGTGAATGATATCTTCTCTGTGAGAAAGAAGTTAAAGTGTGACGCCCTTAATATTGGTGCATATAGGGTTACAAATAGTCAACTTGTGGCTATCTTAATCCTTAATTATGTCATGTTATCATTATTATATTATTATTTAGGTAAGTACATCCGCCTAGGTGTTATGTAAGGTTGTGTCTATTCAACCTAATCATAATTAGGTATATATAGGAGGTTGTGAGTCTTATTTCAACATCATATTGTGAAGTGTGTTCTTATTGGAGATATTTGGAGGTTGCCCCCTCGAAGTGGCCTATTACTCTCAATTATTATCAAGTATTTATATAATATTTCATATTATTTCTTATATTGTGCAAGTTATTTCATTACAAGTGGTATCAGAGCATGATCTTGGCACCATAGAGGCAAGATTTTTTCTCAACATTGGGGCGATTTTGGAAAGAGTGTAACTTTCAGATTTTAGCGAATTTTTCAAAGATTTTTAAAGGGTTTTTGAAGACCATATTAAAGAAGCTATAGTCCAAAGTTTAGAGGAATTGCAGCATATTTGCAGAAATTATTGCAAAATTACTATTTGTACACAATTTATTGAGATCTTCATATCTCTCACATTCTGCCGAATTGGAGTATAACTTGTATTGGGTTTTTGAATACATAGTAGAGGAGCCTTTATTTCAAACCTTGGAGAAATTGAAAAAAATAAGCAAGATATTGCAAAATTAGGAAAATTCTCTCTCAAGACAGCAAATTTGCTAATTTTTTTGGGATTTTTTTCCGAGTAAAGGTATCTTAGCCCTAGTAAATTACAGTAAAAAAATAAATAAATAAATCAAAGAATTTAAATTTCATTTGTGTGATTTATTTCAAAAATATTGGTTTCCATCATGACGAGGCCTTCAACAAGAGGCAAAAAGAATGCTACCACACCGGAGAAATCCTCTGATCAAGATTGGGAAGCAGCAAAGGATAGTAATTCCAATGAGGAACTTAGTAAGTTCAACAAAGAGGTTAAGAGGGATATGTGTGACCTACAAGGAGATATATCAAATATACGAAGCATGTTAAGCACCTATATGAATGAAACAAGGAAGGAGCTCTCAAGCAATCAAGGTGAAACCTTCAAGTTGACTAATAATGATACAAATTTTATTAATCCTACGGGATCTAGGAATTTTTTTCCAAAGGTGGATATGCGCAAATTTGATGGCAAGGATCCTCTAACATGAATAAATCAAATGGAGAATTTTTTTGAAGTTCATCAAATCCCATATGGACAAAAGGTCATGATGACTTCCTTATATCAAGAACCAGATCAATTCATTTGGTATCGTTGGCTTTGTACTCATAGGAGGAAAAAGGTTCTCATTGTATCATGGTCAATTTTTACAGAAGAATTCCAAGCACAATATAACAATAGTGTGACAGAAAACTTCTTTAGCTAACTTGCTAAGCTTCAACAAACAGGATCAGTGAAGGATTATATTCAAAAATTCCAAAATCTATCCTTAAGAGTGGATACAATTGCAGAGGAGAAATTGAATGATTTATTCTTGGGTGGTCTCAAGGATCACATTCAACATGAGGTACGCATGTTTTGTCCCAGCTCAATAAATGAGTCTTTTATATTGGCACGCAAGGTAGAGGAGAAGTTCTTGATTCCTAGAAAGCAAGGGGCTCATGTGACAAAAGCAAAAGGATATTCAACACCTTCTCTTCCTCAACCTACAAGGTTGACAACACAGCAAATTGAGGAGAAAAGAGCAAAAGGGTTGTGTTTCAATTGTGATAGCAAATATGGTCGAGGACATAAAAGTAGTGAAAATAAATTGTTCTATATTGAAGGTCCAAGTGAGGAAGAAGAGGATGAGTCCATATCAAAGGAGGATAGGGAGTCGGGTGAGGAATCACATGATTCTGAACCAATCATTTCTTGTCATGCACTTTCAGGTTTCAGTGCACCACAAACTCTCAAGGTAGTGGGTTTCTTAACGAAGCAAAAAGTAACAGTGTTGATCGACTCAGGTAGAACTCATAATTTCATCAACAAAAAGTTGGCAACTCTTCTAAATTGTTTTATATATCCAGCCCCAGAGTTTTAGGTTTTGATTGCAAATGGGGGCACAGTTAGTTGTTTGAGGAAGTGTCATATTATCCATGGGAGATTATCAACTTGATACCCCAATGTATGCAATATACATGGGTGCAGCGGATATTGTTTTGGTTGTACAATGGCTTACTACATTGGGAACAACTGAAATGAACTTCCAAGAAATATTCATGCAATTTCAATCAAAAGGAAAGGTAGTGGAGCTAAGGGGATTGAAGGCAAAATCCCCACAAATGGTAAGCTCTCATCAAATGCAAATGCTTCTTAAGAAAGGTGTGGATGGATTTGCAGCCCACCTATGTTCATTAGAAGTCTCTCAATCTAATGCTCTTACTCATCCAGATTTACAAGCAATAATTGATTGTCACTAAGTGATTTTTGGAGATATGCCCAAAGGACTTCCTCCTAAGAGGGATCATGACCATGATATACAACTAGTTCTAGGGAGACAACCACCAAACATACGGCCTTACAGGTACCCATACATACAAAAAAGTGAGATAGAAAAAATTGTTGAGGAAATGCTAGAGGCAAGAATTATCAAGCATACCCATAGTGCTTACTCCTCACCTATTGTGATGGTGCGTAAGAAAGATGAAACTTGGCAGATGTGTCTAGATTATAGAGTGCTCAACAAGCATACCATTAGAGATAAGTTTCCTATTCCAGTAATCAATGATCTTATAGATGAATTAAATGGAGCTATGTCTTTTACCAAGTTAGATCTTAGATCAGGTAATCACCAAATTCGGATTGAGGAAGATATTTGTAAGACAGCATTTTGAACTCATGAGGGTCATTATGAATTTTTGGTGATGTCATTCGGTCTTACCAATGCACCATCTACATTCCAAAGTTTGATGAATTATATTTTTAAGAAGTTCTTGAGAAAGTTTGTGTTAGTGTTTTTTGATGATATATTAATTTATAACAAGACTTGGGAAGAACATTTGCAGCATGTAGATCAATCATTACAATTACTCGAAGATCATCAGCTCTATGCTAAGCCATCCAAGTGTGCTTTTAGTCTTAAGGAAGTGGAGTATTTGGGACACGTAGTTTCACATGAAAGAGTAAAGGTGGACCCTAACAAAATTAAGGCTATCATAGAATGGCCTATTCCAAAAACTATTAAGAAGTTGAGGGGTTTCTTGGGATTGATAGGAAACTATAGAAGATTTGTGAAGAATTATGGTCATATAATAGCACCCCTTACCACTCTATTGAAGAAGGATTCTTTTCATTGGAATGAACCTGCTAATGTATCATTTCAACAATTGAAGATGCCTATGTGTACAACTCCAATGCTTGCCACTCCAAACTTCACCAAGGAATTCATTGTAGAATGTGATGCTTCTAGAAATGGGATAGGAGCAGTTCTCATGCAAGAAGGTCGACCAATTGCTTTTTAGAGTCGTCAATTAAAAGGTAAAAATCAACTCAAACATATTTACGAGAAGGAAATGCTAGCAATCCTTCATGCAATTAAAAAATGTAGGCCTTTTTTAATGGGTCGATGCTTCAAGGTTAAGACAGATCATGATAGCCTAAAATATTTTTTGGAACAAAGACTATCATCAGAAGAGCAAAAAAAATGGGTCACTAAGATGTTGGGATATGACTTTGAAATTTTATAAAAGAAAGGGAAGGAAAATATTGTGTCTGATGCACTTTCCAGGAAGGATAAAAAAGATAAAGCCTTATTGTGGCTGAATGCTTAGTTTGTCTAAGAAATAAGGGGGAAACAATTAAGACACCAGGTCTCCTGCAACCTTTATCTATTCCTAGCCAACGTTGGGAAGAGGTATCCATGGACTTCATCACAGGGCTTCCCAAATCTAAAGGTCATAATGTCATCATGGTAGTAGTTGATCGCCTCACTAAATATGCACATTTCATTGCATTATCACATCCTTTTACAACAAGTATAGTGGCAAAAAATTTCTTAGAGAATATCCAAAAGCTACATGGTACACCTAAGGTTATTGGTAGTGATCGTGATTCTATCTTTATCAATCACTTTTGGAAAGATTTATTCTCATGTTTGGGTACTCAATTGGCTCATAGTTCTTCATACCATCCTCAATCAGATGGGCAAACTGAGGTTGTTAATAAATGTTTGGAAGGATATCTATGTTGTTTCACTTCAATAAACAATCTCAATGGGTAGATTGGCTACCTCTTGCAAAATGGTGGTACAATACTTCATGTCTCCATTTTTGGCACTTTATGCATATCATCCTCCTTCCATCACATCATCATTTAAGGTGTCACCAAGAGTTCCGACAATAGAGGACCACTTGCTTCATCAACAACAACTACTTTCAGGACTCAAGGAGAATTTAGCTATGGCACAAAATCGAATGAAACAATAAGTAGAACAACATCGTAGTGAAAGAAATTTTGAAGTTGGGGACTGGGTCTTCTTGAGATTGCAGCCTTATAAACAAATCTCAATGAAGCAACAAAAAAAGAATAATAAGTTGTCTCCAAGATATTATGGACCATACCAATTCATGCAAAAGATTGGTAGTATTGCCTACAAGCTTGAGTTGCCACCAACAACAAAGATACATCCAGTCTTTCATGTTTCTCATTTGAAGAAGGTAATTGGGCAGAATATTCCTACTCAAATATTACTATAGAACTTGATGAAGAAAGAAGAAGAATTTTGGAACGAGAGTGCATTCTTCAAGCACGTACGAAGAAGTTGAGGAATAGAACCCTAACTCAATATCTCATCCAATGGAAAAACTTACTAGTTGAAGAGGCCACATGGGAAGATGAGGAATTCATTCAAAAAAATCCACACTTGGTTAGCATTGAGGACAATGCTTCTTTCAAGAGAGGGGGCATGCTACGCCCTTAATATTGGTGCATATAGGGTTACAAATAGTCAACTTGTGGCTATCTTAATCTTTAATTATGTCATGCTATCATTATTATATTATTATTTAGGTAAGTAGGTCGGTCTAGGTGTTATATGGGGTTGTGTCTATTCAAGCTAATCATAATTAGGTATATATAGGAGGTTGTGAGTCTTATTTCAACATCATATTGTGAAGTGTGTTCTCATTGGAGATATTTGGAGGTTGCCCTCGAAGTGGCCTATTACTCTCAGTTATTATCAAGTATTTATGTAATATTTTATATTATTTCTTCTATTGTGCAAGTTATTTCATTACATGAAGTGAAAGACCTTATTCGACCGTCTAACTTGGTTCATGGTGGTTACTATTTTGCATATGTAGATTATGTCAAGAAAGGTGACGATCTTTCATTGATATATATATCTGGAAGGTAGCTATTGTAAGGTGGCAACCTTGTCAATAGTTTGACCTTGTGTCATGACAAACTTCATTAAGTTGTTTCCCGGAGTGTCGGAAGTCATGATAACAAATGTATCATGATCAAACTTCATTAAGTTGTTGTCCTGGAGTGCCGGAGATCATGATACTCGTCATAATAGAGACCATGACATTGTGATTTCTTGTTATCTGATAGACTACAATAAGTTGTTGTCCTAGAGTGTCGGAAATTAAATAACTCATATCATACTAGGATATAACATATTCTTTTGGTAGGCATCAAGGATTTGATGCCAATGCACATCCAAAGAATATATGTATGATGAATATCAATTGATTGATATTTCTTGTTGAATCATACTTTAGATTATATTGAATGATAACATCTAAGTTGATGGATATATGTTGATATCCTTAAATATGTCGTTCCAAGAATATCATATTGAGATGATATCTCTTCATATACTTGAGAGCATAATGTGTTCTATAACCATCCTCCCCAGCTAAGAGGGAGTGTTAAGTTTGTAGCTTCAGTCGGATTGATTCGATCATGAGATACATGGTTGATGGTAAATCATCATTTGGACAAATATTATTAGTATTATTATTATTATTATATATATGGTTATGTATATTATTAATATATAATTATAATCTAATGATGATTAACTGTAGAGAAATGTCTCTTCATAAGACATGTCTCCTCTCATATTTATAAGTTTTCAAATCTGCATTTAGAACACACCAATAAAAATGCCAATTACATTTTTTAAAAATAATCTTAATTACCACAACTTTAAAGGCCTGCGATTGCAATTTAGGACCCACATTAAGGGTTACAAGTTCTGCAATTTATGCCCGGAGCTTCAATTTAATTAACAAAGCATGTGAATGATCTCCTAAGGCCTGCACTTGCGTTAATAGGGATTTGTGTTTTCAATTAGGACCTGCGATCAATTAAGATAAATAAGATTATCGATCAACAATGGCTTTCTGATGTTGAAAGGCAATGTTGCATCACATAAGAGGGGTTGTATGCCGATTTAAGAACTGATGACTTGCTTATTGGGAGCTAGGAATGCCTACAAAGGTCTCTGTCTGCAAGATAGGCTTGCAAAAATACTATTATAGGATTGCAATTTTGTTTGGGAGACCTGCATTTCATCTAGCAAAGTTTGCGATAATTATTTCTAGATCCTGATTTGTCTGTTGTGCCTTGCGTTCAGCCTAACAGCCCTGACATTGCAAATCATGGAAATTCTAAAATATCAAATAGTGTTGACACAACAAGGAAAGTGATTTGGGAGTTCAACCTGGCATTATTGATCTGCACTAGTCCAAGTTCTTTACATTAATTATCTTTGCTTGCCATCGGGAGATTATAAATATGGGCACATTTGATGGAAAAAACATCCGATTGAACGCTATTTTCTTTTGTTGTCTTGGTGACATTTTTGAGGTTTTGATTTTGATGCCCTTGTTGAAGTATAAGGATTTGAAGCTTGAAGGTTTTCACTATTGCTGAGGTATAGTGGTTGGCTTGGATTTTCTCAAACTATGGGTGAGAGGAAATTCTGATGAGGGATTGATATTGAGTTTAGGGAATTAATTGTTAGTCTTCAATTACTTTCATTAGTGTTTGGGTAGTTCATTGGCTGCTAGAGATACCTTTTGTTTGAATTTCTAATTACGTTTATACCTACAAATCTAAAGAGGTCAACCTACAATTCTTGAGGGTTGCTGTGAGTGTTTGTCATAGATCAATCGAGTGGTGAATTTAATAGTCTTCAAGGGGATTGAATTATGTGAATGAATAAACAAACACAATAACACAAAGGCAAGAACTTTCCTTGCAAACTAGGTTTCAAATTCTCTATTGGTTGACGTCAATTCATCTGCAAATGAAGCGCCCATGGTTCGTCATTATTGGTGATTGATTGTTGGGCGATTTCCTCACTGATTAGAAGACTTGCAAATTGGATTTTGGCCTACATTTCATATTTGGAGCCCTAGGATTTAAAATAAGGGCATGCAACTACAATCTAGGGCTTGCCTTAAGGGTCACATGCCTTGCAATCTATACTTGGAGTTACGATTTAATTAGCAGAACCTCTGAATGATCTCTCAGGGCCTGCGGTTGCATTGACAAGGATTTATGTCCTCAATCAGGACCTACGATCAATTAAGATAAATAGGATTATCAATGAACAATGGCTTTTTGGTGTTGAAAGGTAGTGTTACATCACATAGGGAGAGTTGCACGCTAATTTAAGAATTGGCGACTTGCTTATTGGTGTATACTGACAATCAAGCACACTTCTATAAACCATTGCAATTGAGAGAATCCATGGAAGAGGGAGTCTCAACAAGCAGCTTATAGATTCCTATCTATGATGTGCAAATAGTGAAATGGTGGCTCTCAAATGAACCTAGCCCATGCACTCCTTGGAAGGTGCACCATAGAATGGAAGATTCAAAGATGAAAGCAACAATACTAGCATCCAAGAATCACTATATGATGAAATGCAAGATGAGAGCTAACTAAATGAGATGCAAGATGCAAGCTAACAAGTATGAAAGATTACAAAACCCTCTATTTAGACTAGGTGAGCTAAGCTAAAGCATAAAAGGAAATCTAAACTAAAATGCCATAATGCAAGTGTTAAGAAGCTATAATGGATATGCCAATATGAGAATGCAAATGCTCCAAATCTTCAAAAGCTCCAAAGCACCAAGAAATCTTGCAACATAATGCTAGCATGAACACAAAAAAGATGGAGGATGAGAAGATAGCACTCTTTTTTAATGTAAACCGGACGGTTGAGATTAAGAACCTAGAGAGGTTTAATCAAGGGTGGAGAATGCATCTTAAGTGATCTATGTGCACAAGCATCTTATCTAATCAAGATCAATGGTGGAGTTCAAAAAGGTGAGAAGTGTGTGGAGGAGAATGAAGATTCCACCCACCTTGGAAAGTGTCCACCTCATATGAGACAAAAAGGATTTTATTTATTTTTAAAATAGGAATAATGCTTTGTGTCCAAACTTTGGATAAGTGGGAAGTGGAACTTTTTATTTAATTAAAAGGAAGCAAGTTCTTTCAACTAAATAAAAGACTTTGGATAAAGTGGTGAAACCATAGGTTATTATCGAATAAGTAGATTTTTGACGATTTGATCAAAGATAAGCAATGGATAAATTATGAAAAATTGCTAGAAAGGGGGCTCATAGGCTAGATGACCATTTTTGGGTGATTACATTTGCCCCTCCTTGACTAATGTGTGATTGATCTGGGAACACATTGTTGCCCGACTATAAAATTTGTTTCAATTTTATGAGCCATGGTTAATATTTAAAACTTGCATGGTTTTAAGCCTTAAATTGATCATTCTATCTGTGAAATTTGTGAGTCTTTAAGCCTCCATGTCTCCTCCTCGTTAGCAGCTCCGCACAGCACTTGAAATCGCTAAAATCCGACTACTGAGCCTCAAGTAATTAAAGGTTAATGATCGCCACCCAAAACGTGTTTTTCCTAACCTCCCAATAGGTTAACGATAACGTTCAAAAATACCTTTTTCTTAACCTCATAAAAAAAGGTTAATGTTAACACCCAAAAACACGTTTTTCCTAACCTAACCTCTCAAAAGGTTAATGAGAGCTACCAAAAACACGTTTTCGTTAACCTCTCTCAAAAGGTTAATGATAACGCCCAAAAATACATTTTCATTAACCTCTATAAGGTAGTTATTAACCTGTTAAGGTGACATATGCAACATTGTTAATAATGCAACAGCCGGATAGAAGATTGGAATGCAAACAATTCAGACCTGTGCATATGCAGCTGTAGCAAATGCCAGTGTAGAGGGTGTCATAATGATAAGGAAATAAAGAGTGCAGTGCAGGGTAAGAACGTTTATCAAACAACTTCTCATCACCTCATTCAACGCTTTGCCAACCCACAATTCTACTTTTATTGGGGTCATTTTCAGCAACAGCTTTCCTTCACAGTGGGAGATGCTTCAAAAGTTCGTAAGCCATATGGGGCCATAACATGGCACAAGTTCAAATGCACATTGGTTAATGTGATTAATCAAACGATCACGCTGCCAGCCAACCTCACGCATGAGTGCTTGAGCGATACAGAGGAGTCTATGCTCATGTCCACGTGCGCAAGGGAAGGATACGTTGAAGAATCAAATGCGTTTTTGGTTTGTTTAACAAACACGTCAACTGGTGAGCAGTGGGTATGATATTAAAACCCAAGTTTATACTGCCTTTGCTAAGTCTGAAGATATGCAGGTACAGTACAAGTCGCAGACCCAAAGCATAACATATTGACTCAGCCCCATAACGCTTTCAAATTTCCTAAAGTCATTTAAAATATAATTTGTGGACAATGCCCATCTCCAAACATGAATGGAGAACTATCTAGCTCGGGTATTGGTGAAGACAAAATACAACTCCATGGACATGTAACGAGGAATGCAAGCAGCTCCTGAGATCGCCCCTGATTTGTTTGACGTAATGCCAAGAAAAAAAAAGGTGGTGGGCACAAACAAAACATATAGAGTCCGTTATCGTTTTTGAGCTAGCGGGACGGAGATAGTCTAAAGAAAAGCGAACTGAGCCTACGGATTGCTTAAAGTATTTGTGTCACTTGTTCATTCTATCGCCAGATCTCAACCTTGAAGGTGCGGACAGGGAAGGCTTCTTAAGAACTTTCATGGCGGAATATGTGCAAGACTTGAGATGGCTCTTAACTTATTTGACAAAATGCCCAAATTAAAAAGAAAGGGTGATAAGCATGAACATGACATATAGAGTGCTAGGGAAGCACGCAAAATGTTTGACAAAATGAAATGCTCGTTCCTAACCTGTAGCCATGGAAGCCTCACTGATTACGTCACTCAAATTCAGATGGAAATAAAGAGTGCAGTGCGGGGTTGAAGACATCCACCATATTTCAAAGAAAAATTGGAAATCAAACCATGAAGTACAAGTACCAGAGGCCGGATTATGCTCCTGTTTTAAGAAGTACGCTTCCAGATATCGGTGATACCATTTTAGGAAGTATCAGCCTTCAAGACTTCTGGTCATCTCTTCTAAATGAAGAAAAGACTGCATTAGCTGGAAAAATATCGGAAAGTGGATTGGCTCAAGCAAGTAGACATCCCATTTTCGTACAATGCCCAGAATTAGTGTTGGAGTGCATGAAGGATTATCATCCCAACACTAGAGAAGTTCTTTCACCGAACAATGAAGCAATTGTCCGTCTGGACCCCGCCTCTATTGCTATCATTTTTCGATTGCCCACTAGGATGCAATATGCCAGCATTAACCTGAGAACTGCCAAGGAATATTTTACTGCCAATCAAACCCAATGTTTAAATACTGTGGCAAGATCGTGGTTCTTCCAACCAAGAAGAGGAAAATCTCAATTAGGCAAATCCATTCACAGATCATCACTGAAAGAAGATGTGGCGAACATGGTAACTTTGTTGAGCAGGATCGTTGGTCTTCGGGATTCACACGAGTTCGAAGGTTGGATGTTTCTATTCATTAATATGGTCTGTGAAGGAAAACAATACATTGATTGGGCTGAAATTATCAGCGACTCACTGCATAGACAGCTCATGGGACTTCAAGAAAATGAATACTTTTATATGACTTCATACCTTTTCTATGCTATTGCGAGCACTAAAAGTTGGTCAGGACTTAACCGGCAGGGCGTTTATGATGACGCAACCATCATTTATAATCATCTTCCTCAAATTCAGTATGATAATAGCCTACACCATTTCAGAAGAGTGAATGATGCGTTCACCATGCTAACTGTAAGGGAAATTTAGGGGAACATTGGACTCAGGATTTCACCAAAAGCAGCGATGAAAGTACAAAAATATGGAAGTGTTTTTATACAATTTCCGAAGTTTACTTATATCCGGCTAGCTACCTATGATGGATGTCCGCTGATGTACCTAGATTTGTTGATGATAAACTAGTCTTAATTGAAATGTTCAGGCAAATTACTCAAATCAATAAACTTTGCAGGAACAGGAGGATAGACGAAATAGCTTTTCCTATCGGCATCGGATACTATAGTTGTGACACTGCATCAGATGCCAGGAACATTGAAAGATCTATTGCCACAATAAATTTGCATCCTTACATGATGCGTTTCCCTTATGACAGTAAGGGCTATGCAGTGAATGAATTAAAGTTAAATCCCAGTCTTGGTCACTTCCCGGCTCTAGAAGACTTTTGGGAGGATTGTGAAAATGACTTTGAAGTCAGGAAGAGAGATTGGATGCGGCTTACAGTACGACAGGTAATAGACTTCAAGTTGGACATTGATGTGACAGGCGTAGATGATGATGAGGTTTCTTTGGTCGATCCTTACTATTATGAGAAAATTGAATTGCTAGAGCTCCCTCCTATTGATTGGTCAGTTCCTGAATTGAAAAGCTTGAAGGAGAGATCTTCCTATGTTCTTAAAAGGACAAGAGACTAGATCAGTAAAGTCAGAACCGAAAAAGCAACTGGTGAATCTCAAAATACAGAGAGGAGAAATAATATAGGGGAATCGTCTCAGATGGCGATAGAGGCAACTTCTAGTGAGACGACACAACAACTGGATACAGGTGCTCAAGATCGAGAAGAAGATCTGAATCAGCCAGATAGGTTTACAGTCAAAAGAAAAAGGACAAGAATGAAAGGTAGAATGAATCAAGAATGGAATGAATCCAGTGAAAAAGATCCAAGAACTCCTCAAATTGCTGAATCGCATGTCCCTGTTACATCCCCTCATGATACAGTGATTCCTAATTTGAGTCTCCCTCCTCCTGATATGTCAATAATAGACATCACACAGTTAGATAACCCATTATCTAATTCAGAAGACTTAATGATGGTTGCTGAAAATGTAACAGGTGACGTACAAGCTTCAAAAATTACACATTCGTGGTTCCAAGATAGTCTTCAAAAGAGGAAGAAAGTTGTACAAATGGTCCCACCTCCATTTGATATGATCTCTAGCATTCTTCAGAAGCCTCCTAAGGCGAAAAAGACCAAGGTGACGTCCAGGTTAGCTATTGATAAAACTTCAGGCAATTTGTGTGTGGAATTAGCCAAGCCTATAGTTGAAAAGAATGTTGATGAAGCATCTGAATCAGATTTCATTCTAGAAAAGGTTGACCTTGGTCCTTCTAATGCGGAAAGAGAGTTTCAAAATTTTGAACTGATTGCCACTCAGCTGTTGCAAAGGGCGAAGAAAGAGAAAAGAGCCAAACAGCAACTCAAAGAACAAGTTCAGATGATGACAGCTTATATTAATTCAATCAGCAATCCTTCTAATACCCAAGTCGTGGTCACTCCACCGGATCTAACAGGTCTTGATGGTATTTTAGATCATACTGTTGTTCAAAGAATCGGCCAACAAAAGTCACATAGTATGATGATCGACGCTTGGATAAACAGGATGATAGAAGACGCTTCAAAACTTATAATTGGAGTGAAATAGATATATGGGAAAGCCATCACGCAGATACAGGAAATTTCTGAGGAGCTGGAAAATAGCAAAGAACAAAAATCCAACTGGCAAAAAGTAGCTGATGAATTAAAAGAAATGGCCAAGCTGGATGCGAGCACCCTACTTCTTGAGAAAATTATTGCTGATCCAAGTGACAATCAAATACGTATCTGGAGTAAAAGTGTTGGTTGGAAGGTGATAAACATCAGCAAAGGGATCACTGAGTTCGAAAAGCTAACAGCTTTTTTGGAGCAACTGAAAATAAAGAGTACAGATGAATTAATCTCTACTATCACAGGTGGGGTGCCGGTAAGTGATCTTCAGCATGTTGATTGTCGGTTTCTCCTTGATTCCTTCAGTGTTCAGATTCATTAAGAAATAGAGAACCGTGTATCAGATGCTAAAACTATGATGAAGCTTAGCCTGGTTGCAGTCACGCTGGGAGATTGTAACATTTCAGCCTATCAACAGGAGTGAAAAGAAATTCAAGATAGATACTTCACAGCCAAACTTAGGATGGAAAATGTGTTCATTCCGAACTATGAATCAATGATGATCATCCTAGATGCTTACAGGGCTTTCCGAGGTAGATCAATTGTGTCCGGGTAGATAGAATTAGTAGCTAGAAGAATCAGTGATTGTATATGCAAATATCTTTAGGAACTCTTGCTAAAGTTTTGTTTTTTACAAGTTTCCTTGTATAGGTTAATTTTCTTGAGGTTAATTAACCTTCCAAAATTACGTATTTTGGAGGTGGTTATTAACCACGAAGAGGTAGTTATTAACCTCTATGTCTATATAAGGACACCTTTTGGCTTTGTAAAGGGACTTTTTTGGTTGGAAAAATAAGGGAACACTATGCTGAAATTTTGATCTAGGGATAAATTTTGGAAAGTATGTACACTTTTTGTCTCTAAATTGAAAAATCTCTATTGTTTTTCTTGGTGCAAGGAAATGAAATGAGATCTGCTTTGCGTTTCTTATTTTAAAATCCAAATTGTTATACGTTGTAGTGGACATTCTCATGGTGTTATGCGAGTGTTTACGGATGATAGTGAATGTGCTTAATAATACAGGTTGCTTTCAAGCGTAATTCTTGAGCACCTCTGTTATCGATCTTGTTAACCATAGAAGGTTGTGAGGGCGAGTGGTGCATTCGTCTTCCACGACTTTGTCTTGAACTTTGAAGTTTTAGATTCTTTAATCGAAAAACCTTTTAAAAATTATATCATACGAGGGAGCTGCCCCTCAAAACGCAGAGGAACGCCGCATACCAAGGGCCTATCCAACTGTTGTGAACGATTTGCCACACATTCCGTTGGGTAATTCTACTGTGACAAATCTGTGTACCAACAGATTTTTGGCGACTCTGCTGGGAAGACTGAACAGAAAGATTGACAGTCGCCTGTAATGACGTGCAATGGTGCTTCCGCATGAGAACGTTTTCCCTGTTCTCCAACCGAACCTTGGCTTTCAAGACACCTAGGAAGATATCATCTCAGACTTGAATACTTTAGCCTGGAGGTGTAGACGAAGTGTACAAGAATATCATCAAGTTAATCGAGTTCTTGAAGAAGAAGAGGAGTTCGGAGAAATCTTGCGAAGAGCCCCTATTGGTCAGAACATTGTAGTTATTGAAAGAATAGCGGTTATTCCAAGAAGAAACAGACAGAATCTTGGTCATATTCAAGGGCAAATAAATAATAACCATTAAGCTGGCTGATAAACCATACACGTGAATTGATAGACAAAAGGGTTTGGTAGACGAAGACTTTGAAGCCCTCCGAAAGTTAGATTTTAAGCCAATTACTCCTAAGAAGAAGAAAAAGGTCAAGTCTGTTAGTAGGTCTTCTTCTCCAACTAAGGCTACTATTTCTCCTACGGCCTTTCAAGCTTTGCTTTTGCCAGGTACTATTGTACCTTTAGCTATAAATTTACAGCCCTTGAATATCATTCTTCCAACCATGGCACATCAAGCACCGCAGCCACCAGTCCCATGGGGAGCTGCTATCGGCCCTCTAGATTTAGGGAACCAATTACATCACATGCCCGTTGGTTCTCGAAAAATTCTTCCCAAGTTTTCTGGTGACGGAAAAGTCACTATTGATCAGCATATAAGTGCATTCTTTACAGCAAGCGGTGTTCTTGCAATCCAATATGAAGATGTTTCTGTCCGTCTTTTTGTTGAAAAACTCACCGAAGCCGTAGCTGAATGGTTTGGACAGCTACCAGTTGGATCAATTACTTCGTGGGTAACTTTGATTCAAGCTTTTGAGAGGAGATTTAAGACTGCTGAAGATGAACATTTGCTCCTTTCCCAGTTGACTTCAATGTAGAAGGAAATTCATGAGCCAATGCGAGAATTCATTGCTCGTTTTAATCAGACGGTGAATCGAATTCCTGTCAACAAAAGACCCACTAAAGAAAATCAAATGACTTTCTTCATCAGTGCTCAACCTTCTGATGTAAGCTTTCAAATACGAAGGACAAGACCCGTTAATCTAGCGGCTGCGCAAACCTTGGCTATCGAGGTGGAAGATGACTTGCTTAGTTCAGGAAAATGGAGTCGTGATCTACAAAAGGGAAAAGGTCAACAAGCTCCTGTCACTGCCACTGATCCTTTATATCAAAAATTGGCTAATGATCTGTTACAACTCAAAAAGCAGTTGCCTTCTAATCCTCCACCTTTGTATCAAGATATTCCAAGGAGGAATTATATGCCATATCAACAAAATAGACAGACTAGGTGGCTACCCCAATTGACACCAAGATTAGCCATCGAACATCCCTCATCATCTGGTAAACAGGCTGCTATGTGTGATTTTCACCTAACAACAGATCATGATTGTGCAAGCTGTCCTGAGATGGCTAGGTTCATGCAAATGCATTTGACTGCGGAGAAGATAGAAGAATATGTGGCTCCTGAAGATGTAACAGAACCCATTGTTGGCACCTCTTCTATTGACTTTTTGGAATATGAATCTGATGATGACCAAACTGAAGATATCAACAATCATTCTTGCAATGCGGCTACACCAAGTTGGAGATAGAGATTGGAAGAAAAGTGGAGTAAACAAGCAAAAGAAAAAGCTTCTGATGAGACTGCTAAGAGGATTCTGTCTCGTAAGCATACTCCAGAAGAGCCATCACAAACAAAGGAGACAGATAAAGGTAAAACTCCTCCTATCGTTGAAGACTCTTTCGATTTTATTGATCATTGTAAGAAGACCAAAGTACAAATTTCTCAATTGGATTACCTAAAAGCCAACCCTCATCAATTAGAAAGGTTGATCCAATGTGTTGGCAAAGGGAAACGTTCACCTAAGATCACTATCAACCATGAATCAGGAGTTTCTCTAGAAGCGGAAGATAATTTGGAAGGGCCCATGACTGAGAAAGAATCTTTTGTTGCAGTGTCTTTGTCAGACAAACTTGAGCCTTTCTATGTTTCTCTTTATATAGCTGGATGCAAGTTAAGTAATTGTATCATTGATTCTGGTGCATCTGACAATGTTATGCCTTCAAAGGTGGCACATGCCTTGGGTCTTTCTCTAAATAAACCTTCTGGAAAAGTGTATTCTATGGAGGCAAAACAAGTCCCACTAGTTGGCCAGTTGAAAGATGCTCAAGTAGCACTTGCAGCACATCCTGAGAAGAAGTTAAAACTAAATATCTTGGTTGCTGATATTCCTGCTAGTTATGGGATGCTTTTGAGCAGAAGCTTTTGCAAAGATCTTGGTGGTGAAATCAAGATGGACATGTCTCATGCTCTTATCCCGATTGGAAATAAGAAGGTTAAGCTTGACCCTGAACCCAAAGCTAAATATACAGTGTTGAAATCAGATGATCCCAGAGCTGAAATATTATATGTTGATACTGGGCATGGAACGTACATGATGACGTCCAATGAAGAAGATGTAACTGAGCCTCTCATACCTAATATAACCAATGAATTATGGTCAATGGAGTTTGACGGAAGTTCTTCTTCTGGTTCAAGTGCTGGGATAGTGTTGATATCACCGAAAGGAGAGAGATTTCCAAAAGCTTATAAGCTAGCTTTTGAGACCACCAATAATACCGCAGAATAGGAAGCTCTTCTACTTGGTCTCGAGTATGCAAAAGAAAAGGGAATCAAGCAACTCAAGGTATCAGGAGATGCAGAATTAATTGTAAACCAGGTGCGAAGACAATATCAAACAAAGAATGCAAAATTGAAGGCATATAGGAATAGAGTGTGGGATGAGATTGAGCATTTTGATGCTTTTTCTTTATTTGCTATCCCTCGCGAACAAAATTCTAAAGCAGATTGTCTTGCAGTCTCTGCATCTCTACTTATCCCTCATCCTGAGTTCAACAGAGATGTTTATACAGTAGAGATGATTCATAGACCCAGTGTGCCTGATAATGATCGACACTAGCAAGTTTTTGATGATGATTGGCAAATAATTGCATTTCTCGAGGGAAGGCCTCCATTTTCAAACTTGAAATTTGAAGGATCGCATAATCATGATGGAAAATTAGGAGATGATCCTGAGGTTATTCAATTAGAAAGTAATGTTATCCCGAGAGGATTAGTCACCCTAGAGAGTCTTTTTGATAGAGAAGATAAAAGGAAAGAGAAAGCTACAGACACTAAGCCTTCTAATTGTTCGGGTGATGAGAAAGTAAATATTGGTTCTGAAGAAAATCCCCAGATGGTCCCGATAGGGAAAGATTTGACATTAGAGGAGAAAGAAGGATTCATGAAGTTGTTGAAAGCCTACCAAGACGTTTTTGCTTGGGGTTATGAAGATCTAAAGGAATTCATGAATGGGAAATTTAAACATCAGATTCCCTTGAAACCTGGCTCGACTCCCTTTCGGCAAAAGCAAAGACAATTCAATCCCAAGGTAGCTGATGCTATTTTCAATGAAGTTGATAAGATGCTTAAAGCAAAGATTATTTATCCCATTCACCATTCAACATGGGTAGCCAATATTGTTCCTGTCAGGAAGAAGAATGGTGAGATAAGAATATGTGTTGACTTCCGCAATTTGAATCAGGCGTCACTTAAGGATAATTATGGACTCCCTGTCATGGATCATATTTTGCAGTTGGTATCAGGCTCAGAACTCATGTCAATGCTAGATGGCTTCTCCGGTTATAACCAGATCAGTGTTGCACCAGAAGATCAACACAAAACAGCTTTTACCACTCCATGGGGTACTTTTGCCTACAATCGTATGCCTTTTGGTTTGATAAATGCTGGGGCCACCTTCCAAAGGGCCATGGATCATTCATTCGAGGATTTCAAGAATAAGATCATTGTAATGTATCTTGATGATCTTACAGTGTTTTCAAAACAAAGAAGAGATCATGTGCATCATCTAGAAGCCATCTTACATCGATGTCGAACTCAAGGCATCTCACTGAATCTGAAGAAGTCTGTATTTGGGGTGACAGAAGGTAAACTACTAGGGCATATTGTCTCCAAAGAGGGTATTCGAATAGATCCTGAACGGGTGAAAGCTATCCAACAGTTGTCACTTCCCATGAGTAAACCAGGAGTCAGATCTTTCTTTGGGCAGATAAACTTTATAAGAAGGTTCATACCAGACTTCTCTAAAATAACAAAGTCAATTGTGGATATGATGAAAGGGAATACAAATTTTAAGTGGACAAAAGAAGGTAAGGCTTCTTTTGAACAAATCAAGGCTGAGATTGCAAATGCCCCTACCCTTTCTTATCCAGATTTTTCTAAGGATTTCCATGTGTATTGTTATGCATCCGAAAACACTTTATCTGCTATACTTACCCAACCTGACAAAGACAATACCGAAGCCCCAATAGCATTCATGAGTATCCCTCCTAAGAAACATGAATTGAAATAGTCCTTGATCGAGAAGAATGCTTATGCTCTAGTTAGAGCAGTGAAACAATTCAGGTTTTACATCCTGAACTCTCACTCTAAGGTGTTTATTCCTGATTCAGCAGTGAAAACTATTCTGACACAACAAGAAATTGGTGTGAACAAAAGGGCCTCCTGGATAGCTAAAGTACAAGAATATGATCTTGATATCAAACCTACAAAACTTGTCAGAGGGAAAGGTTTGTGTAAGGCAGTTGCAAAAGGATCTTCTAAAGGTGAAGAAGAGACAGAGGAAGAAATGCCTTTAGTTTTATTCATTAGCAATGTTGATGATTGGTTTTCGAATATTGCCTATTTTCTGACATATGGGGAATGTCCTACTCATTTATCACCTAAAGAGAAGAGGACCTTAAAATTGAAATCTGCAAAATACATTCTCTGGGGTGATGCTTTATACAAGAAAGGGATAGATGGCACTTTTCTGAGATGTGTTGATTCTGAACAAAGAAAGGAGTTGCTCCAGTTATTTCATAACGAAGCATGTGGAGGTCATTACGCGGCATCAGTAACGGCTTACAAAATTTTGAGAAATTGTTTTTACTGGCCCGGGATGTTTAAAGATGCAGAAGAATGGGTGAAGAAGTGTGATTCTTGTCAATACTTCAAAGGAAGAGTCCAATTGGCTGCACTGCCCTTGAAGCCAGTGGTGATCGAAGAACCCTTTCAACAATGGGGTTTGGATTTCATAGGTCCTATTCATCCTTCATCCACTACTGGACAAACTCACATTTTGATGGCAAGTGGTTGGAAGCAATCCCAGTCAAACAAACAACTTCAGAAGTGGTGTGCAATTTTATTAAACAAAATATTCTAGTTAGGTTTGGTGTCCCGAATAAAATTGTTACTGACAATGCTACCAACTTCTCTTCCCAAGAGATATCATCATCTTGCTATCAATACGGGATTATTCTCTCCCATTCCTCTGATTATTTTGCACAAGGAAATGGTCAGGCGGAATCAAGCAATAAAAATATTACGACCATTGTGCGAAAACTGATAGATGTTAATCAAAGATCCTGGCACAAGCACCTGTACGATGCACTGTGGGCAGATCGTACTACTAAAAAGAGAGCAATAGGATTTTCCCCCTTTGAGATCCTGTATGGAACTGAGCCAGCTCTTCCTCTTCCTTTAGAGCTATCCACCTTGAAATTACAGAGTGCCATTGAGAATCTTGAATTCAAAGATGCTCTTGAAAAACGAATGTTGTATTTGACAAAGTTGGAAGAAGAAAGAGAAATGGTTATAGATAGAATTCAGGAACATCAATCCCGTGTCAAGAAGTTATTTGCTAAAAAGGCTAAGCACAGGATGTTTCAAGAAGGCGACCTCGTCTTGCTTTGGGATAAGCGCAGAGAGCCAAAGGGATTACATGGAAAATTTGACTCCTTATGGAGAGGCCCTTTCCAGATCAAAGAGGTATGCGAAAAGAACTCTTTTATTTTGTCATACCTGAGTGGTACCAAGTTGCCCTTACCTTATAATGGGCAACACCTAAAACATTATCATCAGTAGAAGGTGTTTGTACACCTTTTTGTATATAGGTTGTCCCATTTTTGGTGTGCTCCTGTCAGTTGGTGTTGTTTTGGTCTTTCTTTCTGTTGTCCTATTTTTGGTGTTCGTTCCCTCTTTTGTAAATTGGTCCCTCAAATGACTCTATTTTACAGCCCAATGGATAAGGCACTACTTTATTCATTCTAGATTCGAGCTTCGTCCTTGTCAGTCCTTGTCCCCAGTTAGAGCCAGCTGTTGCCCGACTATAAAATTTGTTTCAATTTTATGAGGCATGGTTAATATTTAAAACTTGCCTAGTTTTAAGCCTTAAATTGATCATTCTATCTGTGAATTTTGCGAGTCTTTAAGCCTCCATGTCTCCTGCTCGTTAGTAGCTCCGCACAGCACTTGAAATCGCTAAAATCCGACTCCTGAGCCTCAAGTAATTAAAGGTTAATGATCGCCACCCAAAACTTTTTTTTCCTAACCTCCCAATAGGTTAACGATAACGTTCAAAAATACGTTTTTCTTAACCTCATAAAAAAAAGGTTAATGTTAACACCCAAAAACATGTTTTTCCTAACCTAACCTCTCAAAAGGTTAATGAGAGCTACCAAAAACACGTTTTCGTTAACCTCTCTCAAAAGGTTAATGATAACGCTCAAAAATACGTTTTCATTAACCTCTATAAGGTAGTTATTAACCTGTTAAGGTGACATATGCAACATTGTTAATAATGCAACAGCCGGATAGAAGATTGGAATGCAAACAATTCAAACCTGTGCATATGCAGCTGTAGCAAATGCTGGTGTAGAGGGTGTCATAATGATAAGGAAATAAAGAGTGCAGTGCAGGGTAAGAACGTTTATCAAACAACTTCACACCACCTCATTCAACGCTTTGCCAACCCACGATTCTACTTTTATTGGGGTCATTTTCAGCAGCGGCTTTCCTTCACAGTGGGAGATGCTTCAAAATTTCGTAAGCCATATGGGGCCATAACGTGGCACAAGTTCAAATGCACATTGGTTAATGTGATTAATCAAACGATCACGCTGCCAGCCAACCTCACGCATGAGTGCTTGAGCGATAGAGAGGAGTCTATGCTCATGTCCACGTGCGCAAGGGAAGGATACGTTGAAGAATCAAATGCATTTTTGGTTTGTTTAACCAACACGTCAACTGGTGAGCAGTGGGTATGATATTAAAACCCGAGTTTATACTGCCTTTGCTAAGTCTGAAGATATGCAAGTACAGTACCAGCCGCAGACCCAAAGCATAACATATTGACTCAGCCCCGTAACGCTTTCAAATTTCCTAAAGTCATTTAAAATATAATTTGTGGACAGCGCCCATCTGCAAACATGAATGGAGAACTATCTAGCTCGGGTATTGGTGAAGACAAAATACAACTCCATGGACATGTAACGAGGAATGCAAGCAGCTCCTGAGATCGCACCTGATTTGTTTGACGTAATGCCAAGATAAAAAAAGGTGGTGGACACAAACAGAACATATAGAGTGCGTTATCGTTCTAAAGCAAAGCGAACTGAGCCTACGGATTGCTTAAAGTATTTGTGTCACCTGTTCATTCTATCGCCAGATCTCAACCTTGAAGGTGCCGACAGGGAAGGCTTCTTAAGAACTTTCATGGCGGAATATGTGCAAGACTTGAGATGGCTCTTAACTTATTTGACAAAATGCCCAAATTAAAAAGAAAGGGTGATGAGCATGAACATGACATATAGAGTGCTAGGGAAGCACGCAAAATGTTTGACAAAATGAAATGCTCGTTCCTAACCTATAGCCATGGAAGCCTCACTGATTATGTCACTCAAATTCAGCTGGAAATAAAGAGTGCAATGCGGGGTTGAAGACATCCACCATTTTTGAAAGAAAAATTGGAAATCAAACCATGAAGTACAAGTACCAGAGGCCGGATTATGCTCCTATTTTACACTTCCAGATATCGGTGATACCATTTTAGGAAGTATTTGCCTTAAGGACTTCTGGTCATCTCTTGTAAATGAAGAAAAGACTCCATTAGCTGAAAAAATATTGGAAAGTGGCTTGGCTCAAGCAGGCGGACATCCCATTTCCGTACAATGCCCAGAATTAGTGTTGGAGTGTATGAAGGCTTATCATCCCAACACTAGAGAAGTTCTTTCACCGAACAATGAAGCAATTGTCCGTCTAGACCCCGCCTCTATTGCTATCATTTTTTGATTGCCCACTAGGATGCAATATGCCAGCATTAACCTGAGAACTGCCAAGGAATATTTTACTGCCAATCAAACCCAATGTTTAAATATTGTGGCAAGATCGTGGTTCTTCCAACCAAGAAGAGGAAAATCTCAATTAGGCAAATCCATTCACAGATCATCACTGAAAGAAGATGTGGCGAACATGGTAACTTTGTTGAGCAGGATCGTTGGTCTTCGGGATTCACACGAGTTCGAAGGTTGGATGTTTCTATTCATTAATATGGTCTGTGAAGGAAAACAATACATTGATTGGGCTGAAATTATCAGCGACTCATTGCATAGACAGCTCATGGGACTTCAAGAAAATGAATACTTTTATATGACTTCATACCTTTTCTATGCTATTGCAAGCACTAAAAGTTGGCCAAGACTTAACTGGCAAGGCGTTTATGATGACGCAACCATCATTTATAATCATCTTCCTCAAATTCAGTATGATAATAGCCTACACCATTTCAGAAGAGTGAATGATGCGTTCACCATGCTAACTATAAGGGAAATTCAGGGGAACATTGGACTCAGGATTTCACCAGAAGCAGCGATGAAAGTACAAAAATATGGAAGTGTTTTTATACAATTTCCGAAGTTTACTTATATCCGGCTAGCTGCCTATGGTGGATGTCCGCTGATGTTACCTAGATTTGTTGATGATAAACTAGTCTTAATTGAAATGTGCAGGCAAATTACTCAAATCAATAAACTTTGCAGGAACAGGAGGATAGACGAAATAGTTTTTCCTATCGGCATCGGATACTATAGTTGTGACACTGCATCAGATGCCAGGAACATTGAAAGATCTATTGCCACAATAAATTTGCATCCTTACATGATGCGTTTCCCTTATGACAGTAAGGGCTATGCAGTGAATGAATTAAAGTTAAATCCCAGTCTTGGTCACTTCCCGGCTCTAGAAGACTTTTGGGAGGATTGTGAAAATGACTTTGAAGTCAGGAAGAGAGATTGGATGCGGCTTACAGTACGACAGGTAATAGACTTCAAGTTGGACATTGATGTGACAGGCGTAGATGATGATGAGGTTTCTTTGGTCGATCCTTACTATTATGAGAAAATTGAATTGCTAGAGCTCCCTCCTATTGATTGGTCAGTTCCTGAATTGAAAAGCTTGAAGGAGAGATCTTCCTATGTTCTTAAAAGGACAAGAGACTAGATCAGTAAAGTCAGAACCGAAAAAGCAACTGGTGAATCTCAAAATACAGAGAGGAGAAATAATATAGGAGAATCGTCTCAGATGGCGATAGAGGCAACTTCTAGTGAGACGACACAACAACTGGATACAGGTGCTCAAGATCGAGAAGAAGATCTGAATCAGCCAGATAGGTTTACAGTCACAAGAAAAAGGACAAGAATGAAAGGTAGAATGAATCAAGAATGGAATGAATCCAGTGAAAAAGATCCAAGAACTCCTCAAATTGCTGAATCGCATGTCCCTGTTACATCCCCTCATGATACAGTGATTCCTAATTTGAGTCTCCCTCCTCCTGATATGTCAATAATAGACATCACACAGTTAGATAACCCATTATCTAATTCAGAAGACTTAATGATGGTTGCTGAAAATGTAACAGGTGACGTACAAGCTTCAAAAATTACACATTCGTGGTTCCAAGATAGTCTTCAAAAGAGGAAGAAAGTTGTACAAATGGTCCCACCTCCATTTGATATGATCTCTAGCATTCTTCAGAAGCCTCCTAAGGCGAAAAAGACCAAGGTGACGTCCAGGTTAGCTATTGATAAAACTTCAGGCAATTTGTGTGTGGAATTAGCCAAGCCTATAGTTGAAAAGAATGTTGATGAAGCATCTAAATCAGATTTCATTCCAGAAAAGGTTGACCTTGGTCCTTCTAATGCGGAAAGAGAGTTTCAAAATTTTGAACTGATTGCCACTCAGATGTTGCAAAGGGCGAAGAAAGAGAAAAGAGCCAAAGAGCAACTCAAAGAACAAGTTCAAATGATGACAGCTTATATTAATTCAATCAGCAATCCTTCTAATACCCAAGTCGTGGTCACTCCACCGGTTCTAATAGGTCTTGATGGTATTTTAGATCATACTGTTGTTCAAAGAATCGGCCAACAAAAGTCACATAGTATGATGATCGAGGCTTGGATAAACAGGATGATAGAAGACGCTTCAAAACTTATAACTGGAGTGAAAGAGATATATGGGAAAGCCATCACGCAGATACAGGAAATTTCTGAGGAGCTGGAAAATAGCAAAGAACAAAAATCCAACTGGCAAAAAGTAGCTGATGAATTAAAAGAAATGGCCAAGCTGGATGCGAGCACCCTACTTCTTGAGAAAATTATTGCTGATCCAAGTGACAATCAAATACGTATCTGGAGTAAAAGTGTTGGTTGGAAGGTGATAAACATCAGCAAAGGGATCATTGAGTTCGAAAAGGTAATAGTTTCTTTGGAGCAACTGAAAATAAAGAGTACAGATGAATTAATCTCTACTATCACAGGTGGGGTGCCGGTAAGTGATCTTCGGCATGTTGATTGTCGGTTTCTCCTTGATTCCTTTAGTGTTCAGATTCATTCAGAAATAGAGAACCGTGTATCAGATGCTGAAACTATGATGAAGCTTAGCCTGGTTGCAGTCACGCTGGGAGATTGTAACATTCCAGCCTATCAACAGGAGTCAGAAGAAATTCAAGATAGATACTTCACAGCCAAACTCAGGATGGAAAATGTGTTCATTCCGAACTATGAATCAATGATGATCATCCTAGATGCTTACAGGGCTTTCCGAGATAGATCAATTGTGTCCAGGTAGATAGAATTAGGAGCTAGAAGAATCAGTGATTGTATATGCAAATATCTTTAGGAACTCTAGCTAAAGTTTTGTTTTTTACAAGTTTCCTTGTATAGGTTAATTTTCTTGAGGTTAATTAACCTTCCAAAATTAGGTATTTTGGAGGTGGTTATTAACCACGAAGAGGTAGTTATTAACCTCTATGTCTATATAAGTACACCTTTTGGCTTTGTAAAGGGACTTTTTTGGTTGGAAAAATAAGGGAACACTATGCTGAAATTTTCATCTAGGGATAAATTTTGGAAAGTATGTACACTTTTTGTCTCTAAATTGAAAAATCTCTATTGTTTTTCTTGGTGCAAGGAAATGAAATGAGATCTGCTTTGCGTTTCTTATTTTAAAATCCAAATTTTTATACGTTGTAGTGGACATTCTCATGGTGCTATGCGAGTGTTTACGGATGATAGTGAATGTGCTTAATAATACAGGTTGCTTTCAAGCGTAGTTCTTGAGCACCTCTGTTATCGATCTTGTTAACCACAGAAGGTTGTGAGGGCGAGTGGTGCATTCGTCTTCCACGACTTTGTCTTGAACTTTGAAGTTTTAGATTCTTTAATCGAAAAACCTTTTAAAAATTATATCATACGAGGGAGCTGCCCCTCAAAACACAGAGGAAGGCTGCATACCAAGGGCCTATCCAACTGTTGTGAACGGTTTGCCACACATTCCGTTGGGCAATTCTACTGTGACAAATCTGTGTACCAACACACATTAAGTTAAAAAATGAAGATAGCAAGATAGTAGAAACTGACTCTGAAGATTGAAGTGCAGAGAGATAGCAAATCCTCAATGCTCATCCTATTAGCGACAAGACTGAACATTAGGATATAAATAGTATCAATACTCAAGATGAGCACTAATATGTCAAGCCAAGTAGCCAAAGAAATCAGATGAATCAAGAGCAAAAAGAAAGGTCAAGCATTTGCTCCTAAAGAATAGATAGCCATAGCGGAAAAACAATTTGCAAAAATGATAGAATATTCCTACCCCCTCGGGATCAAAATCAAAATGAGATAAAGGAGAAATAGAAATGAGTTGAATCTAGATCAAATTGAGATAAAGCAAATTCCATTATGACAGATAAGCAAATAAGACCAAAGAGTGACCACCAAGCACAACACACAAAGAGAATACTTACAAAAAAGGGGAGGCAAAGCATTGGGATGTTGAACCAGACTTTGCAGAATTGGAAACCACTTTGATGGACTTGGGATTGATGATGGTGATCGTGAGATACTTAATGATGTTGAAGTTGATCCTAAGGTTGTGCCTGAGGCTGCTAGTACTAATGCTACTGGCACTCTCTGTGCTTCTAATTTGCAACAGCATAATAACAATGTGTTGTTTAATGATTTTTTATGATATTTGATCACAAATGATTGATAATGAATGTTGACATTATTGTTTTTGAATTGAAACATTGATATATGGTGTATTTAAACATTTTGTTATGTCATTCAAAATAAATCATTAATATATGTGGTGGTGTATTTTTCTAAGTTGCTTTAATATTAGCATAGTGGTATATGAACTTATTTACTGCAGCATATTTTTACATATATATAAAGAAAAAATAAAAAGAATCTTGTACAAACAAACTCAACTCAAAATAAAATTGAGCGAATTTCAAACCCAAATCTCAAACCCGCATCCATACCAAAATCCAAACCAGCATCTTAGTTAATTAATAAAAATATGGAGGCCTTTCTCCAATTAATGGTTAAACATTTCACATGACCCTTTTACTAAGGATTTTTATATGAGGGAGGAATTAGATTAAAAAATTATTATTCAATTATTTGACCTTGATTTTCCATGAGACATCATGAAATAATATTTAATGATTTAAAGTTCAAAAGTATGCAACAAAAGCTGATAGGTATGAATTTAAAATTTATTTGAAGAGTATCATAGAAGCTACTTGCTCAGATTTGGCAAGTTTGTATTATATAGGCAAGAAGGAAATCGAAGCAGCATTCATCCAGCATGCATTTTGTGATCTTGTGAATTTTGGTGATTGGCGTCAAGGGTTTCTGAAGTTTTCCAAGCTAGAGAAATATTAATTCTCTATGTTTTTTTGCACTCTCAGTTGGTTGACAACTGCCAATAAATTGTACCTCGGATCAATAGTTTCTTGCAGCAATTTGATGAGAATCGCTAAGGCATTTGTGCAAGACTATTTTGAAAATGATCTCTGCAATTTGTAAGGGGTGGACGGCTTGTATTTCTTGATTGTGGCTATCCTCTAAGAGTTGTGTGATAACCATAAGGGGCTGGTACTGTTCAGTGTGAGTTTTGAGGTAATGTCAATAAATAAGGAAGGGTAGCTGCATATGCAGAGCTTGCGGCAGTTCGGGTTGGCTTGTTTTCTGTCTTGAAGGAGCCACATTGCTTTCCAGCCACTTCTTTCTTGAGAGAATTTTCTGGCAAGCAGTGTTTGTATTTGGAAGATAATTGCAGTCTATACAGTCAATTCCAGGTTTTTATAAATTCTGAAGCAAGTCTGTGTGCAAGCATTATATATATTTCTTACATTGAATTACTGCATGTTAATTGAAGGTGAATTAAGCATTGTCTGTATTGTTGAATTCCCTTGCATTGTAACTAGTTACTTTCAAAGCTTTGTTATCGAATTCCATATATGGTCAAAAAGCAAAAAAACCAAAGAAAATCTTATATTCCAAGACAGCATAAAATTGCAAAGGAACATCAAATTCTTCAGAGCAATCAGAATTCAATATATGTAGTGAAGCTAGAGCCGGAAGGGCTCTTACAAATGGGAGGCAGATTCTCAGAATCTACCTCTAATGGCCTACATGAAAAACAGGTTAGCAAAATGCTAGGAGAGGAAATAATTTTCAAAACTTCTATAGAAATAAAAGTAGTTAGTTCTTAGGCAAGAGCCTACAATGCATCGGTAAATTTTGAGCCTCTCATCGGGGAGGTCTTGGGTTTGAATCTACTCGAGATTATCACATAATAATAATTAACCTTAACAATAATAATAAAATGAATAATAAATAATCTAGGCTTCGGCCGATTATCTATCAAAAAAAAAAGTAGTTGGTTCTTCATGAGTTTTGTCTATCACAAATAAGTAGTTGGTTCTTCATAAGTTTCATCTATCACAAATAAACTAAGTGTATGGCTCAATGAGGATTGTGAGATAGCCCTTATGACATAGTAGGGGTTGAATCTAGGGATCATAATGTGGAACTGCTTAGATTCAATTATTTTGATCAAAATTCTCATTCACCTTTTAAAAAGTCCATGGCTTGGAGGTTTTAGGAGATTATTAGATGAACCTACTTATTTTAAGTCAGTGATCAAGATTTTTGAAGACATGAATTCATATATCATAGAAGACCCAAACTTATATTAATAATCAAACTGTACCTATTTTCATGAATATGGCAGAGTGCAAATTGGTTTAAGGACCATTCAAACTTGATAGAGCTCATTATGTGCCTACCCTTGATTCCCTCAAGCCATAATCTATATCACTACTATACCACATACCACTGGCAGATGTAAAACCAGACTCAATAACCTTAACCAGCATTCTGCTCCACCAAAGTAGGAACTTCAGCACAGGAACTGAAAATCCATGAAAGCACAATGAAAGTTCAACCTTATCACATGACACATGTTACAGGGCAGCTACATGTTACAGATGAAACTCCCTGATAAGCATTTATGGAAAATGAGGAACCATATACAGGGCATGCAGCACTACAGAGAAACTTGAGGACAACAATCCAAAACCATACATATATATATAGAAGATGAATGTGAAAGTAATGACTGGTTAAAGATCACTCGATATATCTGAAAATTGTGCTTTCTCTTACATTATCTCCACAAAATTTCAAATCCAATCAGAATGAGAACCAGCAGCATAATCCAATCAAAGCATAAATAAACTGAATTGCATCTCAATAAAAATGTGTGAAAGTAAATAAATGAAGCTAAAAGTCTGCAAAACAGTAGCTGGGCATAATAAACAATTTTTTGAATTGAGCAACCTCTTGTATGATTTAAGCTATTTTTCCCCACTAAGACAACACTGAATGTACTGTTACATGAATTCAATTAAGTTTTGAGGGAACTCTATAAATATAGCTGTATGACTTTTCCTGACAAGATACATATCAGAACATTCAACGTATTTCCTTTTGATCTTTGGTACAGACAAACCCTAGAAACTTTTTATTGGGCTACAACAACACACGTTCTCGCATGTTTTGGAGAAAGAACTATGACTCGGTTTCACAGTCAGGGATTACGCACAAAATGCAGTTCAGATTGCAAGCACTGCATAAAATATATAAAGGAAACCCCATTTATTCTGTTTGGTTTTCCCAATAAACGCAAAATAGTAAACAAATACACAAAATCTTGAAATCCTAACGGATGGAGACCACAACAAAAAGAATTAAATATGAAATTCATAACGCTTTAAACTGATTAACAAAAACCGCTGAAAGTAATGTACAATGCATATGTTAAACTATTGCAAACTCCGGTTCCTCAAAATTCATAAAGTCGTGAAAAGCCAAACAAATGAGTTCGTAAACTCAAATTAATCAATATATAGAATATTTATTTCACAGTGAAAAAAGATAGTACCTATTCTGCCCGAGGAAGGGAGATGTTTGGCCTTCGCCATATCCTGCCGCTAAAGGATAATGCAGACGTACGTCTGTGTCTGAGTACGGCGAATACTGGATGTCCATCAAACTTAAAACTCTCTGTATCTGTATGAAATTCTTAATCGCTTGATTAAATGGAAGCGAGGTATGGGTCAAGGAAGGGACTGGAAGATTTTTAAGTTTGGAATTTTGAAAAATATCAACGGCCACTTTGTTTGAAATTGCTCCACATTTATGTAAAACTGAAAAATATAAATGATTATTGCGCGCACGCTTCTAAATATCTATAATACGTAAAAGTAGTCCCTAATTGTCCGCAGCTTAAAATTTAATGATACATTAAAGGTATGTTCAATGAAATTAGTTTGGGGATAAGAATAGAGGGGGGCTCTTATTTATTTATTAGGACGGGTTTTCCCATATGTTTGGGGAGTCTTTATCATTAAGGGTTGGGAGATCTTATAAAATAAAAAAATCAAAGTTACAAAACTAATTCAAATCTTTTCCTTAAAAAAAGTATCTCGACTTTTCTAAGGTTTTAGAGGAGGTGGTGGATGGCTATAAATTGTCGTATTAGCTTAAGTCTTCTCTTCTGCCATTTTTTTGTTAATTAATTTTTTATTTTTTTATTAATGTTAATTGAATATGTTAATAAAAGAGTTTAGAAGACCACCAACTTCTATGTAATTTAAAGTTTGAATTTTGTTTATTAAGTCTCAACTACAATATAAAAATTTATCGTTGGAAGTCCTAGTTCATTAAACCATGAGATGCAAACATAAATGACATAAATTAGTTTAATCTAAAAATGCTAAAAGTTGTGATAGTTTTTTTTTTTTTTTTAATTTCTAGATATGGAAATAAATATATATTATTTTCTAAAAGTTTAAGTTTTGATGGCATGGTTTTTAGTTGTCAAGAACAAGCTAATCAAGGTGTTGACCTGAATAAAGGGCTAAAATATGTCACAAACAAATAAGTCAAAATAGGTCACTTATAGCACATAAGTCAAACAAGTCACTTAGGCCCCATTTGGTTGCAGGAATAGGGCAAGAATAAGAGAAGTTGTATACTCGCATTGACCATTTTAATGTTTGTTTGCAAAAGTCAAAATTGGAATAAGGATTATTATCTCCTAATTTTACCCTAAAATGAGCATAGCGGGCTTCCTAAAAAAAGATGGAATAAGAATAGCTTATTCTTATTCCATCTTTTTAATAACCCAATTTGATTTTTTTCCGGGTCCATGACGCTCATACATTTTGTCGCTCGATTGAAAGAGATTGTTTCCCTCCATTGTTGTTGATCATTTCCTCCATTTGCAGAGCAAAGCACGACTCTTTTGCAGGGCAAATATCATTCTTTGGCTTTTTTGTTGGTTTATACAACAGGTATTTTCTTGGTTGTTAAGAATCCAAAAGAAGCCAAGTCTTTTTATAATTTCTTGGGTTCTATTTTGTGTGTCTGATTTAGGGTTTTCTAAATTTTGGTAGGATTTTGCTAGCATTTTGAAATACATCACGATTTTATAGGGATTTTTACATCTTTTTTGTTAGGGTCTCCTTTGTGCTATTTTCCTCTAGTCCTTTCGACAAGAACTTTCTTCAAATTCGCATTTTACAGTAGTATACTTACAATATGTTTAGTTTGTCATTTTGGTATAAAGTATAAAATTTTAGTTATGCTTATTAGTTGGTAGTCTATATTTTGTTGCATCTTTCATCTAGAAATTGGTACCTCAAAGGGTTTTGGATTATTTTTCCTTCCACATTCTGCCCAGTCTTTCTCAATGACATCATCGACAATGCTACACAATCTTTGTAGGATCTCAAGGTAAGTCACTTGTCATGGCCTCACTAAATTTTTTTGTCATGTTTATTTCTTTTTAAAACATTTTTGTTATTTGTTAGATGAAGTTGGTTTGCAAGTTTACCAATGGTTGTTTTCTTACATGATATTCACAGAATTCCTAGTCCTAGATCGTTGTTTGTTTCTTCACTTCGAGGTATTTTAAGTTGTAAAATGAATGTTTATGTTTATTTAGTTGCTTCAATTTATTAATTTAATTTAGTTCTCCTTATTCTAGAGGTTATTTTGTGAGTCATTTTCATGGTTCTTGTTTGATTTGGCGGTTGGGGGTTTATGGCTTGATTTTGATCTGAGGAGCTCAAAAGGATTTTCATAGTCGTGTGGCAGCATTTTCTTTCCTCGTTCATACCATTGAGTTGTTGGGTTTATTGGACAAAAATTAACTCAGTTGTATTTTATTTTATTTTGCTTTGTATGAGTTGTAGCTAATATTTCTGTCATTGGAGCATTAAGACCATTTTTAATTGGATTATACTTGCTACTTCAAGTGTGAAAGGATTAAGTTCTCAACACTATAGTCACTATTAAAATACAATGTTCTATACCACACAGGGATGGAACTCAGAACTGTAACTTCTATAACACTGAAGGTTTTTTATTGAGCAATGAACATTGAACATTACGATGAACAATGGACCCAAAATTTGAGCGAAACATTGAAATATAAATATGAAATTCTCAATCACAAATACCTCGTTGTTGTAATACTTATGAATCAATGGTCATGAAAGTAATTATTCCAAAATGACCCCTTACATCCATTTTCCCAAAAGTTTTTTAATTTATGTTATTTCAAATGAATGATGATGAATGGGACATCAAAATATTATTGGGATGCTTTCATCAGATTGGGAGTGCCTCTTGATGCTCCCAGTCTTAGAGTCAACATGATGCACCCATGTAATCCTTAAATGTCAGGATTCCAAAAAATTTGTGACAAATTTGAGGAGATAAGGCTCATGCAAAAAAAAATGATGAGGTGATGGTATGTCCACTCTGCCTTCTAACATTCCCACAATGTAGAGATCAGTCCTGGAGGGTAGGGAGCACTTATCCATGGAATACCCCAATATATTGATTATCGATTCAATGTCTTTGGATTCTACTATGCCCTAGATTGTAATGCAACTCAACATGTGTATTTTAATTTTGGGCATTTATATAATCATCACTTATAGAAACAATTGAACAAGCACAAAATGGAACAATGTATCAATCTAAGAGAGAAATTGGGCTAGCTCATTTCTTTTATGGTTTCAATATTCACATCATGAGAAATTTAAATTGCATTCATTTGTCAAGACTTGCCCAAGGTGGAAACTCCCCACATAAGGAAGGGTGAAAATTCACCGTGCACAAGGAATTTTTGTCTTGATGAAAGGTGGAATTTCATAGTCAACGAGGAAATTATGTTTTACTTTCTCATTTTGCCTTGTCAATTTCTAGTGGAAAACAAACCTCCACAATGAAGATTCAATTTCCACTTCATTTCTATTTAGTTTTTACATGATTTTTTCTCTCAATTGCATAGGGTGTAAAAATGACCTTGACCATAAATTTTCCATTTCCCTTTCATTTTTTTCTAACCATTCAATCTCCAAGAGCGTACATTCGAAACTTATTGAAAAGTTCTTCATTTCATGGTTTTCAAAGTTTGAAAAATCGGCCATAATTATGAAGGTTTGTTCTTCTATTGGGTGGATGGTTCGTGATTCATCATAAATTTCCACTCTTACATTCACAACATTTCAACTTCATACCTATTTAATAAACTGACCAAAACCCCACCCAAACTGACAAGATTTCGTGATTGCTTAGGAAACTAAAGACTCAAAAGTACTACCAAGGTAAACCAAAGCTAACATTCACCTACCAAGGATATCCAAATGTACCTAGTTTTCTCACTCCATATCAGTGTTCATGCTACCATCTAAAAGAGTTTTGTAGATAAAATCCAATTCACTCTCCACGAGAGTTATTTAATCACTGACAGTCCTCAATTTGAAATTCAATACAATGTACATTTGGCATGCAACATCTTATCAAATCATGAGACAAACTAATATTGTCTTAGCATGTTGCATCTTACACAACTTCATTGCGATAGAGGATGAGATTCCTTATGAAGTTGAAATTGAAGAGGGAAAGTGTGATGGGATAAATGTACCAATACTTGAGACATATTGGATGCATTAGAGGCATAGAGATGATTGGGCCAACTTTCATAATGAAATAATTGGAAGGATGTGGGAAGACTGTAGATCTCAAGCTTAGTTGTAGTTTCAACATTTCATTTTATTGTAGAATATTTTTTATATATATTTTGACACTTGTATGGTATTTGAATGAATGACTAATGTGTAACATTTTAATCATTGTAATGGTTGTTAAAGATGAATGAATGATTGAGTTTTGATTAAGTAAAAACAAGTTTTAAAGGACCTAAAACCTTCTATATAGGAACAAGATAACAAAAAATTTTAAAAACCTAAAAGAAATGTGCATCAATAGCTAAGAGTGGAACTAGCTAAAACAAGTAGCCAGAAACAACCAGCAGGAAAAGACAACAAAAAGAAAGCAAAAATATAGCACAAAACTAGCTACAGGGTCTTTAGCAAATCCATTGCTTGGTCTGCGAGGATATTCATGTTTTCTCCAGAGGCCTTCAGATCATCCATTTCTTTGTCTTCGACAACCTCTTTTTTTTTTTGAGTTGGCCCTAGTGCGCTTGCTAGGTCCATGGTCATCTTTCACTTCCTTGGAACCTTGACCTTTCCCTTGTTCAAATTTATTCAAGAGGGTATTAATGTTGTTTACCATAGTCTTCAGAATAGAATAATTCTAATCAACTAGTTTCTTAACTTTCTTCTCCATATTAACCACTATGTTATCCAAACCATCCATCTTTCTATGGAAATCTATAATCATCTGATTCAAATCTATGTTCTTGGCTTCTAGGGGTGGAACATGTTTCATAAGATTCTTAACCCCTTTAGCATTACCAATCTCCTCAAAAAATCTATCAATACATTGTCCTAGAGTTATCTCCCCTCTAGTAGTTTTGATGTTGGTCAAATTCTCTCAAGATTTCGTACATCTGCTATTGCAAATTGTTGATGTCCTTCTTTGTAATTCTTGGATTGCCAAAGATCCCTTTCAAAAATCGTTGGTCATAATTGACCTTGTTATGAGTAAGGTCATCCTTATCCCCGCCTAAATTGTCTCTTTCACAACCTGTCTCCTCAAGCCCTTTAACATCCACCTTCCCTTGAGATAGTGCATTTTCCCCTTTTCGCTCCATCCTCTTAATCAGAGGTTCATCATCAGAAGGTGTGCTAGAAACCCTATCCACATTCTTCCCCTTGTTTCTAGAAACCCTACCAACAATGCCACTTTTTCCATAACCCTCTTATGACTCCTCTTCAAAATCCATATCCATTTAATAAACAACCTATTTAATCTTCCTTTTCTTCCCATATGAGCTTCCATGATCAATCTTTTTCCTCTTCTTAACCTCTATCTCTTCAACCTTATCCTCCATATCCTCATCAAAGCCCTAATCCTGTTCACTTCCCTCAGTCTCACGCTCTAGAGTTTTCTTACTATATCAAGGTCTATCCACTTTTTTTGATTTGAGGAGGTTCATAACTAGCACCATTAAACCCTCATGATAGGCATGGTCACTATTGGGATCATTTTGAATAGGTAATATTGTATTACCCAATGATTGCCTGAGGTAGAAGGGAAGATTAAGCATAACCCTATGCCTAAAATGGTTTACTACCATAAAATGGTACCTGAATAATTTAGTAAAGTGGCCATCCAAAGTTAAGTATTCAACAACAACAAACATCATAAACCTCCAAGGGTGAGATATAGAGCTAGGGTTAAAATAAGAATTACTAATTTTAACCAATCTATTACACTCTTTAGTTGTATCCACAAATTCTTCCACTGCCTGATCCGAAAGCTTCATATCTCTGTAAAAATTGATTCCATCTATGTCCAGGCCCGTAGCTTCTGCAATGATATCCTTAGTAACCTCCATTCTTTGATTACCCACCAAAATTCTCTCATCCTTCCAAGTCTTAATGAACTAGCAAGTAATAGAAGGGTTGCTACCTTTAAGCTTCTCCATAAAACCTGTGAACTTCCCCTATTCCAGAATTTCCCAAATCTTTGTCTTCTTCTTCTAGTTCTTACAGCTAACTAGTTTGACCCTCTTTCTCCTTCCTCCCATATTCTTCAATCTGTTGTGGATTCTCACTATCTCAAAATAAACATTCAGAAAGGAAAGGTCAGTGTCAATATCATAGTAAAGGAAATTGTTAAATAAATGTGTCCACAATCTGTGTGGCAATGAATGAAAATTCCCTACCAATCTAATCATAATCCGCCACACCCCATATCTACCCAAATCATAATTAATCCTTATTGCCTTATTCATCATTAATAAAAAAAACTTTGCCTACTCCACACCTTGTCATACTCAATCAAGGATAACCCCGCAAATAGGGATATTATCATCTTGATTCCAAGTCACCTTTTCATCACTTTTGTAAGCCACGTTCAAAACCCAATCAACAACATGGTTAGTTTCTATATAGTTATGAGTGATAACACGAGTCTCAAATGAATTAATTAAACAAATAGCCTTACAAATAATATTATAATTTTTCTATGAAAGGTTGATTTTATTAAGACAATTAATAATATTGAGGGAGTCCCCCTCTAGCCAAATCTTGTCCAAATTCATACTCTTGCCATAGCCAAGACCGTAGAGAGCAACACTAGCTTCTGCCACATGATACATTTGTTCCCTAATAGGGATGGCCAACACACCCAAACCATCCCCATTCATATTTTTGGTGATGACACCACAACCTGTTGTCCCTGGGTTGCCCTTTGAGGCCCCTCCAAAATTAATCTTACACCAACCTTGAGGAGGGAAATCCCACCTAGCCAAATTCCTAAGGTTATTCCCATTTTGAGAAACACTTAACCCTTCCAAGTTCCATTTCCAAATCACATTTTCTTCCTAGTCATTCAGAGGTTGGTGTCTATTCCCAACAGTCCTAATATTCTCTATCAATAGATGCTTAATCTTATAGAACAACTAGAAAGAATTAGTCTCATTACCCCTGAACACCCAATCATTTCTTTCCTTCCACATACCCCAACAAAAAAAAGGGAGGATGAAATTGCAAACCTTCATAATCAATGAATTAAAAGAAGGATACTTTCATCCTTTAAAGAATTCTTGAATAGTAAGGGGGGAGACCCAAACCAAATCTAGCAAACTACATACCCTTTTCCATAACCTTCTAGTATAAGAAAAATGAATAGTCAGATGATTAATAGACTCATTTTCTTCCTTGCAAAGATAGCACCCGTTGACAAGATTTATACCTCTCTTCATCAAATTATCAGTGGTTAGAATTGTATCTTGCAAAAGAATCCAAAAAAAATATTAACCTTAGGGATCATTCCTTTATACCAAGCATTAGCCCAACAAGGCACCTAATATCCCTCAAAAGCATTGGCATACAAAGAAGATATAGAAAACAACCCATTGGAATTATATTTCCATATTAAATCATCCTCTTCTTGAACTAAAAAGACAACATTCAGGATTTTGTTGAGATCAATAAGATTGTTATCCACTCTATTAAGGTTAACCCATTTTTCCTCTTCCCAATAATCAACAACAAAAAATTTGAATAGGTTCTTGTATTGATCCATAAATCCATTCCACCTCTGGTTAGAACTGAGGGTATGATCAAGAATCCAAATAACATTTCAAAAATGAATAGTCCTACCATTTTCAGCCTTCCATGTGACCCTTTTATTAATAATCTGCTTATTTTTCTAAACATGTTTCCAGGTTACAGAACCCCTTGGGAAGCCTCATTACTAAGGAAGAAGCTAAACCCTTGATTCTCCAGCCAGCTAATTTAGAGTGGATTTTGTCAATCAAAGAAATCCAAAAAGTTTTAGGAGGGTCGAGACAAAGGGGTAAGCCAAGATATGAGCCCAAAAGGGTACCAATCTCATAACCAATGATTCTTTTAATTTTATTTTGTTTGTTCTCGTTAACATTGATAAAATAAATCACACCCTTATTCCAGTTTATTATCTGACTAGAAGTATGCCCATAATCCTCAAGAGCTTTCTTAATGTTTCTCACATTTCTCATAGAAGCTTCTGTCATAACGATCAAGTCATCCACAAATTGCTGATGAGAGAAAGTAAGATTCTTAGAAGAAGGTTTGAGACCAAAAAATTCCCCCAAACTAACCATTTTTTCCATATATCTACTTAAACATTCAGCCATGAGAATGAATAGGATAGGAGATAGCAGAGCTCCTTTCCTTAACCCACGAGAAGCCCAAAAGAAAGGTGTTTGAGAACCATTAACAAGAAGAGAGAAGGTGGCAGAGAAAACTAGCAAAAGGACCATCTCCAAAAATCTTTTGTTAAACCCAAAAGCTTCCAACACGCATTTTAAAAACTTCCAATCCATCCTATCACAGGCTTTTGATAAGTCAAGCTTAAGAAGGAACCCCTCTTTCTTAGATTTAGTAAGCGAATGTATATTTTCATGCATTATAATGATAGAATCTGAAATTTTCCTGCTAGGAACAAACCCATTTCACTATCTAGAAATTAGATTAGGAAGAATAGATAAAATTCTCGAGAGTAAGAACTTTAGAGATAACCTTGTAAAAAGAATTACAAAGACTAATTGGGTGAAATGATCCATACAGTCAGCCCCATGTTTTTTGGGAATCAAAGCCAGAAAGGTACCATTCAATTCCTTCAGGAGCTTCCTAGACCCAAAGAACTCTTTCACGCCATTATTAATATCATCTTGAATGATATGCCAATACTTATGAAAAAAGAGGAAAGGGAACCCATCCGGTCTAGGAGCTTTGTCTCCTTCAAAGGAAAAGATGACTTTAGTAATTTCTTCATTGTTGGGGATAGCAATAAGTTTTTTATTTTATTCATTAGAAATGCAATTTAGGATACAATCTGAAAACACCTCTTGCTTGTCCTTATCCAGATTGGGATCATGCTCCAGTAAGTTACTTAAAAAGTTCATGGCTTCCCTTTTAATAGCTTCAACATCATCAGTAGGAACCCCCTGAATATTAAACCTAGAAATTTTGTTAACCATTCTATGCTTCAAGGTAGTCATATGAAAATATTTAGTATTCTGATCCCCCTCACTCAAAAAAACTTTTCTTAATCATTGTCTTCAAAACACCTCCTCCTTTGTAATGATATCATGCATTTCAATCATTTTCAACTCTTCTTCCTTTCTAGACACATTCTCATAGCCATTAGCCTAGATGTTATCTTGAATCTCTTTTAATTCCTCAAGAATCCTCCTTTTGCTATCAAAAATGTTCCCAAAGGTTTGCTTGTTCCATCTCTTGATTTTTTAAAAATATTTCTCAACTTTATATCGACTTTAAACATAGTTATTCCCTCCACATGAATTTCCCACCATTATTTCATAAGGTCTTCTAGCCGAAGATGGAGAGTCCACATCTTCTCAAATCTAAAGGGATAGTTCTTCTTACAGGTAATAGGGTTAGCCAAAAGAAAAATGAGGCAGTGATCCGAGCCCACTCTCACTTGCGCAGAGAGGAAGCATTTTTACTTCAAAAACCAATCATTACTAATAAGGGCTCTATCCAACCTTACTTGGATCAGGTCCTTCCCCGACCTTCTATTAGTCCAAGTATAATCCACCCCATGCAAGTCCATGTCATGCAAAAGATGACTGTCAATAAACTCCATCAACTCCAATCTACTATCCAAATTGGTTTGAATGACTGATTAAGTTTTTTTTTCAACAAGTTTGGTGATTGTTTTCTCAAAGCATTTACTAGTAACCAATTACAATCACATAATTACAAAGCATCATCAACCAAACATGTACCCTGCACTTGTTTTTAGCATATTTGTACACATTGATGAACTCAGACAACAAGCTTGCAAAATATAATCAATACTTTGATCTTCAAAGCTTAAACTTATCAAATTCTTTGCAATAGGACCTACTACATGTGCATAATCCTCATACTTTCAAGGCCCTAACTTAATAAAAATTTTAAAATAAACTTTTCAAGTAACATATATCTTGATCTTGGATAACAACTCCCATTAAGTCAAAAAAATTATCATGTGACAAATAGTAATTCTTACGTGTCTTATCTTTGTAATAGATCGGTCATCTTGTCATCTCATACCATAATGCAAAACAAGGCTTAATTCCTTTTATGTATGCTATCTTCTTCAGTCAAATCTTTGGTGATAGTTGGCAAATTGTTTTCAAGAAAAAATATGGCTTTTGATTTTTTTTAGTTTGTCTTTTTCTTCCATTAGGAATTCAATACTTGTCACAACGAATACACTTTGCTATTTTCTACCACTTGCTCCAAATATTTGAACAATAAAATGGGATTCCTCATCATATTTTAAAACTAATAAATCTTCGAATTCTATGCTATGGTAAAAAATAAATCTTATCCAACCATGTTCAATAGTCGTTAGTCTTCTCATGCAGCATAATTCTGTAGGCCAAAGTTGTCCATTAGGCCCTTAAAGAATAACATATGTACCATCAAATCTTTGATTTGTTCAACAAACATCTGTGGTATTTTCTACAACCACAATACAGAGTGAAGATGATTGCCAATTCTCAAGCTTCAGAATTACTCATTAGAATGGTTTCTAACAAATACAACCATGTGTTCTCTTGACTCTCATAATCCAATAGAATTGCTTATTTGATTCTCATTTATAATATTAGAGTTGGAGAATGTACATGGCATAATGAAATATTTTTAACTCCCTAAAACCTTTTGAGAAATGTGAGAAGTTACAAAATAATGCTTCTAACACAAGGTAAACTTATGGACTAAAAGAGATCAAGACACAGGGACATTTTGTTCTAGAATGCTCAATGAGAAAAATTTGTCAAGGATGAACAAAAACATAACAAATAAGTCATCTTGTGAGCTCACAAATGTGAGTACAACCTACTATATGGGCCATAAAAAGAAGAGAGAAATGACTTCAATGTAGAAGTAATAAAATCAATTTAAATTTCCATTGTTAAAAATTTGATCTCATATTGCAAGTCTAGTGATTAGCAATATTGATTATGATGAGAATACATATTTAGATTAACCTATGAAATATGTAACAAAGTGCAAGATCCACAAACATCTGAATGGATATAAAGACTTTTTTCCAGCTTTGATGTCGGAAGAAGATTTAGATATAGTTGATCATCAAATATAATTTATAGCTTCACAAGCAATTTCCTAAATGGCCCTGTTAATACTAAATATAACCTACAAACATTATTAGATTATGGATAGGTGCTTTTTCTTTGATATAAAGTAAGGTTACCAATTCATTAGGTCAACCCTTGGTACACATGTAGAACATTGATAGTCTCTTCTCATCATTATTGTTCTCATCTTCATCAGTTACATGCATGTTCTTAATTATTTCTATTATCAGTGGCGCTTATATGTAAAATTGCGGTACTTGTGATTATATTTTTTATTAAAATTTGACTCACATGCTAAAATAGTTTTCATAGACATCAGTTAATAGAATTATATGGTTGCATCATTTTTTCAACTCTTGTGATATGTTGCAAAATTTACCTCTACATGACTAGCCAATTGCGTCTATTTAAAAGCTTTATGAATATCCTAAAATCATGGAGTTTGTTGGTTTACTAGATATTTGAAATGGGCATGATTCTTATGTATATCAAAGTTGATATAAAATTGAGATACAAATAACAAAAATGTGTTGCATTTTGCAGTAATTTGTAGGGCATTTTTTCTATTCATGCGTATAAGGATATGTTAAATTAATGAATTCAACAATATATGCTTAAGTATTTTGACCCATTTTTGTTATGTTCATTACCATGGCTCAAGAACTGTCAATCAAAAATTTACCTACTCCTTCTAATAGGGTACTATGGACTATAGATATAAAGCACAAGTTCCTTGAGTTGCTCCTAAAGCAAGTCCAACTCGATCAAAAAGTTGAAGGTGGATTCAAAAAAGAAGCTTGGACATCAATTCAAAATCGGTTAAGTGAAGAACTAAAGAAAAATTTGAATAGGGATAATTTTAAGAATAAACTCAAAACTTGGAAGATGGGATTTTTAGTAATGAAAGATTTAAGGAATATAAGTGGTTTTTCTTAGAATGAAGCTACACAATGTGTAGATGTTGAAGATAGTGTTTGGAATAAGCTTCTGAAGGTAAAATGGTATCTAATATTCATTTTATTTAAGTATAATTTTATATTTTAAAGTTAGTATTGAAATACTAATAACCATTTCAATCATTTTCCAACTTGTAGATGAGAGAATTCAAAAATTCAAAAGTGTATAAAAGGAAGCCTTTCCAATTCTATAATGAGTTAGCCATCATTGTGGGAAATTACATGGTAGAAGGTACTACAACTACCATAGCTCAAGAGACTGAAGAAGGGTACATTATGGATGATTCCCTCAATCTAGATTGTGATGGGGATTTCAATGTGCCAGTTGATCTTGATGATCATTTGGATGATGATGTTGTTCAGTCCAACCAATCAACTACAACTGCCAGACAAAGAATATCACCATCCTCATCAAGGAAGGGAAAGAGGAAGAAGGTGAGCATGGTTGGTTCAATGGACACCATTTGGAAAGCCATGAATAAGATCCATGAGGAAATGTTAAAGCCTTTCTTTGTCAAAGTGGTTGAAGAGGATTCTGAAATTAGTTGGAGAGAAAATATATGAAGCCCTCAAAGTCATTCTTGGAATTAGTGAAGATTCAATGATAAAGGCATATGGTATTTTTTTGGCTAAAACTAAAAGAACGAAAGGTTTTCCAAGAATGAGTGAAAGGGAGAGAGTTAAATACATACTACTTAAGTATGGAGGACTCTGGAGTCCTTGTTAAAACTATTTCAATTTATAGTCACCTTTAATTTTGGTTGCTTCATAACATGCCTAGTGATAGCCCATATGATCTTTACCAGCTTAAAACATGACATTTGTCCATGATTTTAATCAACTTAAAATATATTTTCCTTGCTTTATCAGCTTTAAATATGGATGTTGTATTTATATGGTTACTTTATAATTTGATGTACCTTTTTCCTATTTCTTTGCTATGATATTGATGACATTTGATGCCTTTACATTATACATTTGAAGCTCAAATCATGTGCTTAGAAATATATTGAAAACTATGACAATTTAAATCAGAATTGTGTAAGATTAGATTGAAAATTAGGCCCCTATTATTGTTTTTCCTCAAGATATTTTCCAAGGCTAAAGTCATTGCCCAACTTTGCATATTTGCCATTTCTGAAGGTGTGATATTGTCAAAGGCTGAAATTATTGTTGAAGGTTGAAGTCATTGCCCAGCCTTGCACATTTCTCTCATTTGAAGAAAAATAGAATCGTACAATTTCCACATCTACAAAGTGTGCAAGGGTTATGAGAATAGAGCTAGTGTTTTGTAAACAAACCTGTTGCTAACTTAAACTTTCTAGATCTACAAATTGCTTCACCATTAACCACTCTTTGAACACATAAGATAATTTTGAATTTAAGTGTTGTTGTTGCATTATTTATAGTATTGCATTTTTTTTAATGTAAGAAAGTCATTTCATTAGACAATGAATGTGATTAGCATTGGTGATCTTGCTTTTTTCGTTAATAATGTAATGAGTGTTTGTAATGAGTAATTTATGTGGTGTGACTGTGATGGTGAATCCTAATAGTATCATTATTTTTTCATTTATTTTAATGACATGTTGGTATGTTTTTTTGTTCAACAATTGTAGATTTCAACACTATGTTTTCCTGATCACAAAATTCTTGGAAGATCTAAAAGCTCTAAATTTTCAGAGGGGATAACTATTTTTTTTTAAAAATTGTTAACTTCAAGTAGATCAATGTCATCTCCAATTTTGTGGTTTCAAGACCATGTTCAAATTGTTTGTGCAATGTATTGGTTCAATTTTCAGCTGTTGATTTACTCTCCAAGATTTGGAGTGAAGTTTTGTTTCTTAGTAGTGTGGTTTGTGTTAGTCTTTGGCCAACTCAGTTTTATTGTTTGGATCACATTCTTTTGGTTAAGACTTACACTAGGAGTTGAATTAAGATGTAATTGTCTTACTATGGCATGTGAAGATCTGCATTGAATTATTTGCATCAGATCAAGTTTTTACGCCAACTAATCATGGACTACATTGTTTATCTACATGTTACATTTGATGTTGATTTTGTAGGATTTGTTGTTTCCCTTAACCCATTTGTGCTACTCAGAAAGATATGATATATTTAGGTCCCATTGATCTCCGAAAGTGGACCACAATCATTGCATTTGAGTATGGTGGCCGACTTATTGCAATTAGGTTTGTTCAATTTGTGACCAACCTAATTGAGGGATTTTATTGATGAAGTTGCTATATATAGAAGATCATTTCAGCAAGTTGATGTGTGGATGGAATGTAAATCATGTTTTAGAGAATTGAAAAGATCAAATTGATAATATTTCCTCTCAATGGTTGCATTTTGTTTTGGTAATTTTGATCCGAGCTAGACTCTTGAAATGATCTCCATACTCTGTTATTTTGGCTTTGGGATTGTGAGAGGCACACAGTACAATTATGATTCCTTTTGTTCATTTTGATATCATGTATATGTTAGGTGTAGTTTATACTTGTGATTTAGTGATGATCATACATGCATGATGATTGTGATGTTATGACATGATGTTCTATGACAATAGTTGGCTTATATAGCATATGTGTTAATTTTTTATTACATGGCTTATGCTATGATTTTTTTGATGATCTCATGTTGATGTATGTACTAATGGAGTTTTCCCTCCTAAGTGTGAGTTAGAAACATCAGTAGATCAATTCCTAGTATTCACCCCTCTTGGATGGTTGTCAGTTCAATGTGGTTTCCATTCCCATCAACTATGAGAAGTTTTCAATTGGTTGGCACTGATGTGGTGCATGTGGTAGGGATCTCATTCAAACACCTAGTTCACATTTGACTACTATCCACTTTCAATGTGATTGATCACTATCTTCTTAGGATGTTGTCATTTAATTGACACGTATATAAGAAATCCTCACTATAAATCATCTTTTCCTCAAAATATGTAATCACTATTTTCTTATTCATTGGTTTGATCAGAACTTTGATCATGGTAATCATTGTTATTATGCATCATTATCTCTCCATTTTCACTTTTGCAATCTCTTATGTTCATTGTATGCAAGTGTCATAATAATGTATCATTTGTAACACTATTCTAAGACAATGTTTAGGCCAATTTTAATTTTTGTTGTACTCTTATCTTCCACATTATTAAAGTCATTGTCATTAAATCTCATCAATATTAAGTAGATGATGCCTCAATACAAATGTACTTCTAATGTTGTAGGGTTGATGACTTTAATGAATGTTCCAACATGTTGATGTGGTGTTGGCCTCTGTATGTTAAAGACATCAAACACACAAACAAATTCTGGCCGTAAATTTTGGTGTTGCCCAAATTTGAAAAGGGTTGTTAATACAATTAAATTTGTTACAAGTTAGCATAATGAATAAATAATTAATATACTAAGAAATAATGCAAATTTTATTTTGTAGGGACATGATGGGTGTGGATTCTTTGATTGGGCTAGTGATGCAAAAAGAACAAAACAATGTGTGATGAAGGAACAAAGTGCAAGTGTTGCAAGGTTGTGAAGGCTGAAAATTTATTTTTATGATGTCTTCTTTGCCTTATAATTGCACTTATTTGTTGGGAACATATGCAAAAAAGGGTATAGCTAAAATTTGTATAAGGATTTTTATAAAATGACAAAAAAGACTAATATCGGATTGCATATCTTTTATAAATTTTGATAAAACTATATTATCGAAAAAATTCTTTTCTTTAGTCTTTTAATTTATACTATGTTGAAATTACTACGTTGAAATTATCTTTACAAAAAAAAATCTAGTCTTTAGACTTGTCATTAATTGTAGTTTTTATTTTCTTAAATATATTTAAACATGAAATGATATTAGTTTTGATCTTTTATTCAAATTTATAATTATGTTTAATATTTAATTACAATATTATTGATAATCAAATTGTTAAAATGTAATCAAAATTTTAGAAAATGCTATCAAAATATTAACTTTTGAATTCTTAAACAATGAATATATACATTATTATGACACTTGCATACAATGAACATAAGAGATTGCAAAAGTGAAAATGGAGAGATAATGATGCATAATAAAAATGATTACCATGATCAAAGTTCTGATCAAACCAATGAATAAGAAAATAGTGATTACATATTTTGAGGAAAAGATGATTTATAGTGAGGATTTCTTATATACGTGTCAATTAAATGACAACATCCTAAGAAGATAGTGATCAATCACATTGAAAGTGGATAGTAGTCAAATGTGAACTAGGTGTTTGAATGAGATCCCTACCACATGCACCACATTAGTGCCAACCAATTGAAAACTTCTCATAGTTGATGGGAATGGAAACCACATTGAACTGACAACCATCCAAGAGGGGTGAATACTAGGAATTGATCTACTGATGTTTCTAACTCACACTTAGGAGGGAAAACTCCATTAGTACATACATCAACATGAGATCATCAAAAAAATCATAGCATAAGCCATGTAATAAAAAATTAACACATATGCTATATAAGCCAACTATTGTCATAGAACATCATGTCATAACATCACAATCATCATGCATGTATGATCATCACTAAATCACAAGTATAAACTACACCTAACATATTGTTAAAATGTTATCAAAATTTTAGAAAATGCTATCAAAATATTAACTTTTGAATTCTTAAACAATGAATATATATATATATATATATATATATATATATATATATATATATATATATATATATATATATATATATATATATATATATATATATATATATATATATATATATATATATATATATATATCACAATTACAAGGTTGTAATAAAGTCAATTAAACAAAGAAAGAAGAAAGTTAAAATAGTTTTTCTATTTTAAAAATTATTAAAATATTATCAGATCGAGTTTAAATTACTAATATTTAAAAAAAAAAAATCAATTATTGCAACCAAACACAGAATATTCATTTGCCAAATCCTATTCTAGGACAACCAAATAGGTCCAAATGATATTCTAGAAATTATTTTAAGAATGCATGAATTCCAGAAGAGAGCTTATTCCAGCATAGATGAATTTCACGTTCAATAATTCTTGCAACCAAATGGGGCCTTACATCATAGAACTACAAACTACAAAAATCCACATTAAGAGTGGGGTAAACTAACAACCAAACCCAAACTTTACACAGTAAAAGTTTGGACAAGATTTAAGAGAGGTTAGCACCATTATCTCTAACAGATCCCAAAATCTTAAAATGTCTACAATTGAATAGAATATACAATTGAACAGAATATGATGCCAAGGATCTTGGGAAACAAATGATCTATAACTCAGACATTAAATAGATAAACAAGGGTAGTCAAAAAATCTTCATGGTCATAGGAGACAGTGAAGGAACCACCAGTGAGAGAAAAAAATAAGACCTTGAATAAGAGCTCTAAGAATACATCAACTAAAATAGGACCATGATCAAGCCTACGAAAGAAATGTAACCTCAATAGGACTTCTAGAAGTATAGGCAAAAATAATGTAAAACTACCTTAATATGAGCCTCTGAAGCATAAATATGGTTGTACTCAACCAAGACCTCAAATTGAACCCTTAGACCACAATCTATGAAATAGGACCATAAATTGACTAGTAACCATCTATATAGGATTGCAAGGAGTGTAAGAATAGTCAAAGAAATGGAAGGCATTCCCAATCAAATAAATATTAGTTGAAATATCTTATGAGCCTGAATTAAAGGGACAAAACACTCTACTAATAAAACCCTTCATGCTACTATGAAAAACAAAGAAAGGAAACCAAGGGGTGGCCTTTGTCAAATGATTTCCATCGAAAAAAGTTTAAACTCTAAAATAACCATACTAGCAAAGGCAATGCTAGAAGCCTAGAAATAAGCACCCTACATGAAAAAACACAATAAAATAGGAGTACAAGACCCTACTTCATACAACTTTATATATATGGGATATTGGATTTGGTGATATTCATTTTGTACTTGTCTCTTCCTCTCATGTTTTTACACATGTTGCGGGTGTGTTTTAATTATATCACTTTACTTTCATGCTCATGTGATGTGGATCAGTAGTTGCTTCCTCTTATCTTTCCAATATCATGGTATACATGTGATGTTCTCAAGATTGATATAGATTCATGATTTGAAACTTAGTGTTTTGGATAAATAAAATATGAAGATGGTTAACCCCTTTGATTGCAGGATAGAGGAAGGATGATGATGATCAGAAGGCTTAGAAATGGTGAAAGGATGATCATGGGATAGAAGATAGATAGAGATAAAACATAGTTGATAGCATGAAGATGCCATGGCCCAAGTTTTTTGATAGGAAGCCTTTACCTCACTCTACACAAGATGAAAAGTCTAATATGCAAGTGTACAATGCAAGAGCCTTTAGGTAGGTCCTTATTCTTATCATTGATCCTTATTAAGGGATATCACAAGATCATGCAACTATCACTAGTGAAAGTTCAACTATGAAGATATGAATATGATCTATATCACATAGAATATAGAAAACTAATGTATGCATCAAAGACATTAAAGGTTAAGGTTCTAGTTATGTTGCAAGATTATGCTAGCATCGAGACACAAGTGTCAAGATGATCATTAACATGATTTTGCAGGAAAAAACTTGATCTAATAGTCAAGGATATAATTTCAACTCACCTATGTGTCTAAGACAAAGAAGATATGCCTCATACCCCTAGTCCTCTAGTCAAGTGACATCCTAGAGAGATTAAGGAGGGAGCATCAGTGAAAATCATCAATAACAAACACCATACAATGAAAATATCATTAAAAACAACTTAGTCATTTTAGTTTAAGTGCAATATAAAAACTATTGCTAACTCTCTAAGATATAAGCTTACAAGTGAGATATATCACATAGCCTAAAGTGTTAACAAAATGTTGGTTGAAGATAAACTATCTACGAATTGTTGAGACACTTTGGTTTGTCCTAGAGACCAAAATGATGCAAAAACTACTCCTAGTAAGATTTAGATGGAGATTGATTCCAAAACATTGACACAAGTATTGCAAAGGCTGATTGATTAATGGCCAAAGTCACAAGTTGATAGATGAAAGCGCAAAAGTACAAGTAGTGTATGTTTCCAGGTTTTCACCAGTTGGAAGGATTTTTTTCCTTCTATTTTAAGATATTTTTTGAAAGGAATTTTTATTGAGATACATCAAAGTACTATTTTGCCATGTTTTCACTAAGATGGTGATTTTTTAAAACATTTTACAAATTTTAGGATTTTTTTCAAGACCATATATCATTTTTTTTGGAGTTTTTCCAAGATCATATATGATTTGTACAAGAACACTAGATGCAGAGATTGTTAACCATATAACTTCTTGAGGTGAAGAGTGTTGATAGGCTTGAGGAGCTATTCTCCTTTTGGTGTTGAGAATTGATATGCATCATATCTAAAGGTAGTGTGATGATTTAAGGACCTAACTAACTTGGTTCAAACTTTCCTTGTTGTTCACACTTCTATTAATTCTTAGGTTTCTTTGTTAAAACCAAATCACCAACTTCAAAAGTCTTGTGATCCAGTTTCTTGTTGCAACTCTATGACATTATTTTTTAATAATCTCACGTGATCAAACATAGTTTGTCTACATTCATCCAATAGCTGAAGTTCTTGGATGTGTGATATTCTATAGTCTTCATATGTTACAAACCCTTTTATGGAGGCTCTAAGTTAAGTTATTTCTACCTCAATAGGCCATAATTAGTAGTTTATGTTAGTGTGTGAATATTTGTTCTATAAGCTCATAAAGTAGTATTGATTTGAAGATGTAAAACTCTACCAGACTTGTTAACTATTATATGAAAGATCTTTAGAATGGTCTTATTGGATGCTTCAACTTGTTTATCCCCCTATGAATAGTAGATGGATGACCAATGTTGTTTGATCTTAAATCTCTTACACATTTGTTTCAGATATTTAATCTTAAATTTTCCTCCATTATCATTAATTATAAAGGAGGGGACACCATACTGGTAGATTATGTAGTTCAAGATAAGTGCAGACACTTATTTTCTTGTATCAACAGAAAGTGGTATAGCTTCAACCTATTTAGTGAAATACTTAGTAGTTGTAATGATGAATGTGTGTCGTACTAATGAGTTGGATGTATCTAACCTACCAAATCAAAGGCCCACAACTAAAAAGGCCAATGTTTGACAATCAAAATGAGCTCCGCACCTACAACATGTATCAGGTTACCATGCATCTGACATTTCTTACAAGATTTATCATATCTAATAGCATTAGTCTACATAGTAGGCTAGTAGTAACCAACCCTAAGTAGTTTTTGAGGTAGTGCAAGACCATTAGAGTGACCCACATACTCCCTCGTGGATTTTACCCAACTAGATTACTCTTTCATATTGTTTAAGTAACTTAGGCAATTATATTATATTATATTTGGTAATTTTATGCAAAACAATAGGTGGTAAATCATCCTACACAAATTAAATGGCATGTCAATAGTACATTAATAAACTTTCTTTGAATGAGATCTATAACTAAAATATATTAGTCATTAAACATTGAATAGTAGTCTTTTTCCATTATTGGTTGTGATAATACACTTTTTACATCAATGACAATTATTGTCATTTTTCTATATATACCTTTGACATAAAAACCAACATTTCTATTACCACATTTATTTGACATTAATAAAATTTAGCCTAACAATGCAAACTAGGTACCATTTCCATACTCATTCTTTGAGGAACAAACAATTAGGCTCAACTTTGGCCCTATATAAGACGTAAGCACTTTGATTGATTCTTCTCTTTTGAATATCAATTAGATATAATCAAATATTAATTAAATTAGAGATGCAAGAATTGGATTTCACTGTTAATCAATAGATCCAAATATTGTTGACAACCATTATATAATTAGGCTTTAGGAGGTAGTAAAGAATCACTATTAATGAGTAGATGCAAACAATTTTGACAATTATTATAGGATTAAAGGCTTTAGGAGGAAATAAAAAATTGGGATAGTGGTCCTGCCATAGGGTAGGTATTAAGTTTGTCCTCCTTTTTTCAATAATTCCTTTTCCTAGTTCTATCCACCTCTAGATAAGTTGTTTACAATATAATGCAAGTTGTGTTGTTCTTAGCAATGTTTTAGGTTTTTTGTGGTGAGGATTATCTAGAATGTCATCTCTCATACCCACTCTTGCTCAAAGAATCATAAGTTTGGTACCATAAGTTGTAATATTGTGTTTATGGATCTTGTAAGTGTTTGTATTCTCAAGAATAGTGAGATTTTTATTTCATTTAGCATTTGAGAAAAATAGTATGCATGTTACTAAATATTGTAGGTGAGATAAGAACAGTAATTCATAGTGTAGTACTGAAGCATGGTTTTATTGGTATATCTGAATTCTGCAACCTTTATCCCTAATGATTATAATTGTGTTTAATATGCATGAGATGGATATCAAAATATGAAGCCATTGAATGGCTCCTTCTAGTTGAAGTAGCGTGCCATTAATTTTCTATATAAATAATTAAAATGAAAAGGGATTTACACAAAAGATCATAGATTATGGTTCATATTTTTTGGAACCACTTCACAATTTAAAAGACATCCTGTAGGTTTTCTTAGGACTTAGGATGTGATCATATAGAGTGGGATATAACTACAATTTATCATTGGCAGGGGGGTATGGTTAAAATGAAGATTGGGCGAATTAAATTCTTCCCGATAATAGTAGTAAATATTGAAGTAGTGAAGAGGAGTTGTTGGATTTCTTTTAGAATAATCGGGGGGGGGCTGGGGGGGGGGGGATTAATCAGTTATTCAAGGTCCAGACGTAAAACTTTGCACAATTTAGTGAACTCATAAAACATCCTTATCCATGCATGCACTCATTGTGTGTTAACTAAAACTAATATGTTACTATCAAAATAACTTGCAAAAATTTAAAGCATAAAACATAACATATCCATCAACACATTTGACACAATGATTTAATGTGGAAACCCAATTTGGGAAAAATCACTAGTAACATGCTACTCCTTTTTCAATCTTCTGAAGTGATGCCCTGTTAAAGGCCAACCCTATTAAATGTGATCTAATTAAGGGATTTCAATCACCTTGTCAAAAGTGAGCCTTGTTAGAGGACTTTAGGCCATTCACTTGGAATGCCACCCTGCTAAAGGATTTTTTAGTGACTGTCAAGTCAACCTTACTCCAAAGAATTTACCCTAGGCTGATACAATTGTTGGAAAGTAACAGTAGAGCTTTGATCTAATACAACTTACAACCTTACTTGCTAATTACAGATCACTATTCAGTCCTCAACTATGCTTGGCTTCCAATTTTGTAGCTCTGACAACTTGTTCACCCTTAAAGCATTCATCCTCTTCAAGCCTTCTTGCTTAGTACGCCATTGCAAACTTCTTCTCTTGGGTCACTTGATGAAGCAAAACCCCTTTCCTTCTCCTTGTCAAATGTTTGCATCAAAACTCTCCAACTATTTGCTTCATGACCATACATCCCTACATATAGGAAATTAGAACACTTTTCTTGCTCATTATCCATCACCAAATTTAGGGTTTTTGATAGATTAAGTAGGATACAATGTATCTACCCCATATCTTGTCTTTTCTAGAAACTTCTCTTTGAAATCTATTTGGATTTGCCTCCAAAATAGTTTACATAAGATTATGTGCCACCAGCTCATCAATCTTATCTTCTTCCTGATTCAAAAGTTCCAAGAAAACAAACTTGTCAACTTTTTTTTCACGAATCTTTGATCTTTTTCATAATGTAGCAGCTGACATTATCAATCTTCTAATGCTCAACACATATTGTATTATTCAACATCTACTACAAAATCACTCAGCATCCACTACAATTTTTTTTCACTCGACTCCAACTAACTTTTTGTTAGGATTGCACTAACTTTGCTCGGCACCTACTATCAACTCGGTCAAGCTTGGCAAATGAACTTTGTTTAACTTTATTCTTCTAAACTTTTTAAGCGTAACCTCAAGTAGATCATCAATACATTATGTTATCATTGTCTTAACTGATTCTTGCACTTTAATACATAATCATAACTCAACCTTTCCTCTAGGTACTTTTGTTACATCTTGTTGATCAAATCCTCCTCATCAATCAACTAAGTGATAATGCTTGAAACATATAAGCAATTGTCTTACCAGCATGTAGCAGGTTTGACATCAGTGATAAAATAATGATTGAAACACATAGTCTTCTTCAAAAATCTTTCTACTCAAATGATCTTTTCAATCATATATCAACAATCTCCCTCTTTGGTATTGATGGCAAACCAAACTGATCAACCAGTCAAACAAATTTTGAACATGTTATTCCATCAAACTAGCTAGGTTAAGATAGTAAGGCAATACCAAAAAGAAAACTTGTGATTGAAACTTTCTCTCTCTATCAACAACTCCCTCTTTTGATTAGGTTACAAAATATAACTCCCTTTGAGTTCCTTTGTTATCTGTTTCTCTTCTTTCATGGATCAACAAAATATCAAAATATCTCCCTCTTTTTGCTCTTATCCTTCCTCTGATTGTTTTTTGCTTTCTCTCTTTTTTTTTCTTATAATCTTCTAATCTTTTGATAGTGTGCTTTCCATTGTTCCTCTTGCATTTGATTAGTTTAATGTACTTTCTCCCTCTTTGACAACAATACCAAAGGCATATACTCAACACTTAGCATCTTTGATATATGCAGCTATATACTTTTGTAAGTTCTTCAATTGTCTCCCTCGGTCACCTTGCTTATGACTGATTTGTAGTTCTAGCTCTATAATTACTTTAGGAAATTCCTAAAGTAAGATCCACTGCATTAATTTGCATGAAATGAATGCCTGCTTGTTTAATGCAGGGTACTCCCTCTATCTTTTACATAGCCTTTGATAAGGGTATCACCCCTGGTTTACCTCTCAGATACTCATAAGCATCCTTAGGTAATGCTTTTGTGAAGATATCAGCAATTTTCTCCTTTGTGTTAATATATTCCATCTTCACCTCTTTATCTTGAAACAAATCCCTTACATAATGATACTTGATTGCAATGTGTTTTTTATTTGTATGCATTACAGGATTCTTTGATATATTAATAGTACTTGTATTATCACAATAAAGTGTCATTGGTTCGGTGATTTCTTCCTTCATTCCCTTAAGTAGTTGTTTGATTCATACAATGTTTGTGTAGTTAATAGTAGTAGTAACATACTCTACTTCAACAGTAGATTGGGAAGTATAACTCTACTTCTTGCTAGTCCATGTAACAAGTTTTCCTACCTAAGAAGAATTCTCCTCCACTAGTGCTTTTTCTATCATCAATATTTCTAGCCCAATTAGCATCAGTGTAGGCTTTTAGTTCAAACTTATCATTCTTCTTATAGTATAAACCATACTCTTCTATTCCTTTCAAGTATCGCATTATCCTTTTCATAGCCATCAAGTGATTCTCCCTGGGATTAGCAAAGAATCTTGCAACTATCCCCATAGCTTATGCAATATCAGGTTTGTTGTGTACTACATATTGCAATTTTCCAATTATGGATCTATATAATGTTTGATTTACCTCAGCTGAATCATCATTCTTTGATAGCTTGAGTGTTGTCACCATAGGTGTACTTATTGGTTTTGAATCCTCTAGTCCAAATGTCTTTAATATCTCTTTGACATATTTTGACTAAGTGATATATACACCATATTTCATCTAATAAACTTGTAATCCCACAAAGAATTTAATCTCACCAAACATTGACGTTTCAAATTCTTGCTTCATCTGATTTGCAAAGTCTTTACACAAAGTATCTTGTCCTCCAAATATGATGTCATCAACAAATATTTCAGATAACAGTATACCTTTTTCTTTATTTTTCTTCATATACAAATTGTTGTTATCATATGTCCTTTCAAATCCAATCTTAACAAGATAAGTATAAAGTCTCTCATACCATACCCTTGGTGCTTGTTTCAATCCATATAGGGCATTGTGTATTCTACATACCATGTTCTTATTATTCTTATTAACAAAACCTTCTGGTTGTTCTATGTAGACTTCTTCTTCTAATATGCCATTCAAAAATGCAAACTTTACATCCATTTGATAAACTTTGAAACATTTGTATGCAACATAAGCAAGCATAATTCTCACTTCTTCTATTCTTGCAACAGGGGCAAATGTTTCACCATAGGCAATTCCTTCTTCTTGTGCATACCCTTTGCAAACTAGTCTTGCTTTGTTTCTTGTCACTTCACCATTCTTATCTAACAAACATGATTCACTTCTCAACCTATTTGTTGTCATTGGCCTTGCAGCTTTGTCTCCAATGATTTGATTTGTAAGGTGGTGTCTTTTGACATATTTGGACAATCTAGGCCTAGTTCTTTTGTTTGCATTCTATCTCTCAGCTTCAATATTACTGTGCACATCTCTTTCAGGTGTTTCAACATCTCTTTCATGTGTGCTAATCTCAGAGTTAGATTGTGCATATTCCTCATTCTACAACTCTACATCTAAATGCAACTTGACATTCATAGGTTGTGACATAGCAGTTGTTGAGACTCGATATTGGTTTGTAGCATGATTTATAGCATCTTCTTTAGTAGGCATTCCTTCATAATATTAGACAAATGATTTGTATTCTTCTGGTTCTTTTGTAGGTTCAGCCTCATGTGCTTTTATAAACTCATCAAAATTCACATTTGCACTTTCCACAATTTTTTTAGTGTTAGTATTTAAACACTTGTAAGCTTTACTTCTTGTGGAGTAACCAAGGAATATACCTTCTCCACTTTTTGCATCAAATTTTCCACTCCTAACATCTTTAAGAATATAGCATTTTCTTCTAAATATCTTAAATTATTTCACATTAGGTGGATATCCATACCATAGTTCAAAAGGTGTTGAATGAGTACCTTTCTTGACTTGCACACGGTTCAAGGTGTATACAATAGTACTTACAGCTTCTCTCCAGTATTTCAGAGCAACATTCTTTTCCATCATGAGTGTCCTAGCATAGTCCATTATAGACCTTTTTCTTCTTATAGCAATTCCATTTTGTGGAGGGGTCCTAGGTGCAGATGTCTATCTTTTGATTCCTTTTTCATTACAAAACATCTCAAACTCATTTGAAGTGAATTCTCTTCCCCTGTCTGATCTCAAGCATTTGAAACTCTTACCTATTTCTTTTTCAACTCTTGCCAAGTACCATTTAAACATTTCAAAAACATCTAATTTATGTTTTTAGAAACATGACTGTCACCATCCTAGTGTAATCATCAACAAACAACATTATATACTTATCTCCTATGTAGCTTTTCACTTCAATAGGTCCACACAAGTTAGTATGAAAAATTTCAAGTATTTCTTTAGAGGTATAAGCTTTACTTTTAAAGCTTGACTTTGGCATCTTGCCTAGATGACATTGTCTGCACATTATATTTTCTAGTTTCTTCAACTTAGGAAAACCTCTAACTCTTTTCATGTTGTTGATACTAATTAGATTATCAAAATTTACATTACATAATCTCTTGTGTCAAAGCCATACATCATCAAATTTTGCAATAAGACAAGTAGCATCTTCTATATCCAAATAGAACAGATTACTTCTAGTTTGATTACCTTTCCAATCAAGTTTCCATTTGTGTCATATATCTTGGCTAATTTATTTTAAAACTCAACTTTGCAACCCAAATTATTCAATTCTGACACACTTAAAAAATTATAATTTAATCCTTCAACATTATAAGCATTGCCACATGAAATCTTGTCTATGAGTTTGATAGACCCTTTTCCTTTTATTAAACATGGTGCATCATTACCAAATCTTACACTATTTCCATCATAATAGGTTAAGGTAATCAACTTGCTTTTGTCTCCAGTCATGTGATGTGAGCATCCACTGTCAATGATCCATTTATCATTCTTGTTCACACAAGTCATAAGTGCAGTTTCTTCATCCTCATTAGATTTTTCCTTCATTGCAACATATACCACTTCATCATCATTTTCATCAGAGTCGTGTTCATTAGCAATGTAGCACGACTTCTTGCCTTTGTCTCTATACTCTCTTCCATCATCTTCTCTTCTATTTTTGTGCTTGTTCCCTTCTATGAATTTTTTCTTCTATGTACATCTTGTTGTAATATGACCAACTTCATTGCAATTAAAAAAAATGATAGGTAACTTACCTTTGAAGTTTCCTTTTCCTCTATGAAATCTTGTGGCCAACAATGCTTCCAATTGTTCAATGTCTTCCTCATCTATGTTAATGTCAGTGGATGCATACTTTATCTTTCTTTTCTTCTTCTTTTGTTTTACCTCCTCAAAATCTTTTAGTAACAATTTTCTTTGAAAGCTGATTCAATACTCTCTAGTCTATAGTTGTCAAAATTAGATAGCCTAAAAGCAATGAGTCTTCCTACTAGACCTTCAAGGGTTAGATCATTTCTTGGTATACATCTTAACTCTTGAATTACAAATAATCTAGTGGCATACAAAGGCAAAAATGTTCTCAATAATTTACTCAGCACAGTATCATTATCTATTTTACTAGTAGCACCTTTTATTGCACTAATAACTTCTTTTATTCTAGCAACATATTGAGCAATAGTTTCACCTTCTTTCATTCTTATGTCATCAAACTTACCTCTAAGGTTCTCTGACTTGGCTCTTTAAATATTTTTGTCTCCTCCATAGATGGTGTCTAGGGCATCCCACATCTTCTTTTCATTTTTAAGGCTTTTGATGTCATCAAATTCGACATAGCTTAGGGCAGAGGCAATCTCCAATATCACTTGATTGTGTTTTTTCTTTTTCTTCAAATCTTTAGTTGTTAGGGCTGCTTCTGGATCAACATGTTCTATTGCAAAGCAAGATTGTGCATAATCTCCAAGTCCTCCAAGGTGTAGCTTCATCAAACTTTTCCATACAAGAAAATTATCTCTATTGAGCTTGGGTACCTCTCTTTTTGACATCTTGATCTTTGTGCTTCTAGTACCTTAAAACTAATCCTCTTAAGCAAATGGCTCTAATACCAATTGTTGAAATTATTTTAGAATAATTGAGAGGGGGGGTGAGTTAGTTATTCAAGGTCCAGATGTACAAATAAAACTTTTCACAATTCAGTGAACCCATAAAACATCCTTAACCATGCATGCGTTCATTGTGTGTTAACTAAAACTAATAAGTTACTGTCAAATCAACTTGCAAAAATTTAAAGTATAAAACATAACATATCCATCAGGACATTTGATATAATGATTTATCATGGAAAACCAATTTGGGAAAAACCACTAGTAATATGCTACTCTTTTTTCATGTTTCTAAAGTAATGTTGTGTTAAAGACCAACCCTGTTAAAGGTTATAATACACATTGTTAAATGTGACCTGGTTAAGGGATTTCAATCACCCTGTAAAAAGTGAGCCTTGTTAGAGGACTTTAGGCCATTCACTTGGAATGCCACCCTATTAAAGAATTTTCCAATGACTATTAAGTGAACCTTACTCCAAAGTATTTACCCTAGGCTAATACAATTGTTAGAAAGTAACAATAGAGCTTTGATCTTATACAACTCACAACCTTACTTGCTTATTACAGTTCACTATTCAATCCTCAACTTTGCTTGGCTTCCAATCTTTGCAGCTTTGATAGCTTGTTTACCCTTCAAGCATTCAACCTCTTCAAGCCTTCTTGCTTAGCATGTCATTGCAGACTTCTTCTCTTGGGTCACTTCATGAAGCAAAATCCCTTTCCTTCTCCTTTTTAGATTTTCACATCAAAACTCTCCAACTATTTGCTTCATGACCAGACATCCCTACATATAGGAAATTAGAACACTTTTCCCGTTCATTATCCATCACCAAATTAAGGGTTTTTGATTGATTAGGTAGGATACAATGTATCTACCCCATATCCTATCTTTTCTATAAACTTCTCTTTGAAATCCATTTGAATTCGCCTCCAAAATGGTTTACATAAGATTCTATGCCACCTGCTCATCAATCTTATCTTCCTCTTGATTCACAAGTTCCAAGAAAACAAACTTGTTAGCTTTTATTTGGAAAATCTTCGATCTTTTCATAATGTAGCAGCTCGACATTATCAATCTTCTGATGCTCGACACATACTATGTTACTCAACATCTACTGCAAAATCACTTGACATCAACTAGATTTTCCTAGTGTTTGACATCAACTAAAAATTACTTGGCATCCAGTAACTTGCTTGAGATCTACTAGCTTACTTGGCATTCACTAGAATTTTCTTTCACTTGGCTCCAACTGACTTTTTGCTCGTCTTGCACTAACTTTGCTCGGCACCTACTATCAACTTGGTCAAGCTTGGCAAATGAACTTTGTTCAACTTTGTTCTTCTTAACTTTCTAAGCATAGCCAGTCATTTTGTAATCTCAAGTAGATCATCAATACATTATGTTATCATTGTCTTAAGTGATTCTTGCACTTCAATACATAATCATAACTCAACCTTTCCTCTAGGTACTTTTGTTATATCTTGTTGATCTAATCCTCCTCATCATTCAACTAAGTGATAATGCTTGAAACATACAAGCAATTGTCTTACTAGCATGTAGTAGGTTTGACATCAGTACCAAAACAATGATTGAAACACACGATCTTCTTCAATGATCTTTCTACTCAAATGATCTTTTCAATCATATATCAACAGGAGTTCTAGAAATTGACAAAAGTATCAAAGAATATTTAGGAAGTTCTATTGCCAAATGTCAAATAATAATTGGTGGAATTTGAGCGATTTTCGTTACAGGTTTAGGATTTGTAGTTGTAGGAGAATGTTTATAGACAATTTTAATGCTTTTAAAAATTCTTATAGCACATATGAATATTCTAATAGTGCTTGCACATTTTCATGTGAAATTTTAATTTATTAAATATGATTTTATTAGAAATGTGTTGCAAGGAAAAAAAATAAACAATATATAAAATCTTGTATTTAAAATTTTGAACTATTACGAAGAAAAGGAAACTAAGAGATCAAAAAGATGTGAAAAAAAGGATTTATAATGAAAATAATTAATAATGGTAACAAAGATAAGTTTTCTTCATTGAATTGGATATTTTCTAATTAGGAATTGAGTGCATTTGCATATCTCTTTAAATGAATTTATGCAGATTTATTCATATTCACAGTTTGGATTACATTGTGTTGGACTACAACTTATCAAATAGGATGCTTAGGAGATGGAACAATTGCCAAGGTATGTATTGAAAAATAAATGGATCTTAAAAAAATTCTCCAAGGTATGATAGGAACACAAAATGAACAATTGTATTAAATAAATGAAATTGTTGTTTTCACATGTCAGTAGGCTTTGGAGAATTAAGGATCTGGTCTTATACTATTTGGGGAATGTGTAAGAGAATGTTGGGACTTGAACCAACCCAAAGTAATGAAATGTTGTTATGTAAATATTGCATGAAGTTTGGGCCTATTGGATGTGGGGTTGTTGGTAATTAATCATGAAGATTCCCCTAATAGTCTTTTGATTTTTTGGCTTTATAATCAATACAAAGGCTTGGAAAATGTTTTGTTAAATTGGTTGTTTCCTCTTCTATGATAGAATTTGGTTTGTGAGGCATTGGAAAAATAATTAATAGTTTGGTTAACCCCTAATGTACTTCTTACATATTATGTGTATATTACATATGATATTTTATTCTGATTTACAAACTAGTATATTATGTGAATATCTTTATATCTTGCTGCAACTGGACTTAGTTTGAGGTAGAATACTACAATAGTAGAAGTGTTTTAATTTGGTATACTATACTAAAACATAATTTCATAAATAACTTTTCAATTTATATATATAATTTGGTATAAGAATATTTGTGTGCTTTTGACATCATTTTACATAGTTTGTAAAGGTTATAGACCGAAATTTCTATAGTTTGATTTTTTTTCTATGAAGAAGGATCATGTCAAATAGTATAAGTGAAGAACAAAATAGGGATAAAAATGCTAGATTGTGGTCTAACTACAAAATGGAAGGCGATAGAAAATGTTATTGTCATTGCAAAATTTGTAAGGGCTTAAACACTATAATATTGCTAATCAAAACAACTAAGAGACATTTTAGGGGGTTTGACTATCATCCATTAGTGAATTGTTCTTTATATTTTTTTAATAATTAATATACATATGAAATCACTTGATGATGAGATCATAATCATGGTTTATTTATATTCATCAATTTTATATATGTCAATATGTCTAGGGCAATATGTGATATGGACTACCACAACCCAAAGAATATGGTTTTACAAGTGGAGGAACATAGAGGTGTGAATATGAAAGCTAAAGATTATGATTGCATGGAAGATTATGATCATGCATCATAAAAAAATTTGAAGATGATGGTACAAATGCATTGATCCATGTCACATTTGGTACTGGCAAAACTAATGATGATGATCAAGATGACCTTGATGTTGTCCATGATATATCTCTACTTGAGAATGAAGACATGAGTCTTTACCAAGGCTCCTAAATAGCTCTTCTCTTTGTTTTATTATTGTTGTTGAAATTGAAGGTTATGAATGATTTATCCAGTATAACAATGTCAAATATGTTAAAGTATGTCATATATGTCATTATAGTTAATAAAGGGTGAAACATGTACCATTAATATTATTTATATTAACAACTTACATTTTTTTAAATATTGGTGGGTGAATTTTTGTTGCCTCTATCATATATTCTCCCTCATTCCTATTGAGAATTGTGTGCCACTATGGAAGAAATTGGAATGGAGTGTCAAACAATAGATGCTTGTTCCAATTATCATATCATTTATCATAAACAATATGAATTTTCAATAGAATGTCCTAAATTTCATATAAGTAGATATCAAATAGAAAAAAAAGGTGCCTCACAAGGTCCTTCATTACATCCCCATTATTCCATGTTTGTAATGATTATTCAAGTGTAGTAGCTTGACCCGATTCATAGATTACCATACACACAATCGAATTATAGATGAAATTATTCAAATGTTTGTGAATGTTTTAGAATTTATGGACATAGAGGAAAAGTGACCACACTAAAAAGAAGAACCTTGAAATCTCAGACTTTCCTTGGCAGTGGACAATGTCAATCCATTTGGAGATTTGAGATTTGTTTGCTTAGTGTGGAATTTTTTTATATTAGCAATAACATTCCTCCATGGATGTCAATAAAGAGGGAGCACATTATGTTGGCAATGATTATTCCAAATATTTTATCATTTAATAGTAATCTATATGTAATTGTAAATCTTGCAGTAAAATGGTCATAACAAATTATGCAATATTGTTTTTCATTAAACCAGGTAAGTACCAAGTTTAAGATATGAATTTATATTTTGAGCCTCTTATCGATGAGTTGATAGAGTTTTGGAATGGTGTCACTATGTAAAACATCTCTAGACCAATAGGACAAAGAAAATTTCAATTATATGCAATGCTTGTATGGATAATACATGGGCTAATGCATTCTTTTAATATGTTATAGTGAATTCAATTTGCACATGGTTATTATAATTATAAAAATTAACATATTTAATCCAATTATATCATTATTTTTAAGGTCTTCAAACAAAGTTAAAAATTGCATGTCTAGTTTGTAGTCCAAAGATGAAATCTCGTCATTCAAAAAGTTTAGGAGCGAAAGTGTTCGATGAGTATATGAAATTTCTCTACGAAACTCATAAGTATCAAAGTATCAAACAATACATTTTCAATAGGAAACAAGAGGCTACATCAAATCCACAAATAATGAAACCTCACTCATGGAAGTTGGAAGATAATATAATTAATCATCAAGGTAGTGTTGCTCCACCTAATAATTTATTTTGGAATTTTTATATTTGTATTGTATTTTGTTTGTTGATTATGTAATTAATGATCATGAAGGTCATCAAGGCATTACTAACAACCTTCCAAATGGACTAAAATGTTATCCTAGACAATTTAGTATGTTTCCTTACTACAAGAAGCTACAAATTGTGCATTTGTTTGATACTATATAAATTGGAAAGAATATATAACAAAGACATTGTAGAAAATAATGGATGAAAGGCATGACAAAGAAAAAATGTCAAAATTTATAGTGACATTCATGAATCCAATCATGCAATGAAATATTTCATTGAATCAAATAGTAATCAAGACTAGATTAATATAAGTGCCCTTCTTTAGTTATTAATAGTGCAACAAAGTGTTGCCATAAAAGAAGTCAAATTTTTTTTTTTCCCACAAGATTTTATGTGAACATAAGAAATCTCATATCAAAGAAAAATAAATTTGGGCCACATTTGAAAATGCATCATTAACATACCTTCAACAAGATAAGTCATCTTCTGTTGTATTTACTATATATATTTTAATTGCATGTACTTTTCATTGTATTATATTAGAAAAGGATGAAATGATCGGTTTATAATTATTGTAGTACATGTTACTCCTATCTCCCCCAAATAACTTTGATAATAAAATCAAACAAGTGATATATGACCTTGGAAAATATGTGAGGTAAGAAGTGATATTTGTTCAGCTTGTTGTACATAGTTATGATATTTTTGATTTGTTTTTCTTGTTATATAATATATTATAAAGGCTCATGTTTATATATTTTTGTGTCTCAAATTTCTTGTAGGTGGTTGCCATCTAAAATAAATCCATAAAGAAGATATAAATTATTAAAAGAGAAGAATTCATCATCTATTGTGTAAAATAAAGATTTGTTTATCTTCAACCTTTTTCAATGCACAAAAACACTACATCATTTACCAAGTTGAGAAGATTGAATTATGTGGACCTCTACGCAATAGGTCAATGAGGATGGTTGAAAGTGTTGTGGTTTGAAGCCTAATTAGACTTGGAGGTTTATTTAGTATGGTTTCCCCCCAGATTATTTCTATGTGGGTTTGGGGGTAGCACTCCCAAGACAACGTTAAGGAGTAGTGCCCCTTGCAAGGTCCTAGTCCTAGGGTACCACCCCAGGTGCACTCCCTGTCATGAGGTAGGGTGGGTTCAAGGGGTAGCACCCTTGAAGCCAAAAATGACTCTACTATTGTAAAAGGCACCAGTTACTATTTTTGTATTGGATGACTTATTATAACCCTAATTTTGTAAGTAGAAAAAGCTTGTATAAAATGGCTTAAGGTTAGAGATTTCATAATGTATGATGAGATTGTAGCTTCTTGCAAGGGTATTGAGTTGTAAGTGATTGGAGATTTTAATAATTGGATAATAGTAAAATTGGACTTGTTGTTGGTGGATGTAGCCCATGGATTGGGTGAACCATGTTAAATCTTTATGTCTTGTATTCTCTTTTATGTGATTTATAATTAGTTGATATTGATTGTATTTGCATGTAATTATTATTTCTTTTTGTGGTTGATCCTAACAAATGGTATCAGAATCAAATTGTTGTCATTTTTTTAAAACCCAGGCTTTCATCATTTTTTAAGTTATCCACTGCATTTCTCATGAATGAGTGGGGGAGATGAAAAATGAGGGTACGCTTAAGGTTGAGAAGTGTAATAGGTAGAACTTTCAATTACAAAAAATGAAAATGGAGGACTATCTTTATCAAAAGACTTTTTGGTGTCCATTGGAAGGAAAAGCCAAGAAACAGGAAACTTTAACAATTGAGGAATGAGAAATTTTGAATAGTAGGGAAATTGGAAGTATTCAATTATGCTTGGCACAATTAGTGACATTTAATATTACAAAGTGAAGAGGACAGAAGATTTGATGCAAACCCTAACGAAATTGTATGAAAAACCCTCCATTTCAAACAAGGTATTTCTCATGAAGGCTTTATATAATATGAAAATGATAAAAGTTGGATCTATTGTAGATCATTTAAATGAGATCAATATGGCAACTAGTCAGTTATCTTCTGTGAATGTTAATTTAGATGAAGAAATTAGGGCTCTCTTGATTTTTGTGTTCTTTGCTTTAAAATTGGAATGGCTTGGTAATGGTTGTGAGTAATTTTGTTTCTGGATCTAATGCCCTAAAATTTGATGATGCGATTGGTGTTATTTTGAGTGAGAAAACTTGTAGGAAAACCTTAGGTGGATCTACATGAGAAAGTGCTTTGAATGCACCAAGTAAAGAAAGAACGATTGAGAGAGGAAGTAATTCTAGAAATCATAGGAAATCAAGAGGAAAATAAAATGGGAAGAGGTCTCAATCTAGATGATCAAAATATTGTTGGTACTATGGGAAACTAGGGCATTAGAAGAAAGATTGTTGGACTTGAAAGAACCATGAAGGAGATAAACCATAAGGGAACAAAAGGAAAATATGGTAAGTGAAAAATTTGAAAAGGATGTTTTTCTTCTTTCTTTAGAAAGTCTTGATGATTCTTGGGTTTTAAATTCTAGGGATTCATTTCATGCTACACCCCATAGAGGTTATTATATTGATTATGTCCAAGGGGATTTTGGGCTTATTTATTTGGAGGATAATGAACCTTTTAGATTTTTGGAAAGAGAAAAGTTAAGATTAAGTTGTAGAATGGGAATCATTGGCTACTACATGAGGTAAGACATGTTCCAAGGCTGAGTAGGAATTTAATTTCAGTAGGGAAACTAGGTGATGAGGGTTGCATGGTTACTTTTAATGATTAAAATTGGAAGGTTTCAAAAGGTTCCTATTGTCACAAAATTTTGCATCCTCGCTTGAAGTTTTCCCTAAGGGCAACCTTGTGAAACATGGAAACAATCTCCAAGTTGTGGGACTTGAACTGTGAGATTGAGTCTCCAAAGAAGGTCAACTTCCTTACTATTAGGATGCATCTAACTACTTTTTATAGGAAAAGGGAGAAAGAAATGCATGAAACCAAACTACCTAATCTAATCTAGAGGGGTGGTATAGCCAAAAAATGGTTGCAACTATGCCCTTATATGCATAATACATCAATGAAAAGCTGAAATACACAAGTTTTGACTCTATTCTACCTTCTAAGAAACCCCATGCATATTTGGAGCTGATAAAATGCTAGAAGGAAAGACATCTTCTGAATACAACAATCATTAAGAGTTTGAACACAACATATAATTCTAAGGAACCAAAAAAGAAACATTCAAAGAGAGGCAAGATACATGCACATACTAATGAATGTCAAGAAGAGGTAAGAAACTAGATCTTTCATTAATGTAAGGAAAGGAATATAGTAGTAGAGTATAATGCTACTACAAGTAAACATGACAAAATAGGGAAGAACCCTTAACAACTATTAACAACTATCTTTTATAGAGTTCAAGCATAACTCTGATGCTACGTTGAGTTCAAAACTTTGACCAGGTGGAGTTGGATTGTAGAGGACAACAATAACTAAGAATTAGAAGGGAAATCTAATTAGATTCATGTCCCAATGCTAGAAAATGTGATCTTTGTATGAAAATCTAGCTCTGAAGAGATAGAAATGGAAGGTGACTATAGGATGAAATCTACATTATTAGACATCGAGAACACTCAAAGAGTGGTTGCAAGTGATCAAGGACATGTTTTCCATTAAAAGTGTTGTTTGATTTCATGTTCACAACCATGTAAAGTTAGATGTGTCATCATTCAGTAGTCAACCATGCCACATGATCTCATATCATCGTAGTATTTCACCATCTTACCCAGCCTTTGTAACTATTGTGTTGACTCTCACTTGCTCCTGTTCACAACTTTGCAACTTAAAATCTTTGTTAACTATGTGACCTTGCAAATTGCAACCTCTTCATGTCATGTCCTATCACTTCTTCATGACCCTTTCATTTTAGTCCACTAACCATTATGATCCTACAATGACCCTTGAACTGACTACTCACATCCTTGCAATTGCCTAAGACCTGACATTTCATTTCCATGCATAACTACGTGACATTGCATACATTGTTTAGATTGACTATGAACTCTCTTCCTAGCTTCACAACCAAAAATTATAACTGTGGATGAAACCATGTGAAGTTGTGCCTAGACCTTAATTGCTTTGATCACCTTTTTGCTCATTCACAACATAATTTTTTCTTCAATTTGAGCCCTTGCGAAGATGTGATGATCACTTCCTTTAACTGTTAGATGCTCCTCGCAGCTTTACAACCTAAAAATCTCCATCCAAATCCTAATTGTGCATTGTTGTGATCATGATCCTTTCGCTACCTCACAACTCTGATATGAATTCAATCTTAACCTCATGGGAAGATGTGATCACCTTGACTTAATTGGTGTTGCTATCTTTTCACAACTTCACAACTTGAACTTTAGGGGTTTAACCAACTGCAAGCAATATTGTGATAATGTTGACCCTAACTACCAATGTTAACCTTCATACCATTGCAACTCATTTCCTTATTGACCATGTTGACCTATGAGGTTGTGAAGACCCTCCTCAACTACTGATCGCTACTTTACAACTGCAAATTACTGCGACCCAACAATAACCACTTAACTTCCTTCATCATAGCCCCACAACTTAAAGCATCAAATATTTTCAATGGAGTGATATTGATTTAAGATCAACTGCATTTATCGATAAGGCACTCCTTCAAAATTGATCATTAACTTGACCCTGTGACGATGCAATAAAGGATCTCGTATGAATTGGGCCTACCAAGACATGCGTCCAATGCCCAAAACTGCTAATCGCTATAGCAATATGGATAAGCCTTGGTGTCACCCATGGTTGTATCTACTTTCTACCTTCTACTTATAGAGATAACCAATATCATTGTAGCCTATAACAATAGGGTAATTTTATCACTTGTTCTACAAGGCTACTTGACAAGTTTGTAGGGGAACAAAACTGCACCACAATTTTTGACTTGCGAATGTCAAATGAGTAGAAATGTGTTCATTTGATAGAAAACTCATTTGATATAGCTCCTACAATGCACAAAAGTACATTGTTATGTTTTGTGCACCCGAGGATGCCCGAAACTATGATAAAATAATGTAGAACTTATTCCATGAAAGATATCTCAGATCATTTATCTGCGATGGAATAAATAATGACAAAAAATGTCAACATTTATTGGTGACTCAAAGGGGGTGCTTGTTTTCTAAGCATGGACCAAGAGCCTAAAGATCTCAATTGGGCTATAGAATCACAAAAATGAGACCTACTCTGTAAACAACTAGAAAAAACTACAACATCTACCACTAGAAAAACTTTAAAACTTGTTATTTCACAAAGAAATAACATGTTCTCGTGCACTTTTTGAAAATAGAAAAAACCTAATCTACTAATTTAAAAAAATTATAGAGATGGAATGTCAAACAAACCCATTAATTGGTTTGTTGAAGTAGCTATCCTTCCTCACAAGTTGGTTTCTTTTCCCATGCACATAGGCAGCTGAAAATGGAAGCAAGCATAACAAACACGTTGCCACGTAAAAAAACTTCTTTCTCAATGTTGGAAACAATGAAGCCCTCCAACATTGGGATATTTTAAACTTGAGCAAAACATGCTTCCTCTTCCTTGTGGTATTCTCCCTTATGCTTTGAAATGAGATGACCAGGGGAAACTTGCATTGCTCCAGAGATAGATGCCTAATGGGGCATTCTCTTGATGACTTTAGGTCTAAGTAATCATCCTCGACCTCAGTGTTGTGCTCTGCAATAGTTGTATCCTCTTGGCCAATAGGGGTTGGCTCTGATGGTGTGGCTGGTAGTGTGCATGTTCCTTCATGTTGTGTCTGCAACATGTATTCTTCTCAAGCCCATGTGAATCCTTGCAAACAATAGATTTGTAATGTCCCCATTTTTAGTAGGGTCCTATAGTTGGCCAAGTCAGTTCATCATAGCGATCCTAGTGAGTTGATAGGGCATTTTGGGGGTATCAGTTGTGGATTTACTATTTGTAGTAAGTCTATTTTTAGTAGTTACTTTTTTTGGAAGTGCAGTGGATGGCTTGGTAGTTGATTATCACCTACAATTAATTAGGTTAATAATTGTGTGATCTCTTATTTATTCATTATTCATTTAGTTGAATTATTATAATAATATTTATATTATTATTATAATGACTTTATGTGATATTTCTAAAAAGAAAGTTGGAAATTTTCTAGTGTTGAGTTCTTTTGGGAAACTTCCATGATTTTGAAAGTGGGGTTTAATGGAAACTTTTTCCAATGAAAACTTATAAATTAGACCTCACTCATTAGGAAAGACACAATTGAAAAATATATTTGATTTTGTGCCTTTGTGGATTTTCCTGATTTCTAACCTATGAGCCCTTGCTGAAGTATAAGGGTCTCATCTAAGAAGTTCTTGGCAAGTTGTGTTGAAGTATACAATTGGCCAACTCTCTCCTCTAGTATCTTCTTTATCTAGGGAGAAGAATAATCTTTTTGTTTATACTAAAATTACTGTGCATCTAGTTGAGGGTTTAAGAAGTTTATGAGAATAGTGAGAATTGTATTAGCAAATTGAGTTTTTATAGCATTGCATATCTACTACTGTCTGTCCTGTATCTTTGGAGATTGGATTTGTGAGATGTGACTAATTTGTGAAGGAGTTTGTGAATTTCTAGCATACCTATGAGTCATATGAGGCTCACATAGGTTTCTTGCAAGCAACCATTCATCATGTGTGCAACATTTGGCATTTTCCAGAATCATTATAGCAATTTCTAAGCTCCACATGGTAACCAAGAGGCATTGTGTTCATGCTTGACCACCTACAATTTTTTTTTGGCATTGACGTGAGGACTTGGGAAGCTGAATTTGGGTTTAGCGCTGCACTTTCTGGGATTATTACTTCATAGCTCTACCCAACATTCAATAATTGAGTTGTCAATCAGTTATTCAGCCTTGCAGTTAGTAGTTTAAGGTTGCACATCAGGTTTGCAAAGTCATTATTACATGCACATTGCAAGTCATTTCCATCTAGAGGCTACAAATTGATAGAAGGATAAAGTTGACTTCAATCTAGATTTTGATTCTAATATTATGGCCAATCATTGCATTATCAAATCAAGTTTGTCTTATATCTTGCACATGGTTTTCCAATTAGTGTATGTCATAATTGTATTGCTGCTATTGGGTAGTGTAATTACAGTTTTCATCATTATTTTTGTTAAGTGTAAGTCTACAACTCTAGGGGTGTGGATAATAAATTATAAGTTGATATTTAGCAAGTTGAAATACAAATATCATTTCAGTATTTGGCATTGACTATGGTGGCATGATAGTTCACATCTAGCTATGTCATTAATAGTGGTTATGAGGTTGCTATATAAGTGTTTAATAAAATGTTTAACCATTAAATATTAAAGAAATTGGTGTTATAAAGTTATAGCTGGCAATGGATTTTGATAGTGGTATCAAAGCGATTTCCTACTAGCCTACAAGAATTGAGCTCAGTTTTTATTTTGTTTGGTTCTAACTTTGAAGATTTTTAGATCTAATTACTAGAGTGACCAACACTTTAATTTCTCCAACTATGGACAGACATAGGACTGGTAGTTCTAGAAGTTGGCAGAGTAGTGAGGAAGTTAGCATAAAAATGAATGCTTTGTAGGATATGGAGAAACTTAAGCTTCATCAATAGAGATTGGCAAAGAGCTTATTAGATCTAGAAATAGTTGAAAGAGAAACAAGGTATATGGTTTCTGCCTTTAGAAGGCTGACATCAAGGCTACAGGGAAGGAAGCTTGAGTTTTCCCCGACAAGTGTCCATGATGTTGATGTACCTATATTTAGTACAACACCTGCGAGTCTTATCCACAGTGTTGATGATGGACTCATTTCACAAGGACATGTGGATGTGCCTATGATGGATAACAACACTGAGTTTCAATAGGTTGAGGCTCCCAAAGTAGTCACTATGATTAGTTTAGAGGTATTTGATGATATAGTTATCACTGGCTTTTCAGACTCACTAGAGGAGGGGGTTGTTATTGGCAACTTATATCTCAGCTACTATAGCATTTCTCTAGTATAGGAAGTTGCTTCCTGAGGTGGGACCAGAGCATGTATGGAGTCACTCAACTATGATGTCAGTGATATAGGTGTTACAATGAAGTTGGGAGATGTGGATGCAAATGGTATGGACACATCTAATAATACTATGAGTTGCACCGGGTATGCTATCCCTTATTAGATATTGAGTGACGACTCTGAGGAGGTTTTTAATGAGTTCTTGGATTGATGTTTACATGATCTTATGTTTGAGGTGGAAGCTGAGACATGTGAGGAGATTGATATTGTGGGGGCTTCCATTTCTTTGGATGAGGAGTTGTGTATGGATGATGGCACACATATGAGTGATCTTGTGGTGGGCAATTCTAATTTAGTTTCTTATCATAGTGTAGTTAGTGAGAATAAGAGACTACATGGGATTTAGGGGTTACGAAGACATCATGTGACTAGTTAATTGAAAGTGAGAGATAGTGACATTTCTTCAACTCTTGGGCATCATGATGTTGTCCATCAAATGCTAGCTACATCTAGTTGGGGTGCTTCTATGTTTGATGAGCGTGGTGATAGTACTCTTTCTCTAGCAAAGGTTCATGTGCTTCGAGAGGCTATCAGGATCTTGAAGCATAATTACTCATAGCTAGTTGTTGACCAAAATTACCTTCTAGAGTGGGGTAGCACCTACCATGAGATGTTGTTGGACAAAGAGGAGGTGGTGGTGGAGCTCACCCAAGAGCTTGAGGTGACTATGAACTCTCTTTAGTGTACTCCATGGGCTCTTCAAGAGTCACACTCATGATTGGATGGGGTAATCGTGGAACTAAAGCATGTTTAGACCACACTAGCCCTAGATCTAGTTCAGTTGCATAGTGTGGTTGGTGGTGTGTTTACTTCTATAGTTGAGATTGATGGACATGATGATGTGTCCAACACATATGTATAGGATATGGGTGTAGTAGGTATGGATGAGAGGAGAGTATCAAGGGAGTTGGGTTCTCATGTTGATTTGCTTCATTCTACTAGAAGCAAATCCATTTATTCATCTCATATAGCTGATAGCATTGGATAGTTGGCAATGCCACATTTTCAAAGGGATCAGTTGTGGGTCGTAGGGGAGCAGGTGGATGCTTCCATATATAATTTATACTGCACAAAGTCTTTCATGGAGTATCTATTGGAGAGTTTAGGTGTGAGGAAGGATTCATACAAAGTGTCTAAGGGTACTATCATCCGAGGCTCTCATTCTATTCATAGGTTGGTGGGAAAGATTATAGAGACTCTGTCTACTATGCTTCCCTACAGGGATTTTGAGGTTGGGTTAGCTAGGATCCTGCCTGACCAATAGTTTTAAGTTAGAGATTAGAGCCATCTTTTGATTCCTTGTTTGACAATGATGAGCCTTTGATAGAGATTCAAAGTTTTTATCAAAATTGCACTGTGAGGAGTTATTATCATTATTCTTTTGACCCATAGGTAAAGGACTTGGTTTCACGTTAGTGTAGGTTGGCTCTAGTTTGATACCATCTATTATGGGATGGGTTAGCACCATCTTTTGCAGATGGGATTAACAATTACTTGTAGTGTCTACACAGCCCAAACATTTTGGTAGAGGTTGGAGTTGGTGTTAGTGATTCAGGTACTTGTGGTTGTTACCATCTCCATAGTGTAGTTTGGTGTGATTATCAGTTTGATGGGGTCTCAAGTGTTGACAGAGTTTGTATTTCAGTTGCATTGAGTTCTGATGGGTTGTGGCCTTCATCAACACCTCGGGTTAGTTTTTAGATGATTCTATTGTTGATGTCCATTATTTGGGTGTTGGTCCAACAGCAGGTGCATGTACACAATAGGGATGGTGCACAGTTCTACCTTTGGGATCCTAGTGGATGGTGTGTTCATTTTATCTATGGGATTGCTTGGGTACCAGGGTTTACTATAGAGGTGAATAATCACAACATGACAAGTGTTGCCTAGCGCTCAACATCAATTTGCAAATTTTTTACACAATGCAAGTTGATGCATCACCCATAGTTTACCAAATATAATTCAAACCCTTGGGCCCATCACCAGAGTATTTATGCCTTTGGATCACATTCTGAAATGAAATAGCTAATCAAAAATATTTTTGGCACATAGAAAATTAAACACTTTTGCCTATGATTTCCCACATGATACTTTTGGACGGCTTCAATTCGCCCTTTCTTTTTTAAAAAAATTTAGGAAAGGGACGACATTTGCCACCCAAATAGATGGATGCGTGTGCACACAAATTCAATTTTGTCATCTATATTATGCATGGTCGTATAATGGATGAACCATATTCACCTTGGAAATTCTAGAATACAATTTTTTCTTACATGGGCTTTGCCAAATATTTTGTATGCCCTATAATATTCCCATGGATTTCACTACAAAAGAGTGGTAAAAATACATTCATAGATAAGTAGGTTGTCTCAATTCCAATCAGTATTTGGTTATGATGTCTCAATTTCTCATACTATTGAGATCATTTCTTGGTGAGCCGTGAGTGCGACAATTGCATTTTAGCCAAAGGTAAGTAACTCAGACCTCTATCTATTTGTTCTCTATAATTTTAGTTTGTTCTTATATGTAGTAGATACAAGTTAGATTGTTAGTTGTCAGTTATCAACTAGGACTATTACAATACCTAGGGAGACTTAGGACATCTATATTTTAAAGTGTAGGTCATGCAACCAATGAATATTATTTAGATAAATATATGTAATAGACTATAGTCGATTGTCAATTTTTGAGTAACTTGAATTTTATGGCAGCCTATATTTCTTTGGATATGTCAAACATAAACAAGGGTAAGAGTCCTACATGTGGTGGAAGTCAAGAAAGGCCAGCCAAGTGCACTCTCACCTTGGCATCACATTTTGGTGGAAAAAATCAGGAAGCAACATCATCACAAGTGCATTTGCAAGATTCCCAACCATTGCCACCACCAGTTCCACTAGCACATATTGAAGACGTTGATGAACCTGATATATCTGATCACGATGAACTTGAAGAAGATATTCAGGTAAATAGCTAGTAGCCAAGATCTATAGGTCAATACCTATAGTAACCAAAATAATATAATAGACTTGGATGCTAATTTCAAAGATGGTGATGGTGCATAACCAAGGAAGGGAAAAGGAAATACAATGCAAAAACTAATGCAAAATCCAACATAAATCCACATTAGGATGTATCAATCAGGAATTTTCAAATAGATTGGACCTCAAAGTATCCATTCATTGAACCTGTATGCAATCCAAAAGAAGGTGAACCTCTGGTAGAATGTAGATGTATGATATGCTCAAGGATGAATAAAAAGGAAAAGAGGTTGCAGCTAAAAATTGACACCATAGAAAATCATATGGGTAAAGTTTATGAGAAGAAAATCATAGATGGAGTGGAAAAGTTAGTTATAAGATGGAAAATCAAGGAAGAATGTCAACATATTAAGAGTGTATAAATCTTAGAATTTTGGGAGAAAATATAGATAAAGCCTACTGAAGTAAAGGGCTCCATGGAATCTCTTATTGGAAAAGCAATGGAAGTTCAAGAAATGGGTAAAGTTCTTCAGTTAAGTGTTTTCTTCTATATTTTAAGTAAATGGTGTGTCATGACAGACTACCATCATTGATTACTTTATTACGCTTTATAAAAGTGTGTTATTATGCAAGGAGTCACTTGTTAGTAAACAACGGATAGGAATGGGCAAGTTGTCCTGTTGAGGTTGAAAAGGAAGATATCAAAGCAAAAATTAAAGAGTCAAATTTCATTGCATTATCTTTAGATGAGGTGACAATAATAGACAATACTTCTTGGGTATGCATGCATGTATATACTATACACAATTTTGTCTGCCAACCTAATCTACTAACTATTGTTAAAATAAAGGATAATTCGATGACAAAAAACATTTTTGAACAAGTAAAGAGTTCCCTAATTGAATATGGAGGTATAGATGAAATAACGATTGCCCAAAAGTTGTTGTGTGTTGGAGTAGATGGAGCTTCAGTAATGCAAGGCCACAAGAATGGTCCTGTCACAAAGTTAAAATAATTTGTTACAACTTATATTTGTTGGCATTCACTGCATGGCCCACAAAATCAATCTAGCTTTACGAATTGTTAGCAACTCTCCACAAATATACTGAGTTGAAGTTTTAATCAAAGAGATCTATAGGCACCTTTTTTGAAGTCCTAAATGATTTAGGGAATTTCAACAATTTTGTGAAGGCCTAACTAATGGGAGAAAGTTTCGTAAGGATAATGATACTAGATGGATCTCTTTGGATGGACTCACTCATCAAGTTATTTTTTAATATCCATCATTTCTTGGTACAATGGAATCAACTCGCAATGATCAAGGTGGTCAATGAAAATATGGTGATTTGCTTTAAAGGTTAGGTAATGTAGAGACACTCTTAACGTTAGCATCCATTCTCTCCATGCTAGAGGAAATGTGAAATATTGTGAAGAAGATCCAACAAAGATGTATGTATATTGCAAAATATAATACACTGTGTAAAATGGCATACGCAACCCTCAATATCTATAGAAATTTAGATTCATTTTCTATGGATGAAAAACTTTTAGGGTGGATGACAGTCACAGATTTGGATAATCCTAATAACTTTTTAAAGATTGATGCAAAGGGGGAATATTGTGCCAATATATGGGGTGTTGAGATAACAATGCACTAAACTGGAAGGCTTACGTCCATGAGAAAAGGAAAGAAACCCATGCAGCAAAAATTAGGAAGTGTTTGTACAAATTATTGAGTCTGTAATGAATTTTGTGAAGGATATTTTTTATAATCTTTCCTCAAAAAATTAGAGAAAGATTGTCTCAACATGAATTGCTTGAATCAATGTGTGTTGTGTTTCCCCATTACTAGAGTTTAAGAAGTGTTAAAGATTTTTGAGATAGGTTGATGGTTTTGAAAGATCAATCTTGCAAAAGAAAAAAAATCAATGGGGTGATTGTAAATGGAGTTTTAGATGAATCTCATTTGAGAGAGCAGTCATGACATTTTTCCTATACAATGGTGGAACAATATGATCTTATGTGGAACCCTAGAGAAGAAGGATTAGTAACCAAACTTTGGACAAATCTAGCTCAGAGCAAAGTGTTGTGAGATTCAATATCAAAAATTTTCAAGCTTGCTAAATTATGTTTGACCATGATATTGGGGTCTATGGAGGATGAGAGAGTTTTGAGTGCTTTGGGGTTCCTAAAATCAAAGGTAAGAAATAAACTAGACAAGAATTTGGAAAATTATCTAAGGTTTTATACATCCATATATGAAATAAATACTTTTCCTTATGAAAGGCACTAAAATTGTGGATTAAGAAATGCCAAAGAAGAGGTTTGGGCAATGTTTCAAATAATGAGACTAGTAACTCAGGTAGTGGTGCTACTATTGGTAGTGGTAACATTGATGTTGAAGTTGAGGATTACTATCAGGATGACAAAGGTATGCCTATTGGAGAAAATATGGAGCATGATGGACTATTTGAACTTAATGTTGAGAAATCAAAAGATTCAGATGATGAGATGATGTGGCAAGTTTAACAGTTATGGTATGATTTGTCAATTTTGAACTATTATCTGAATCTAATCATGATTCATCTATCATGCATAATAAGTTATATTATTTTTTAATTGTCTAATGTCAAACAAACAAGTACATTTTATGTTAGATGATGTCATGATTCATGAATCAAGATTCATTCAAATTTTACCATTATTATTATTATTTATTTGTATTATTATGCTCATATGATACGTTGTTATGGTACAATGACAATCCTCAATGATGTTTGTGAAAATATAGAAAACAAAATGATTAAATTCAATGATTTCAATTTGCAAAAGTTAAATTTGAATGCCCAATTTCATAATCTTGAGTTAAAAGTACTAAATTTACAACTACATTTAGCATATGACCCTGAATTCCCTTCTATACAAATATAGAAATAAGGGAGCAACAATAGCTTCAGGTCATTTTGCCTCATGTGAAGAGTCTTAGACTCTTAGACTAGCATCAAATTTAGTATCAGTTCCTTTTTTTGCCTTTGCATTTGATAGGCCTCTGCCTGGTAAGCAAAATAGCATTTTAATTCTACTATGTTTATCTTGTTCAAGAAATAAAGTTCAAACTTTAAAATCATATCGAACAATTAGAAATAGAAATAAAGTAAACACTACAAAAATGATTAAAATCACTTTCCAAGTGTCACATTATACATACTCTAATGCCTGATGGATGTCTTATGATATGACTAAAGTTTCGGTCAACTTTTTTAGGATGTTGAAGTCTACTTCTTTTGGTGTTTTAACATTTGTTATGTTATAGTAGATGACCTTTAACTTCATCAAACATCTCTATTTGGATGATTTACTTGAAAGAAATGCTACATTCAATAGTGAATTCAAATTTTCCAATGGTTTGATGCAATTCAAAATGCCTTTAGGAGTTGAATCCTGAGGAAACTTGACTATAGACATCATTTTGGCCTCCAACTCTTTTTGGTAAGCTTCCCTACCAATGAATTTTGTTGATGAATCACTAGAGCAAGGAGTAGACAAACCAAGACTTATCATTAATCTTTCTCTGTCATCCACCTTGGTGAGTTTTCTCCCAATTGAGTTCAAATATTCCTCTCCTTCCCATATACTCTAGCATTTTCAAATGATACCTAATGTCTATACTAATGCACTGACACAGTCATTAACTCCTTGGCTGGCCAAATACATATCACTATGTGTGTTTATTATGTGTATAATCTACCTTTTAGTCTTCTCGAGCTTTAAAAAGTCATTATTTTTCTTAACCTTCTCTTTGATACTCCCACAAACAACTCAAAAACTTTGATGCAATTCAAACCAATCACACAACCTATTAATATCTACCGTAATTTCCCCCCACATTTTTTCTTTAATTAGCTTGATTTTATTTTTTATTTTTTCATTTGACTCAAAGAAGTTGTTCTCCAAGGTTTGGATTATTTTATTAGCCTTTTGTACCTCTTGCACCATTTGTCAAAACTAATTTATAGTTTGTTTTTTTATTTCCTCTACTTTCTCTTCCCACTATTTTTCTTTTTCCTTCTCATTGTCCAATTCTTTATTTATGTTACTGATTGTATGTTCACTAGATTCCAACTTTTTTAAAACATCTACTACATATTCTCTTTCATAATCAATTTTTTTATTTGTTTCTTACAATTTGTCCCTGAGTTCTTTGAGTTTTTCATTAGCTTCCATATTAACATGGTTTAGAGTATCATTGAGTTTCTTATTGTTTTGTTCCAATTGTTCCTTTAAAATTTTTATTTCTACCTCAATATTTTCTAGTGAGGTTGTGCACTTGGTCCTTTAGAGGAAGAACTTGTAATCCTTTTCTCTATTTCTTTGCACCTGCTATCTACTACTTTCTCCTTTGCCTTTGCATTTTCCAGGTCTACTTTTAACTTTTCAATTGCCTTCTCCAACCCTTTTTTCTCTCTCTCTCCACCTTGAATAGTGAACTATAGACCACAAAGTTGGTCTTTTTTGCTACATTGACTTTGTCCACATTTTGTACTTTGGAGAAATCCATAGATAGTGTGCTAACATGAAAATCTGATGGATTTATCTCACTCTTTGGTGGATTATTATCTAGTTGTGTGGGACAAACAATCATAAGCTCCATCATTTCTTTATTGTTGTTATATGTTGGAAATATCCTACTAGATGCAGGTTCTTGAGATTGAAACACCTCAAGTACATCCTTCTTGAATGCCTTATTATTTTTTCTATTCATCTTTGTGGTTTCTTCAAAATTATTGAATTCAAAATTTGGATCTGCTGATACAATATGATGCTTGAAAGGAGAAAGAGAAATCACAACATTATACTTGTCGCCACCAATGCCTGAAGTTGTAATAATTGCATTTGGAGGATTACTAATACCAAAAACATCACCCCTTCCTAATCCTACCCCATTGCCACTAACTAGAGGAGTTTTTGGACTAATCTGAAGGTTTTGAGTTGAGGGAGTTGAGACTGGCATTGTACCAATACCAGTATCCAAAACCTTTTGCTTCTTTGCATAGTGACCTTCAACTCTAGGGGCAATGATCTTGTCAAATTTCAGTCGCATCGTACCCGATGTAGAGGAAACAACTTGGGAGGTTATATATCCACCTGGGATGAAAAATTGCTTGGGTTCACCTTTTTTTGAACTTGATGGGTCATCTGACTCATCTCCAATGTTTGGTTTATGACCACATTTTGGTACATTTGGTACTCAAAGTGGATATCAATTTCCTTGAACTGTTATGCCTAACCCACCATCACCTAGATAACCCATTTTTTTTATCATATTTTCTCGTTTGCCATATTTTTCCCTTGTTTGTTGATTAAGTACAACATATTGTCCAGTTGTTGTTGAATCGCAGTGCTAGTGGTGATGGATGAAGGATCCTTACAAACCTCATACTCATTGCCTTCATTAGTTGCATCACATTATGTTGTTGCTGCATACGGGTGCTAATTATCCCATAATTTGCTAAATGTTTCATCCTTAGCCAAATCTTCAAAATATACAAAGGTGTTTGGTTCACTAAGATTCTTCCTCATCTCCCAAAATACATTAGTTTTTTATCAACACCACTTTTCAGTTGCACAGTCATGATTTATGGAATTTGGAAGATGTTTTTTACTTGGATTATTTGCTTTCTAGTAGAAATTGTAGGATTTCATGGCCTACACTTTTTCTTTCTGTCTGTGCAATTCTTTAATTTGTGTAGACAATTCATTTATTGAAATATTTTTTTCACTTGAAAAATTTTCCATCTCTATTTTGACCTCTTCCCATGAGTCCATATTTTTAAATCTTTCAATCAATGGCACACTCTCATCTCGACATTTGCTTGCAGAGTTCCCATTCTATACAAGCTTTGTACCAATTATGTTTAGTGGGTCATACTGCTAGTACCTGGCAACATCAAATTTAAAAACTGCAAACAATTTGTGTACCACATTGAATGCTCTCCTCTCAAATGTGAACCGTCTGCATTTGACAGGCAAGGAAGGAAAAATGGTTTTCTTTTGTTGACCATGAAACAATATATCTATGCTTTCCATCTACCATACATATTCCAATGCAAATACCCTCTCTATTACATGTATAGGAAGTTTGTAGGGTTCTACAACTAAACAATAAAATCTTAATATAGTACACTCTTCCATAAAGTACCAGTCGACCAATTGAATTTGACTTCCTAGTTGAATTAATCATTTACACGACATGGGCAATCTAAGCATTGAAGTGCCTATAATGTTATGATAAAGTGGTGCCAAAAAGAAGTCTACAAAGTGGTTGTAGTTCCCTTGGGGATCACCCATCCTAATCATAGTTGTCTATTCAAATATTGGTATACCAAAATTAAGTTGAAGCTTGTTTGTTTCAAAAATTTGATGATGCTTTGATAATAGAAGATAACACAAGTAGGTCATGTATCTAAATGTCTTCTGTGACAGTGGGTCTACCCCTCTTTTAATCATTAACAATCGTTCATTTATGTGATGTACAATGTACCCAATATAATTATATCGTATAGGTTGTTTTAGACAACGAATATTGAAAATCATTTCCAAAACGTTGGCACCCACTTTCTCATTACTTTCCAAACCTAAACAAATTGATAGCTGAGATACAATATCCTAAACATATTGTAAAAAATATCCAATTCATAAGGAGGTTTATGATCACGAGGCAGATTGAATGTATGTACTAACCCTCTGATATAACAATTTTTTTTATCTGAATCTAACTTGTCATATGTTTCTACTAGTTTTTCCAGGTCAATGTGGGTTGGGTTTTGTTCTTCAAACCCTAGGTCCAATAGTCTACCAAAATCACTTTGTGTGATAGTAAAAATTACCTTCTATATGTTTCGATTCACAATTGAATTTTTGTTTTCATCATAGTTTTCAGCACAAACTATTACAAATTATGGACAAGGGAATACTTGAGAGAACCCCCAAGTGGGCAATTCCACCAGTCCATGTTGCAACTTTGTTTACAATGGTCCCTATCATGGTGTTCAATTTAATATATTTTGATTCTTTTGGTACATCATTCCACTTATCTGTAGTTTCATATCTATTTTCCTTAATACTCCTTCGATACATAACAAGATCCAAAGCATTATGGAATTCATCAGTAAAACCTAGCATTTTAACAAGTTTGTGCATGTCAAAAACTAGTTTTTGGGTCTCCTGTATTTTCTTTTGGGTTGCAATTCCACTATCAGTGCCACTTCTTTTGTACGTTTGTGTCATCATTGAAAAATTTATAAAACTATACACAAACACAAATTATAGTTTACAGACATGAATAACAATTAAAACCCGAAATTATATTTGTAATTTTTAACTTTTCAAGTTACCTAGCTGCTAAAAAGTAAACAATTTAGGCTTACAATGCATGGTAAATTAGAAATTAAACACTGAATTTTATAGCCAATACTAGTTGCTAAACTTTCAGTAAAAATGTGTTCAAGAATCAGGATCTTAGCTCTTACCTAGAAAGTTGAAACTGTAATAGATAACTATTTTCAGTGACATTGTGAGTTCTCAAAGAAGACTAGGTTTTGACGCTCGTAGCTCCACTGCTTTTATTGAATCTTGTTCCTTGGATTGGTAATTTGTGCACACAGAAAAAAACCAAGTTTGAATAATGAAAACTAAACCTTACAGTATGCACAAAATCAAATTACTCGAGCATGTGTTTGATATTAATTCTACCGTACATTATACAGTGGACACCTGCTATTATAATTATTTGTGAAACCATAAACATATGACTGTTACAGTATAATTTAGGATTAAGTCTAATAGTTATTGCTAATTTATGAATACTTCTTTCTGAAGATTTCTTTTTGAGGGAAATTTTGAAACAAAATTTAAGGTAGCCAAATTTTACTTGAAATAAATCTTGAGTCATTGATCTTTGATGCTCCAACAATGTTAGCCATTGATCTTTACATGTCCTATTACCGCACCATGGTCTACGTCAATTTCATGTGTCTTCTTTTTTACCTAATTTATGTATGACACATGTCTTCTTTCCATGACATTTGATAAAGTAAGACTACTCTAGCTAAAATCGGCCTGAAATACGACTAGGGCCATTCAATCTTTGTTGATCAAACCATGTGTATCATTGTAAAGGATGTGGATGCTGTAATAGATGTTACATCAAGTATGCCACATGTCCTCTTCACAGGGAATATGTGAATACAAGTCGACTGTTGTCAAATTTGACCTGAAATTCATTTGGAGTCGTTGATCTAAGTTGATTGAATGGTGGTCGACTTGATTCTCCATCTTGTGTGTTAGTATGATATCCACCATTCACGTCAAAATGATTATCGAATAGTCACTGGTATTACATATATGCCACGCATCTTCTCTCTAGAGTGATTAGGGAAAACAAGTTGAGTGCTTCCCAAATCAACCTGAAATACATCTCGAATCATTGAACCTTGCTCATCCAACAATAGTGGTGGCATTCCCTTTATTATATTAACACTTGTGTCATCATATTAAATTATACTTATAATATTAATTATTATATTATAATAAAAAAGATTCTTTTAACACTTGTGCATTTGTGTAATGTGCATTGAATTTCAAACTAAACCATTTACATTAAAAATACACTTATCTTATTTTATGCTTTTGAAGATGATTAAAATATAATTAACATTAAGGACCTAATACAGTATAGTTAAATTATTCTAACTCATATAGTACACTTAAATTTTTAATTAAAATTAAAGTTTTAACTAAAAAGTGATTACATATGAATAGTTAAGTGTTCTTATATAGCATATTTATTAGTTATTATAGACTAGAGATGACGCCCATCTTTTTTTTTGGTTGTATTTATAAAACTAGTTGAGCATGCCCCACATTTGCTCGAAAAGCATATCTCTCCATTGATCTAACTTGATCAAATAGTGCTTATATGCACATAGTGATTTCATACTTGATCATGTTTGCCACGTGTTTTCTTTTCGAGACTTTTGGAAAAGCTAGTCGATTGTTGCCAAATTTGGCCTAAAAATCATCTGAAGTTGTTGATCTCTGTTCATGCATTACCTTTTGACTTTATAATATTAGTAACATAGTTCTTAAATATATTAGAATAATTCTAATTTTAAAAATGAAATAGTTTTTCAATGATACTTTAAATTGATTGTAAAATAAGCCTATCCAATGGAGAGTTAAATATGATTATAAAACTAACTATCAATTATATTAATTTTTAAATTTGAAACCTCAATATGTTAATTTCAATTCAATGTTAAGTGTTATTTATGTTTCTTAATAATTTAATAGAAAAATTATAAAATGATAAAATATTGCATAAGCATAACTATGAAATATAATTTTATATGAAACTCCAGAAATTTCATTGATATTAATTGTCACTTGAAAATTACAATATAAAGTAGACTCTAGAGACTCTAGAGGCATGTACCGTGATCGTAATTTGATAAAACAAAATGGAAAGTGAAACCAAACTTCAAGGGAAAACCCTAGTACTATTGTACTAGTCATTGTAGAAAGCAGAAGACTAGACTAGGGTTGTGAATTCTTCTAGCCATGGGTTTTCTTGTGGCACTTTGTCCAAGTTATACCATTTTCAGAGAAAATCCAAGCCAATTCGTGTCCACTTCTTATGGTGCTTCAACTACCCAGTAGTCAAGCCCAACAGAAATGGTTGCAGGGCCACATTCTGGCTAGGTTCCAAAAGCTTATGGATTTCACCCGCCCAAGGGATCCTCACTCCTAATTCTACATGAGCAACAACATCAATGTCATCGCCCAAGTATTCTTCTTTAAAAGCCTTCCTCAGGAGCAGTAAAATGTCAACCCTTGCTTCTTCGAAGTCAAGCAGAGTGGCTATAAAATGGAACATAATGTCAGTGTTGACATGGTACCTATTCTCATTCTCCAAAAATAGATGCCCCAAAACCATTTTCACAATATGAATAATTAAGTTCATAGCAATAGTTGTAGCAAGAACAACCTCATTGCAGATTGACAAGAGATTTTCATGAAGGATTTCACCTAAAAAGGCCTTTTTTTCCTCTTCCAATTTGCATGTCAGGCGAATTGGAATGATCATCTTGACTACAAAGCAAGGCCTGCCACTCTTCTAGACTACCACCAAGTAAAGCAGACCATAATTGGATGAGAACTAAAAGTATATACATATTACCAGACTATTGACTACCAAAAATGAGATGAGCAATGATGAAAGAAGCATCTTAATTGCCAATAAATAAGTTGAGTGGATGAGAAATGGTCTTGACTACCTACATATTTTTCCATCTGGCTTCAAGTTCATTTGTTTTAAATTATTAAATCTTCATAGATCTTCAACATAAATGCAAGTTTGTGCCAAAAAGTTGTTATGTTTACGAAGCCAATGGAAGAGGGAATGCCACTAACAATGACAAAGACGGGTATGTACTACCCACTACAAGTGGTACAAGCTAGAAGGAAACATGTCACCATTTTGGAGACTTGATCAAGGTTAAGGCTTCACTAAAATAAACCTTCAACCATTGATATATTATCATCCAATGGACAATAATTTGTAAATTTATGTTACTTGTTACACACGTATGTTAGAGATATGGAATGATATTAGAAACATTTCCCAAAAATCCATTACTGCATACATCAATTCTTGGTCACATGCAACATGTGTAGCATGTACTATGTACTACTACTAACTAGTAAGTACTTACTAGAAAGTGAAATTATAATTCACACAAATTTAGAAAGTAAATTTATGATTACTATAAAATAACTAGAGCCCAAATAAAAAACACCATGCCCACTAAAATATCAAATGTCAACGGAAAGGGTTTTACTATGCATTTTTTTTACATTTTATCTTCATATATATATATATATATATATATATATATATATATATATATATATATATATATATATATATATATATATAGTATACCAATAATGGTTGTGGTTTCTCTCAAAAAGGGAAGCGAAAAAGCTTTGAACCATTACATTTCAAAATCATACACTTTTGATAATATATTTTAAAAAATAAATTGACGATTTTTCGTGTAATACTTCTTTTATCCTTCAAAACATCCCAAAAGCATTGAAGTTCTAGTTTTGTTGTTCAACTGCATCTGCAATTTGATCTTCAAAATTAGCAGGGTCGAGACCCATTTTAGAAAACATTGCTCAGAGGTCTATCTTTTCCATCTCCTTTTCAAGCTCTTTGATGGAATCCTTGGGATCAATAGAGAAAACTTGCAAAGCTACAATAAGCCCAGTAGTAAGATCACTTTATTCCTCATCCTCCTCCACAAACAAATCTAGTTTGACAACAGGGCTTGGATTTTCATTCAAAGATCCCTCTTCCACAAGTAGTCACATTTTTGGCAACTAAATATTTTTCTCATAATGACAACCATTGAGAAAAATACCAAACACAACTCTTTATTCATAAAATAACTGATTACATGCAATGTGTCAGGTTGTAAGGCCTTCCCAATTACAATCAAATACAATAGCAATTAAAATAATAGTTTTGCAAGATCCCTCAAGATTCAATCCCAACACTAGCTAATCCAGATCCACACTGGTAGAAACCTTCAAGGAAGATCTAAACTTGTGCTTACAAGCCCACCAACCAATCTCCTTGTTTCCCAAGCCTTGACTACTCGCCCTTCTCAAACCTTTCTCTTCTACCACATCATCTTCCCCAAGCGAGATGAATCTGGCTTAAGACTCCACAAGACAACCCTACTTATACCCAACTAAGACACAAATTGGCCTAGCCCATTAAAATAACCCTTACATTAAATATATGCAAAAGCCACAAGTCAGTTGAAACACTCATTAAATAACTACCACCCAAATTAAATGGCAAAAGGTTGGCTCACAAAAAACTTGAGCAATACAAAAACCAAGACATGACCGAGTGTCAGAGACCACCATTGAGCATTAGCAAATCCATCAAGTATAACCAAGCCCCTCCATTGATCAAGTCAACTTGAGAAACACTACTACCAAGTTCCCAGTGTAAACTAAGCCATAGTATATGTTGAGTGCCCCAAGCATCACTAAATACATTCATTAATAGAGTCATTCAGTTAACACAACAACCACAAACTACCTAGTAATGACTGAGTACCATCTCTTTAATGATTGAGTCCTCCAACTCCAAACATGATTGCAAGTCAACCAAGGATACTCCTACATCAATTAAAATTGAAGTATGTTTTGTACTTTAGAAAAGGGCATTTGAAACCCTATCTTGTTTGTAAATTTGTTTGGGAAAATTTGAAGAAATTTGTTGATTAGTCAATTCATAGGGCTACTAGGAACAAGCCTAGAAGAAGTGGTTTGAACTTAGGTATTAAAATTATGTCAAGTAAGGCTATAGAACATAATATTATGGTATTTGAATTATTTTGAGATATTTAGAAGGATTAGGGTCAACATTTGTAAACGTGTTCCCTAAATCTAGCAAATTCATCAACACCTTACCTTGTGAGAGGTTCACATAATAGACTGGACTCAATCTTGAATGTTGATCTCACAATAGCACACCACCCTATTAACCTCTTGTCACTCTATTCTTTTTCACTTTCTTTGATCACTTACCCCCTTGATGTGACTACCTTTAATTCACAACATCCCAACACCCTTTCAATATACCAACCTAAGACCCTCGATTGGATCAACCATGCACTTGAATCCTCCAATTCCTACCAACATGGAGGACACTCATACATTATTTTGGACCACCAATAGAATTACATCATATGTCCATAACTACTCTTAAACAATTTACTATTTGCTACCTTCCTTATGGCATTCAATCTACTACCTTATAGAATAGTCACATTCAATAAACTCCATAACATTGTGTCCCTTATCCCATCACTGAGACACTTGTAACTACCTCTTAAGGCTTTTTCTACCACATACACTAGTACATTTGGGTTCAATTTTTGACCTTTATTGGTTGAATTTTTGACCCAAATTTTGACCAAATTTGACCAACCCATTGGTCGATATTTTCTTGGTCAAAATTTGGACCAATCTATTGGTTGAAAACCCAACAAGCCATTTTCTAAGGTCATGTAGGAATTGGTCAAAATTTTGACCAGCAAAGGTAGAAAAACATTTGCACGTTGGTGGAAATTTCGACCAACAAAGGTAGAAAAAATTTTAGGCATTGGTAGAAATTTTGACCAATGAAGGTGGAAATTTCGACCAACAAAGGTGGAAAAAATTTGAGGCGTTGGTGGAAATTTTGACCAATAAAGGTAGAAAAAAATTTAAGTTTTGGTGGAGATTTCAACCAATGAAGGTGGACATTTTGACCAGCAAAGGTAGAAAAAAATTTAGGTGTTGGTGGAAATTTCCACCAACAAAGGTCGAAAAAATTTAAGCATTGGTGGAAATTTCTACCAAAAAAGGTCAAAAAAACCCCAAGTGTTGGTGGAAATTTTGACCAATGAAGGTGAAAATTTCCACCAACAAGAAGGTGTAAATTTTTTTCAGGCATTCTATAAAATAGTTCACATGTCTTGCCTATGATACGACATTTTACATGCATCCTACACTCTCATCTGGCTGATGATGGATTACGCAAAGTGATTTGAAACCATGATTCTAAAAAACACACACAATCAAATCCAAAATGAACTTGCACTACAAATGGATTATGGAAATCTAATATTGTTAATTTTACATGCATGTCTACGAAGACAAATATATGTTTAAGTTGTGATTGTCCTCGTAGACATGAGTGCAATTTTACCAATATGATATTTCCACAATCCATTTGTAGTGCAAGTTCATTTTAGATTTGATTGTGTGTTTTTTAACATCATGGTTTCAGATTACTCTGTGTAATCCATCATTAGCCGAATGAGAGAGTAGGATGCATGTAAAATGTCGTATCATAGGCAAGACATGTGAACTAGTTTATAGAATGCTGCAAAAACATCGACAATAACTAATATGAAGAATATATAATTAGTTATACAATTAAGAAAAATCATGCACCAGTGAGTTGGTCAAAATTTCAAGAAAAAAATTTTCACCAATGGTTTGGTCGAATTTGGTCAAAAATTGGTCAAAAATTGGGTCAAAAATTTGACCAATAAAGCTCAAAAATTGAACCCAAATGTACTAGTGCAAGTATGCTTGCCAAGTGGACTCTTTGAGTTTAGTCATCAAGTCACCCCACCAAAGTGCCTCATCAAGGTCAGTCTTGAGGTCCACTCACTGAGCTTTCTCACCAAGTCAGCTCGTCATGTCGCATCTCTAAGTGGCCTCGCTAAGTCGGCTCACCAACTTGTCCCACCAAGTTGCCACTTTAAGCCCACTCACCATGTTTAATTTTGAAAATAATGTCTAGTTACCAAAAATTGACATATTATGTCAATGATTAAATGGAAAACAGAGTGAGAAGGTATAGAAAATACCTTTTGTCCTCCTGCTACTTTGATACTATGTAGACCAAAAAATTTAGTGATCAATGTGCTTTCATAAGTATGAACATGATTATAGTAATTTGGCAGCATACGAAGAAGTACCTGTAAAATGGTCACACTAGTAAACAATGAAGAAAAGAAAAACAATAGGATGTTGAAACCCTGTGGAACATTAAGGCAAACTGAGGAATCCCACAATATAAAATTTGCATACCTTACAACTAGCATTAGTTGGGTACCACACCTAAATGTATAGCTTAAAGGACTCATTTAGCTATAGCTAGCATCTTAAGCTACAAAGATGCATCAATTTCCAAGGATGCTGACAAAATTGCCAAATATGTTAGTCTAAAAATGGTTTTGACATTTGAGTGCCAACACACTTAACCACCTTTCACATTGAAGCCGAGTACACCGTGTGTGCCTAGCAGTTTTCAGGTGCCGAGTGAAGATCAGGTGTCGAGTGAGTATAGGTACCGAGCATGATCTAAGTATCGAGCATTATTCAGGTGCTGTGTCTTAAAGGATGCCGAGCAAGATAGGAGCATATAATGAAGCCAAGTTATAGTAGGTGTTGAGCATCAGGAAGCAGTAAGTGCCGAGTAACTTAGAATCAGCATATGAGTTTGAAACTTCACAAACTCAGATGTAAACCATTTTCATAGCCGACATAAGACAAATCTCAAAATATTTAAGTGATAAGATCAAATCATTTATATTTCCTATGCAATCTACATGTAGCCAATAAGAAAAATGGAGAAGGCATGCAACCAATAAGAGATGTGCAAAGAATAAGCAAAAATCAGAGATTAAATATGGATCGTAGATCCATACCTAACCCTAAGTCTTTGAGTGTCTTTATAAGGAAGACAAAATTAGAGTGAAAAGTGAGAGCATGAAAAAGTGTATAAGGAAGTCTAATATCAGAGAGAAAAGAATCAGATCATAGAGGATCAAGATCAGAGAGAGCAGATCAAGTTCCTGTATTAAGTAATCAAAGGATTGTAAGCCATCAGGTTTATCATACCTAATACTCTTTAGCCATTGTATTAGAAAGGAAATTCTATGATGATAGGTTATCTTAGTAGCTATTTTATATATCCTTTAACTAGGTGACTAAATCCTTTGACAAGGTGACACTTCATGTAAAGTGTTTGTAAATCCTTTAACTAGGTCACTATTGATACAGTGTAAAGCCTTTAACAAGGAAGACCATCAGAAGTGGTTAAACATTATTACTGCAGTGATTTTGTGGGTATCATCCCCACTCGAGTTTTACCTTCTTATTTCTGGAGGGTTTTTGGGTTACCAAATCTTATGTGTTATGTGGTGATCCATATTGGTTTCTCATGATTGCTTAATATTTATATGCATGCATGCTCATTTCAAAAATATGTTAGTAAGGATTTGAAACAGTAAAAGGCTAGTACTTCTAATTCACCCCCCCCCCCCCCCCCCCCCCCCCCCCCTCTCAGAAGCATTCTTTCCAATAATTTATTACAACAATTGGTATCAAAGCCCAATTTCTCTCAAAAAGAAGCCTAACAGCTTGGAGGAAAAGATCTAAGGATGGAAGTTTTCAAACTTGGAAAGATCATTGAAAACCAGGTGATAGATGTGCATCTCACTCTACAAAAGGTAGAGGAAGCTAGAGTGGAATTAAGAAAATCTTTGAAAAGAAGAAAGGAGATAGCCATAGCTGAAAATGACATACACTACAAGGAAATTGATACCACGCAAGTGTTTTCTAATGGAAATACTAAAGAATTTGATGCAGTAATAGCAGAACAGATGGGGAAAAACAAAGCTCAAGAAAATGAGATAAGATCTCTCAAGATGGAACATGAATCACAAGCCATAATGTTATGTGAAATCATTGAACAAAAGAAAAGAGCAGTTGAGGATAGAGTCATGATGGAAGATGACAAAAGAAATCTTGCAAACAGACTGGAAGAAAAGAGTACTGAATTAACAAGGATCTCAAAAATGCAGATGGATACACTTGCTCAAATGATGAACCTTCATCATGAACTTAATATGAAAGATATTGAGATCTTTACTCTGAGGATGCAGAATGAACAATTACAAAATGAATTGAATAGAGAAAAGGAGATAGCCAAAAATCTCAACAAATCAAGCAAAGCCATAAAGTACTTTGAACAGTTGCTGAAATTATCAAGATCAGCCCATGATACATTAGGACTTGGATACAAAAGTACTGAAGTTGGAGAATCATCAAAGAGTGTTGAGCAAAGAAGTGACAAAGGTAAGGATTCTAAACCCACTTGTCATTATTGTAATAAAAAGGGACATACTACTAATATTTGTAGTAGCAGAAGAATCAATCAGCCAAACACACATAAAAGCAAGAGTTACTGTCACAAGTGCAAAATGCAAGGACATATGGCACAAGACTGTAGATCCAAAATCCCAAGAACACAAAGATTTGATGGACATTGTCATAACTACAAGAAATATGGACATAGGGAATTTGAATGCAGATCAAAGCCCATATGGACATCAAATCAACCAGCAAAAGGGAATGAAAGCCACTATTGGGATTATAATACCAGATATAGTTATCACTATTGTCAAGAATATGGACATACACCCTAGAATTGCATAAGAACACATTTCAAGGGAAACTATAAAAGATGGTTGAACCAAACTACATGTTTCAGTTGTTTGAAGACTGGTCATGCCAGCAAGAACTATCCTACAAGGTCCAAAGCACCAAATACTAAAACCAACAAAGGAAAAGAAAAGATTGATGGCATAAGAGGAAAAATGAATAAGACTTGGAAAAAGAAAGATGAGTGCAGTACATCAAGCAAAGGGATCACTTCACCTAACGGGTCAAGTGATCACACTTCATCAAACTAAGCATAAGGGAGATATATGGGACTGATATACAAAGATATATCATTTATCAGTCCCAAGACAAAGAAGCACTGAAAAGAAGAATTAAGCATAAGATAAGATGCTAAGACTAAAATTCAAACAATGATTCTGAGTCGTCTTTGAATGCTGAGTAAAACTCCTTTGGATGTCGAGTTAATCAACAAAGTTAGTAGATGCCTAGTAAGCATAGCTGCCGAGTGGATGCCAAGTTGAAAAATATTTGGAAGCTGAGTGACAGGTGTAGGTATTGGAATGCATTAAATGCAAAAGTTTCTTCTATTGTTTAAAAGTAAAATTTGATTCATTCTTGAGCCATTCAAATGAAGAGTGATTATTTTGAGCACATCTGAGTGATTTTCAAGCTTTCAATTAGTGATTTGCAGCAATTTAGCATCTACCCAAGTGATCAAAGTATCTATCCAGGTATTTCCTTCAAGTGCTAAGTTTTACAATTTGAAAAGTTTTGCTTTAAATTGTTAAAACCCTAGTTTGGATATAAATGGCGACAAGCTCAAAAATGACCCAGGAGAAAATGAGTCATAAAATTCAACTTGTCGACAACGAAGTAAGCAACCTGAGTTTAGACCAATACCAAAGGTTGCATACAAAAATGATCCCACTAGTGCCCTATCTGCCATCCATGAAAAAGTTGTTATGGTTCAGGATGTGCGAAAATGTTATAATTGTAAAATAGGAGCCATAGGAGATTTGGAAATCTTCAATGCCTATGATAAACTCTGTGATAATGGTATTCTGAAAGATGAGTTTTCTATCATAGAAAAGAAGGGTTTAACCAAAGCCCTAGTTTTTCCAATATTATTCAAAAATGAGTGGATACACATTATACTTAGTAGAATCCATGATGGATCATTCTGGTTAGAACAAGGGCAAGTCAAGATTACCAAGAAGATGGTTCATAGGGTTACTGGCTTTCCAACCATAGATTGGCCAAAGACCTTGAGAAGTGAAAAGAAGGAAACAATTGAGAAGAACACAGGTGCAAAGTGGAACAATAGAGGCATGACTATAGACACCATAACTGATCCCCTTTTAGATTTTTCTGTAAGGATCATATCACATAAGTTTTACCAATCTAGTAGGTTAAATAGTGTACCTTGCATAGTAGTAGACTTGGCACATAAACTTGTAATGAAAGATCACACTTATGATCTTATAGAGCTCTTGTTGCAACAGATTAATGAAAATCTTGGAGCTATTAGAAAATCCAAGGGAGCACAGTGCAAATTTGGTTTAGTGTTGGTTTGTATGTTCTTTTATGTAATGAAGGAATTCCCTTCATTTGGCAAAGTCAACTGGAGTCAAAATAAAACCATTGTTGATCAAATTAATGATTTCATTGCAAAAATGGGAGATAGCTTTGACGATCAAATGTCTATCTATTTTGAGGATTTCAAAAATGCAATGAAGAATAGAATGAGGATACCAGTCTCACTGGTAGAAAAGCATATAAATGGCATATGTTTTTTTGTTGATATTGATTACACCTGCATCAAGAAATCCTTCCAAGGAAAAGATGGCTTAGACCATTAGGATATGAGCTTGATGTTGACCAAGCTTCTGCAACCATTACAACTTTACTTGCAGAGGAAATGGACAAATTTGCCAAGGCATTTGGGACATATGACACTGTAAAATCAAGAGTTGTTACAGAACTCAAGGAAACCTTAGCAGTAAAGAAAAAGGACAAGTTGGTAAAGCAGATAAAGAAGAAATTTGGTGTTGGAGAATCTAGTGTAGCAAGTGAAGAAGAAGAGATTAGTGAAGGAGAAGAAGAAGGTGAGCTAGAACAAGAGCCACATGAACTGCCTCAAAGACAAGGAGAAGAAAAAGATGAGAGTGTCGAGGAAACAAAAACCAAGGAAGCACCCATTAGAGGCAGAGTCATTAAAAGGAAAACAAAGACCTCTCCTACTTCTCATCCCCCACCAAAGAAAGTTGTCGTGCAAATGACAAAGAAGCCAACAACCAGAGCTACAACAAGGGCCTTTACCCAGAAGGCTAAAGAGGAAGCCACAAAGAAGAAAAACATAAAGGCACATGAAGAGCCAAGAAAAGGAAAAGATATGTGGCCCAACTTGATACTGATGAAGAAGATCAGATTGAAGAAGTAAGTCCTCCTAAATCTTCAATTGATATATTATGTAAGAAGATTAGGAATGGAGACTTAAATGAAATGAAAAAGGTTGATTTCAATAAGTTCAATAAAGAGGAACAAAATAGCATAGAAGAATCAATCTATGCATTTATGGCATAGTTCAAGTATACACCTCTTGAACTAGACAGGCAATTGCCAAAGGAATTGTCTAAAATTATAGAAGACAGATGGCATTTCTGCCTAATGATGGAGAAAGAGATGAGGGAATCAACCCTAGAAAACTTACTACCTGATTTGACAAAAGAACAGGTAACTCAAGTAGTCAAAAAGCATAACAAAATATTTACACCTAAATATAGGGCATTCTCCATCCTGAAAAACAAAATTGAAGAAGTTGTGCAGAGAACAACAAGAGTATGGAAAAATTGAAGATGTTCTTGAAAAAATATACAAAGAAGAAGCTATTTCCAAACCTGAAGAAAGAAGGAAGAGGAGAGAAGAGAAAACAGAAGAAGAGAAAAAGGTTAAAGAAGAGGAAAGTAAGAAAGAAAGAGAGGAGGAAAGAAAAGATGAAGACAAAGGAACTGATGAACAGCAAAATGTGCAAGGAACACATCTTTCACCTCCTAGCTTGCCTCACTCACCTACCACACCTGTCGAAATCATAAATATTAAGGATGTTGTTGACACTACATGTCAAAACATCAATCTATTAACTACAACGAATCTTACTAAGATCCCTGAACAAACAAATCTACAAGCACAATTGTGTACAAATCCCATATTGGTCAGTGTGGATAATCTTCAAAAGTTAGTAGATAAACTCAAAGAGGTCAAGGTTCCATCACAAAAAATGCCTCAAATTATTCAAACTACTTGGCTTACATTTCTACCACCTTCATCACCACCAAGATTAGTCACTCAAACTCATTAGGAGCCGAGTGCAACAACAAAGGTAATCACAAGGACAATAGTTTAGATAGTGAGTACACCTCCAATAGTGATGACACAACAAGAAGAAGACAAGCAAGAAGAAGAGGAGAAGGAAGAAACCCAAAATAAAGAGGAGTCTGCAATACAAACTTTGGTTGAATTACCAAAAATAGCAACTCCCACCAAACCCAGTCATGAGCAGAGTATTGAAAAGATAACTTTACATGTTAGTACAGAAAGTTCAAGTTCTACAAGGGTAGCCAAGACCATACATTATAGTATTCCTGAGCTTGATGAAGAAATCAAAATACCCTATTATGATTCAAGCACTCTAAATGAGGAAAAGATGAATGAAATACAGAGTGCACTGGATAAGAGGAGGAGACAAGAGGCAATGAGAAAAGACTACAAATACAAGCATGCAATGAATGAAATAAAAGATATATTCATGGATGGTTTTAGTCTTCAACCTCCAGATGTGAACAGGCCAATACTTGAGCAATTATCTGATATAGTTGACCAAGTAAATAATGAAGACCATGATACTAATGTAAAACTAATGGAATGGTCAGAAAAGAAGTTTATAGGAAAAGTCAACTAGAAAATAGCTAATAACATAATTTTGGGACAAGTTGACCTAGCAAAGAAATTGAAAAATGTAAAAAGTGTATTAGGGAACATATTTTCCCTTTACAGAAAATTGTGTGATTTTTCCAGGTTCACACACGAAATAAATTAGAAAATTTTGAACCTTGAGAGTAAATTAAAACTCTCCAGCATGCAACTATCCTCAGATCCTACACAAAGTGAAAAGCAATTTGCTCATACATTACACACTCAGAGGGAATTAGCTGCATTATCAGTAGAAGAGGCCACTATCAAAGAAAAGCTGATGCAAATTCAAGCCTCCATTACTCCTCACTTAGAAGTATTGCACAAGGAGAAAATGTATGCAGAAACAATCCTGAAGAAGGATCCTAATATTTCTACACATGAAGGACTGGTTGATCTCGTAACAGAGCTTGCAATCCAACAAAAATCATTGTTCATTGCCTTAAATAATTGGGATGCAGCTCTCCAAATACTCCTTGAGGTAAACAAGACATTTTTGGCCAAACATGGCATTACTATTTAGGACCCTTTGACATAAGTATAAAAAAGGGGGAGATAATACTCTAAGGGGGAGATAATATGTTGAAGATATATTAAAGAGAACATTAAGCATAATGACACAAGACATTGGCATGATCAACTCAGGGGGAGTTATAAGAGTTATAATAATTTTGAGGTATATATATTGTAAGTTACACATTTTTGATAAACCTTTATATATGTACCAAGCAGATCAAAAAGCGTACTCATAAGATCAAATAAATATTGCTTAGTTAAGTGTTTTTGACACTCATGTCAAAGGGGGAGATTGTTAGTCTAAAAATGGTTTTGACATTTGAGTGCCAACACACTTAACCACCTTTCACATTGAAGTCGAGTACACTGTGTGTGCCGAGTAGTCTTCAGGTGCCGAGTGAAGATCAGGTGCCAAGTGAGTATAGGTGTCGAGCATGATCTAAGTACCGAGCATTATTCAGGTGCTGAGTCTTAAAGGATGTTGAGCAAGATATGAGCATATACAAAAGTTGAGTTACAATAGGTGCCAAGCATCAGGAAGCAGTAAGTGTCGAGTAACTCAGAATCAACATATGAGTTTGAAACTTCACAAACTCAGATGTAAACCATTTTCATAGCTGACATAAGAAAAATCTCAAAAGATTTAAGTGATAAGATCAAATCATTTATATTTCCTATGCAATATACATACAGCCAATAAGAAAAATGGAGAAGGCATGCAACCAATAAGAGATGTGCAAAGAATAAGCAAAAATCAGAGATTAAATATGGATCATAGATCCATACCTAACCCTAAGTCTTCGAGTGTCTTTATCAGGAAGAAAAAATCAGAGTGAAAAGTGAGAGCATGAAAAAGTGTATAAGGAAGTCTAATATCAGAGAGAAAAGAATTAGATCATAGAGGATCAAGATCAGAGAGAGCAGATCAAGTGCCTGTATTTAGCAATCGAAGGATTGTAAGCCATCAGGTTTATCGTACCTAATACTCTATAGCCATTGTATTAGAAAGGAAATCCTATGATGATAGGTTAGCTTAGTAGCTATTTTATAGATCCTTTAACTAGGTGACTAAATCCTTTGACAGGTTGACACTTCATGTAAAGTGTTTGTAAATCCTTTAACCAGGTCACTATTGATACAGTGTAAAGCCTTTAATAGGGTAGGCCTTTAACAGGGCAGACCATCATAAGTGGCTAAACATTATTACTGCAGTGATTTTGTGGGTATCATCTCCACCCCAGTTTCACCTTCTTATTTTTGGAGGGTTTCTGGGTTGCCAAATCTTATGTGTTATGTGGTTATGCATATTGGTTTCTCATGATTGCTTAATATTTATATGCATGCATGCTCATTTCAAAAATATGTTATTAAGGATTTGAAATAGTAAAAGGCTAGTACTTCTAATTCACCCCCCCCCCCCCTCAAAAGCATTCTTTCCAATAATTTATTCCAACAAAATAAACTAAGAACAATAACTCCCACTTTCTTCGACTAATTGGGAAAATTGCATAGATGAGACTAAATTAGTATGCATGGTGTTTAAAATGTAAATCTCTTGTACACCCAAAACCAAGTGTGGTAAATTCAAATTTTTTTGAATCCAATATGTCTAGGGACAAACACACAAACTCAATAGTATATTTCAATATAGTCTTCTTCAATAACAAGAAATTGACTAAAACTAAATACACATTTTAAAATCATATTGTTTTCATCATTCAAATATTACACATATACATTTTTCATTCTCTTGTTAGTTTGACTCTAAATTTCTTGTTAGCAAAATCAATAAACATTACAAGGCGTATCCATATAAATGTAAAATTTTGAACAAGTCGCTAGTCATATGCGTGAATATGCAAATAAATATGTGAACCTGATTCCCAATTGCAGATTGAGCATTAAGTCATAATTTTTGTGCCCTTTATAGATAATTTCACCCGGTCTCTTACTTTCATTTGGCTGTCATTTATGCCCTCTTTTCATAGCCTTGGGAGGCACATTTATTCTAGATACCTCATTAATCAAAACTCCTTGAACATATTCTCTCTTGATAGAAAATTGCACAGGAAAATTTTTGGGATCACAAGTTCTTACACCCTCGTCATTATCATCAAATTCCTCACTACCTGAGCTTCTTATCCCATCAAAGGAAAAGGTTCTTACTATTCTAGATTCAAGGGTTTTTGAGGATGTTGTTTCAAAGCTAGGGGAATAAGAAGTATTCAAATAAACCTCAAAATCAGGCATAGAAAAGCTTCTCTACTTCCAACAAGATTGCTCATCAATGGAGAGATCATCATGCTGATCCACATTGGAAGGCGAGGATTCCAAAAGGTGGCATAGCCTAGTCTGATTGCCACATGTAGGATAAAATGTACCTTTCCCATCTTTGAGCCCCTTACTCTAGGTCCCCGTATAACAACTCCCATTTTCCCATCTGTAGACTCCATGGCCATGCTTCAACCCATCAAGCCATTGCCCATCATATTTGTCCCCATTGGTCTGACTCATAATCCCCATTCGATCATGGGTTTCCACCATATCTTCTAACTAATCATAAAAGGAAACTAGGTTAAGCATGCAACATAGTATACAATCTTCATTTTCCTTGAAAATCACTTCTTTGAAGGCATCATAGTATACAATCTTCATCCTCACACATCTGTTTCTATAATCTCTTAGTCTTGCCATGTGTCCTGCTTCCTCCAATTTCACCATTTTTGCATTTAGCTTATTGATGTTCTCCATGAGCTTTTCCTCCACCTCCCCTGCCGCTCTTAAGCAAAGACTGGCCTGGTAAGAAATAAAAAGAACAATTCTCAGTACATATTAATTTAACAAACAAATTGTGCATCACAAAGCTTTTCATAGTTAAACTCAGTTTCATATGTACCCATTTACTATGGACTAATGTTTTCTACTTATGTATAAATATATTCCAACTATAAGACAATTATTAGGATTCAATTATATAATTTTTGAATCCAATCTATTGATTCATTTACATGAATAAATGATCGACTTTATATAAAAATCTATGACTTTTTAGTTGAATTTATGAACTCATTTCTCATGAGTAGCTGTATACAAGAATCTCTCTCATGAGAATGATGGTAGTAGATGGATGCAATAAAAATACAAATAAAGAGGAAGGAAATAAATGGACAAGTTATTATGGATTAGTTAAGTGGGTTCTTATCACTGATTACTTATGAAAAATAGACCAACAAATTTAAATGAAAAATTACACAATTAAATTCTAGTTCTAGAAGTATCATAATTTAACTTGCTATGAAAAAATATCAAAACTTTACATACTAAACAGATAAAAGTAGTTTTCATTTTAGAAATTATAAAAAATAAATTAAAATATAGATCAAAGTCTAAATGCTAAATCTGCCATTCACTCTTGTAGGTTACATCATGGATCCAATGATAGGCTTCCAAACCTGATTGCTAAGTAATCTTTAGTTCTCTTTAGCTGGCTGAATTAACAATTGAACACTAAATTCTATTCTTCTAGACCCAATTCTTCTCTTCTATTGAATCAAGCAAGTGAAAACTAAATTCTATTTAGGAAATTGCATTATGAGTACAATGAAGGATTAAAAAGTTCTTAAAAAACCAAGCAAGATGACAAATTAGATGGCATTTTGAAACTGGCCTCCATCTTTTCTTTTTTGGCTCGCAAATAATTAAAAAGTAAGATGAATAATGTCAAGAAGCTTAATTGAATTCCAAGCCCAAGAGCATCTAGTTGGACTTCCATGGCAAAAGAAGGTGCACCGTGTGATAAGGGAAGCATAGAAAGCCCTTCCAAGTTAACATTGCTTGTGTCAACATGGAAGACTGCAACATACCCAGTGTGATTTGAAATATTAGCTTGATCTTGGGTACTAAATAGGGAATTTAATAAGAATGGTTGCAAACACAGAATTCAAGAAATGAATTTCATTGATATGTGTAACATTTTAACTGATGATAAAAAACTCTATAAAATTACTAGGAGTAAAGGAACTTCCTCGATAGGAAGCTCTGCTCCAAGATCCCCTTGAGCTACCATAGCCTAAAGAAGAGGAAGGAAGAGACAACTGTTAGAATCCTAAACAACATACAAATACCATAAAAAAATTAATACATGCATAACTTGAATGAGTGTGGCTAAAAATGAAGGTGGCTATGACCATTCGCATGCAAGCAGTGTGTAAATGCTTGTCATAAATAAACTAAATGAAAGAAAACATTCAATAATGTCCAAGGGACCACTAGCATATAAATATCAAAAAACCTCCAACAAAGTACTTTCATAAAATTGTAAGCTTATACAACTATATATTGTAGGTAGTAGCAGATAGAAGAAAAGGGAATAGAAACACAGGAACAAGGATCCAAGAAATTTTTTATTCTAGAGAATCAAATGGAGCACTAGCATTCAAGATGGATGCTTCTGTAGGACAGAGACTAGGACAAAGAGACACAACTTATATTTACCACTACAGGTCACTTCCACAATATCTGGGTGCTCCAACCTTGTATGGCCATCAAAAATGGACACTTGCATTAAAGAATGGTGCCCTTCCCTCTGAAAATCACAAAACTAGACACATGTACTAAATAATGGAGATCCTATAGACCGAGAACACAAACTATTTTATAGAAACACTACTCCACGACAATTCTACACTCTGACACTAGTGTCTAGACAAATAGTGGAGCCCTGAATACTAAGAGATGCATGATCATTCACAGTTTAATTAGGTTGACATATAAACTACTATATGGACTCTGGACATCTGGAAAGCTAAATATTTACCTAAATAGGGACAAAAGACAAGGGTGTTGTTGTTTGGGAGACTGTCTTGGTCAGTCCTCAGGTGGTATCTTTCAACCTCAACTAAGCTGATTGAATATTTGGGTGTGTGAGATATGCTAAAGACTAGCCAAATACTGTTAAGTGGTTTTTACAAGAGAAAAAACAACAACTCTTGGATACCAAGTTCAAAAGAAGGTAAAAATTAACAAAACAATAGGTCATTGTTTCTTAGCTGTTGAAATCTAACTTGTAAGACAATGTTTCTTAGCTTTTAAAACCTAGCTTGTATCCTATGTCTTCAAAATCTAGCATCTCATACCCAAACAAAAGGTGACAAGATGGAATCAGAGCTAGAATGAACCTAAAGCTAACCCTAAATTCTTGTCAAGATAGCACTGACAAAAATTATGGCAAATAGAAGATCTTTTCCCAAGCATGGTATGACAGCTGCACAAAAATACCCATAGCCCTTGCATGCCATGACATCTCTGTTAGGAATTGGAAAAGCACATTTCCTCTCGCAGAAAAATGTTTCTTGACAGTTCACAACTTCTAATACCTTTGTTGTGAAGCTAAAAGATGGAGAGGACAAAGATAACAAAGGCATAATTTATGAGATTGAACTAATAAATTTATGAATTACAACAGTAGAATCTGAAGAGAATGCCATGTTTAAATACATACACTAAAATTTCATAAGCATAAGATGCTAACAAGTCTTGCATGGGAATGTACCTAGTACAATCAATTATGAGAAGTTATGGTGACATAAAAATTCCCATTAGAAGAAAATAGTGTCAGAATGAGGAAGATGTCAAGATTATCACAGTTGAGAGTTATGTCATTTTAACCAACTTATGTCACATTTAGAAAAATCTCCAAAGGCTATATAGCCTCACAGATTTTACTCACATAGGGAAAAAATCACATTAATTTATTTCATGTGAAAATTATAGCATAAAGAATATATCTATCCCTCCTTTCAAAGTGTCAATTTAGATATTACTGTCCATGTTTAAGTTTTGCTCTCTTGTTTCTTGACAGATCCATCTTGAGCTCTATGAGGAAACTACAATCTGAAAACTCAATAGCTAGGAATTAGTCAGGCAGCTAAATGATGGTCTCATTCTAGTTAACTTCACTGAATGATAGACAATCAAAAAAATTGATTTAAAAACATCTTTGCTAAAGCTCATAGTCCTTGCCAACAATTTAAAGAAGATTATAACATATTCAAAAGTAAAGCTTTTATATTTTATATTTTACATGAAAGCCGTACAAAAACCATCAAAAGCCAACAATGGAAAAGCACCAACATCCAAACAAATACATGCATGACTAAATAGTAAACAAAGTAGCATGTGCATTTAACTTTCTATATAATGCTTGACAAGCATGACTTCACATAATTTATTAACCCCATTCAAAGCAATATCACCAATCATAAAGTAACAACTTATCCAACTAAAACCTCTGATCTAGGGAGACTGTACTTACCTGATTTGATGCAGAAATAATTGAATGAAGATTTGGTATTGAATCAACACTTTCAATCTTCACAGTCACATGGATATCGACACCACAACCTTCACATAATTACAAATACAAATGCATTGATATTTTATCACATTTCAAATTTTGATTTAAAATATAAATTAAGGGAACATGCTATATCGAGCCCAATACTCTCTACAAAGGATTATATTACACTGGTAAGTTAAAATTTTGCTTCAAAGGTTTACTTTTAAGGTAATCTTTCAACTCATGCACCACCTTAGCATCTTTAACAAAGGAAACAACATAATAGTCTATGCCATTCTCAACTCCAAATTTAATATCATCCCAATCTTTATTTGTGAAAAAAAGAGACAAGAAATAGATTTTTTCAAATACCAAATTAAGCTATCTCAGATGTTGTGTTGGTCAAAACAACTCATCACATATACAAGTAACAACAAAATACAAATATTACACATATTTCAAGATTGATAAACATATCATTCAATTATATTCTAGGTAACTTCAATCAATCAATATTAGGTACAAAAAAGAGAAATCACAATGAAATCAAAGTCCCTAAGAAAGAAGAAGATTGAGATGTACATGTCAATAAGCAACAAAAATCTAATTTGCTATGCATGCCTGAGAGTTGATAAAATGGTCTTAACCTGTAATGGAAGGCAGGGTAGCACTTTTTCCATACACATTTAAGTTTCATTGTGCTTTAAGCTCTCCTCCATCGATTACTTCACAAATTATGGAATTTGATGTTTTTGACTTCACTTGTAGTGACATCATCCCCCCTAGAGAAATTCAAATAATGATAAGAAATAGAAAGCTATGAAAATATTGTGAATAACATTAGTAACTCTGTTCTTTTTAGCTAATAAACGAATTTTCAAGCTAGCACAAGAGAACGTACCATCAACAAGTAGTGTGTCTCCTTTCTCCACATCATTCACAAAATCATCATAATTCACGCTTACATAGTCTTCAGAGCCCACTCCTCTTTTGATTGTGAAAGTAAACTCTTGGCCCTTTGTGAGAATGATAGGCTATGGTAGATCTCCACTTTTGACTTTAGGGCCCTACAATAAAATGATCTTTTAATTTATTGTTTGAGCAAAGGAATAACTCAAAAGACATATCAAAAAGGGGGTTATCTGATAAATTGCACCTAAAACACAAAAAATGGCTATTAATAATGTAGATGTATTTTAATTTAGGATGAAAAAAAAGTGAAACAGATTTCAAATCTACAACTTTTATGATTGGCTAACAGTGTTGCAATATGAAAATAACCCACATTATGATGTTTTCAAACAGTTAGTTCCAGCAATGACCTGTATATAATAAAGGAGTTTCAACAACTATGCAACTCTAGATGAAAGCAAATCTTCTATGATCTTAAAGATTTCATGCATATTGATAATATTCTCCTATAATAAGATTTCATGCATATTGATGATAATAAACTTAGATATCATTTATAAAACAAACTCTCAGACATTAGTGGTAGAAAATGCTTCCTATTTAAATTACCTGCCAACAAAATAAGCATCTCACATTGCAGATTAAAGCCCAGAAATAGTTATAGCAAATGCATAGAAACAGATATGAGCCTAGATCAAGATAGCTCAAGTCCATACAAAATGTCTCAATGATTGAGTTTCTATATATAGTTATCTTATTTTAGGGCACCAAAATGGGTTTTATCCCATCACACAAGTAAACGATCTATTAAAATATCCTAGATTTGTAATTATAAAGCTTTGCTTCGAACAAAATGCCACAATCAAATTGCGAACTAGAGAATAGTGGAAGGCCACACAGGCAATTACTTCCCACAAATACTATGATAAGAAAAGATAATGCTCATGTTGGTCTAATTTTTTGCGTAACAAATTTTCTTTGAATCATAAAAAAAATCAGATGAGAATCCTCTGGTAAGTCATAGGCTTTTAGGTTTTTGTCTAGTGTATTTTGATACCTTTGAAATTCTGTGAAAAACCCTAGGTTTGGCTTTTAAAATTTACCCTGGCGCGAATTCTTTTTGAAAAAAGGGGTGAAGAATGGATATTCTTCTCCTGCCTGTTTGGATGTTGTGGTTGAGTCTTATGAAAAAGGGTTTTAGTCCTACTATCGGATCCAATTTGAATCCACGGTTGTCGCATACTCACCATGGCAAGATGCTCATATGTTACGCATAGCGAGATAGCAATCAATGAAAAATTACCTATGATACTGAAAAGTGGAATCTGATGCCGTAAAATGTGTTCATGAGATGATCTTATGACCACATGATATGTCCAGACCTATTAGTTTCAAGAAGGAATGCATGTGGGAAAAAAACTTGCAAGTGGTGTCACTGGAGTTCAAAATTATCTAACGATTCGCCAAGTCGCTAATGGGAAATACTTGCGATTTGTCGATGGCGATATAGTGGATGCCCAGATGGCACTGGCTAAATAGCCATGAAAATGCATTGGCTAAATAGCCTGTGCCATTACCTCCCTTACTTCTATCAGCTCCTAGAAAATGTATTGCCCTACACGATTTTGGGTTGTGTCCTTTTAAATAGGCCTGGGGTAGCGTGAGGGTGGGGAAAATATTTATGGGGCCCTGAGCCCATGTGGTTGGAAGTTGGAAGTTTGTGTTCGTGGGTGGTTAGTGTTAGGGATTTGGGGTTATAGTGTAAGTTCTAGTTTTAGTATAAGTTAGTTTATATATATATATATATATATATATATATATATATATATATATATATATATTTGTTAGTTTTGATTATGTTTTCATTTGTATATATATAATTTAATTAATATCTATCTTTTAAAAATTAGTTTAGAATTAAGTTAGTTTTTTTTTATTTAAAATTATTTAAATTAATATTAAATTAAGATTAGTTTTAAATTTAAATTAGTATTAGATTAGTTTAATTTTAAGTTAGTATAAATTTAATTTATTGTTTATGATAATTAATTTAGTTTTAGTTTAAAGATAGATTAGTTATTTAAAATAAGTTTAAAATTTAGATTTTAATTGTTAGGTAGTTTAATTTAAATGTTTTAAAACATTGAAAATTTATTGTTTAAAAGTTAAGTTAGTAGTGTTAATGTCTTAATTTTATTTTTACTTTTTATTAATTTTAGTATTATGAGTTGTTAATGAGTAGTATCAGATTTTAGATAGTTTTAAAAAAATTTAGGTTTTTAGTATGTTTTTAAATTAGGATATTTGGCAATGGAGTTGTTTGTTTTGTATTAAATAAAGTGTTAGTTTAAATGATGTTAATTAGTATTTTTTTTTTTAGTGGAATCAAATATAATTGCTTTAAAAGCATAGTTGTGTTAGTATTATTAAATAGTATCATTGTTAATTTATTTTTTAGGATTGTATCTTATAGACCAAAGTCAACATATAATTATCTCTTCTCACACAATAATAAATTTACTTATCTACTTACCTTTGTAATATATTTTGACAATTATATAAATATTATTAATTCTTATTTTCAATTAAATTTTATCAAAAATAATAATAATTAATATAGTGAAGTTGTAAACTTGTAATAAATTAAATTTTAAATAGGAAATTTTTGAAATAAATTTTCTAAAATTTAATTGATATAAACTCTTGGAGAACTACTATGCTAAATCTATGTGAATAGTTTTTTTAGTAAAAAATGATATAATACTTATTTTATACTTTAATTATTAAATTCAATTATTTTTAATTATTTTAAAAATAAATTTATATAATAAACTTCCCTATCTAAAATTTGATACTACTCATTAACAACTCATAATACTAAAATTATTGCAAAATATCCTAATTTCCTATTCAAAATTTAATTTATTACAAGTTTACTACTAATGTTTGGAAGAGCAAGACTGCAAATTAGAATCCTAAGCATAAGTTCATGGGTAATTGCCACAAATGCAACAAACAAGGACATCAAGCACATGAATGCAAAACCAAGACCTTGAGCACACAAAGATTTGAAGCATACTCCTATAACTATCAGAAGTATGGAGATAAAGCATATGAGTGCAGATCCAAGCCTATGTGGTCATCAAACAAGCAGACAAAGGTAAATCACAATGGAAAATCTTATAATTAGGATTACAATACTAGATATAGTTGTCACTACTATCAAGAGTATGGACATGTTCCTAAGAATTGCATAAGAACACACTTTAGAAGTGACTACAAAAAATGGTTGAGTCAACTACATGTTTTAGTTGGTTGAAGATTGGTCACATAAGTAAGAATTGCCCAATAAGGTCAAAAGTTCTAAGCAATGATTCAACAAAGGCAAATAAAAGGAAAATGTTGAGAATGTCAAAGATGAAATGAAAAATACATGGAAGAGAAAGGAAGATTGTAGCACATCAAGTTCTGATGGGATCTCTTCACCCAATGGGTCAATTGATGACACCACCTCCAACTAAGAAATCAAGAGGTATGTGTAGGACTGATATTTAAATAATATATCATAATTATTTCCAAGGACTTAGTTTTGAAAATATTATATTTTCATGAAGAAAGATGCAAAGTTTTGTTTAGAATCTTGAAGAAATCTTTTAGTTTTTCAATTTTCATGTTACTGTCAAGCATGAAAATTTTCACTTAAGTTGTCGAGTGAAATCTAGTTGATACTGAGCTATTATAGGTGATAGTGTTGACCAATCTCATAGTGGTTTCTGAGCATGAAGTAAACTTCATGGAAGCTGAGCGAGTTGAAATTTCTATTCAAGCCGAGCTTACAGTTGTGTAAGGATTGGGCATTAATTACAAAGTTTTGAGGTCTATATGATCAATTTTTTACTCATTTGACATCATTCAAATTTGGAGAGAGAAAAAAGAGCTAAAGGAAAATTGAAGAGATCATTCTAAACATTTTCAAAGTGAATTCAACCACTATTCAACATTGTTCATCAAATTTTTGCAGGTATTTATTGTATGTTGAGTTACACTATTTGAATTTATGTAAACCATAGGTGATAATTATGGTGCCTAGTTCTTCTACTACCAAGGTTAAAGAGGGAAAGGAGGTCTTGAATGTTCAACTAATTAACAATGAGATTAGACAACCAAATTTCAAAGCAATCCCTAATATTGCATATAAACAAGATCTGTTTGGTGTGTTATCCAAGATACCACCACAAGTCTTAATGATTCAAGATGTGAAATTTTGTTCACATGCAAGGTGGGTAGCATAGGTGACATAGAAATCAAAGACCTATATGGAAAACTGTGTGAAAATGGAATACTAAAGGAGAAATAAAAAATTGTAGAAATAAAAGCGTTAATCATGCCCTAGATTTTCTAAATATTTTCAAGACTAAGTGGATTTAGATTATTTTAATCAAAATTCATGATAATTCAGTATGGCTAGAAGATGGACCTATCAAGATAACCAAGAATATTGTGCAAATGGTAATAGGTTATCCAACCCTAGATAGACCTAAAACCATGAGGAGTGATGCAAAAGAAGTTATTGAGAAAAACATAGGGGCAGTGTGGAATAAAAGAGGAATGACAATGGATACTAGCATAGATCCCCTAATTTCTTTTTTAGTAAGGATTATAGCACATAATCTCTTTCAATCAAGCAGATTGAACAATGTACCTTGTATTGATGTTGATGTAGGATATAAGATAGTGAAGAAGGATTGCACTTATGACCTTATCAAGCTTCAATTGAAACAACTATCAAAAAATTTGGGAGCCATGATGAAAACCAAGAGTGCACAATGCAAGTTTGGATCAATACTTGTATATATTTTTTTCTATGTGTAGAACACATTTCCTTCCTTTGGAAAAGTTTCATGGAAGACAAACAAATCGATTGTAGTAAAAATAGGAGAATTCATTGAGAAAATGGGAGAGAGTTTTGAGTCTATTATAACTATCTATTTTGAGGACTTTAAGTAGTCAATGAAACAAAGACACAAGATACTAGTGTCACTAGTTGAGAAAGATTTCAATGATGTTTTCTTTCTAGTTGATACTGATTTCACAAATGTACAAGTTGTAGCTCCAAGGGTTAATGGTTGAGATCACTAGGATACGAATTCAATGTGGATGAGACATCTATAGTAATTGCATCATTTCTTGAGAAGAAGAAGTAGATAATAAGGCTACTGACTTTGTAAATTGTGATGTTGCCAAATCAAAGATAACTATGGATCTAAAGACAACTTTAGTGATAAGGAAGAAGAACAAGATTGTGAAGAAATTGAAAGAAAAATATGGTGAAGGGGCAAAGGAAGATGATGACGATGATAATGATGATGAAGAAGAAGATGTACCAGCCCAAGCACTATTGGCCCTAAGACAAGGTCAAGGAGAAGATCAAGGAGAAGAGGAAGTTGAGCTTGAAGAAGGTGTCAAATGAGAAGAAGTTAGTGAAGAACCTATAGCCATAGAGAAGAAAAGAAAAGAAAAAGCCTTAGTAGTCAAAAATTAAAGAAGGTTGTAAAACCTAAGCCTATAGTTCTAGCTACACAAACTAGCACAAGACCTACTACTAAGAAAGCTCAAGAAGTAGCCAAGCAAAAACAAAACAAAGCTAGGAAAGCTATACAAGTTGATGTGTCTGAGAAGAGACAAAAGAGAAAGTACATTGCTCCAACTAAATCATATGAAGAGAGGATAGAATTTGATGATAATAGCCAAATTAAAGTGGTAAGTCACAATCCTTCTAATTTAGATAATCTATGTGAAAATATAAAGAATAATGTAGATTTGAGTGGATTTTCACATATCGAATTTGATAGACTTGGAAAGCTAGAAATGGATAAAGTAGAAGAGTCAGTATATGCCATGATGGTAACATTTAAGATGACTCTAATTGAGATTTCAAACTCTCTACCAAATACTTTATATGATAAAGTTGAGAAAAGATGGAAATATAGTCTTACACTAGAAAGGAATATTAGAGAGACTGCACTTGTAAGAGTGATGCCAGATTTAGGTAAAGCTAAGATGACTAAAGCCATAAAGAAGTATGCAGGGAGATTTTCTCCTAAGTATCATGAATTTAATATTCTCCAAACTAAAATTTAAGATGTTTTTCATAAATGTACCCAAATCTGGAAGGTAATTTATGGGCTGACAACATCTAAGGTAATTGAGGAGAAACCTATTGAGGTAGGTGAAGATAAAGATGAACAAGAATTAATTGAGGTTACTAAAGTTGATACTGAGAAGGATGAACATATGGAAGGCACTGAAGAATGGGAACAAAAATAGGCAATAACTGAAGATGAGTAGCAACTAGAATAGAGTATACCATATATACAAATGTTGAGTGCCAATCCACTACATGTGACAAAAGTAGACACTAAAATCATATAGATCAAGGATGTTTCTGACACTATGACTCAAAACATTAATTCATTAATAGAGGAGGACATGAAGAAGTTACTACTAGACACAACCACCAAGGAAAACTTATGTAGTCACCTTATATTGGTGAGTGTAGATGAACTTAAGGAGGCAGAGAAGACATTTATAGAGGTGGAAACTCGAGACATCAAAAACCCCTTAATTTACTATGATGCAACCTAAATTACCCATTGTAGTGTATCAAAGGAAAGAAACAACCACCATGGCTAACATCAACAAATTGGTGCAAAATTTGTTAGTACCAAAAGTTTCTACTCAAGCATGGGATGGAACACAAGTTCAAACAAGATAGGTAGATACTCATCTACCTACAACGCAAGTTCAATATGCAATTGAAATTGAAAAGAAAGAAGAGGAAAGATTCCATGTAGAAAAATTGGTAATCATTGTAGAACACATCAATGATGCCTATCATGGAATAGTTGGTAATCATTGTAGAACACATCAATGATGTAGACCTAGATTCAAATGTCAAACTACTTGAATGGTTTGAGAGAAAATTTCAAGGAAAGGTAAATGACAAGGTATCGAGTTCTATTACACTTAGTTAGGTTGAGTTAGCAACCAAGACTAAAAGTATAAATAAAATCTTACAGAAAATTTTCTTACTTTACACCAATTTGTGTGATACAAATTTGTTCACACAAGAATTAAAGTGCCATATTGACAATTTGGAGGCAAAAATGAAGCTAACAGGTATTACTCTACACAATTCTCTAGCTTAGAGTTAGAAGCACTTCAAGAATTTGATGAATTCCCAAGGTCAATTGGTTGACCTGTATGCTCAAGAAGAAAATATTTGGGCCACACTAATTAGCATCCAATCCATGTTGACCCCACACATGGAAATACTTCACAAGGAGCTACCCTTTTTAGAGACACTAATGCAAAAAGATCCTCATCTTTCTATACTAGAAGACTTAGTTTATCTTGTTGCCAATTTGGCCATCCAAATCAAATCATTGGATGTAGCTTGTGATATTTGGGATGTAGCTTTGAAGCTAATACTTGAGATCCATAAATATTTTTTGGATAAACACACTATTCAGGTATAACCCTTTGACATAAGTGTCAAAAAGGGGGAGTAATAAGATAGGAGGAGAAATAAGAAAGGGGGAGCATAATAAATTTTTTAGTGACATTGAATCCAATTGATGAATAGATATAGTTTTGGGGGAGACAAAATAAAGGGGGAGTCAAAGACATAAACAAAGTATAGCATATGCATATTTACTTAGCAATAGTATTGATTCAAGATTCAAGATATAATAATCAACTCAAGGGGATTTATAAGATTTTGAGGTATGATAGTAAAGTCAAGTTTTGCAAAATTTTGAAATTTTGAAATTTTGTATTATACTGAGTAAAGATGGTGATTATCTAAGTTATGCTTATAAGTTAAAGATATTCATGCATGACCAAGTGTTTTTTCCACTCATGTCAAAGGGGGAGATTGTTAATCTAAATTGGTTTTGACATATGTGTGTTTATACACTTAAGTCATTTACAAGATTAGTTCATGTCGAACAAGTAATACATTTGGAGCATAACATGTCAGATAGTGCATATCAAGTGAGATTCTTAGTGTATGTTGAGTAAAGATTTGGTGCCAATCCACTCAAGTGTCAAGTAGATAGATGATGTCGAGTGATTCAAGAGTTGAGTAATCAAAGGATGTTGAGTTATTCAGATGTTGAGTTCTAGCGTTGAAGTTGTAGTTGATGTTGAGCATCAGGGACTTCTAGTGTCGAGTTATATAGTTTTGACATAGTTTTTTGTAATGGCACAAACTCCTATGTAAATTATTTTGAAACCAATTTAAGGATATATTTTGAGATCCTAGATTATAAGAATGAATCTTGATTGATTATCCCAATGCAACACATGCAACAATCAGAAAAAAGAGAAGGATTAAGCAATAGGTGAATCATAATCATTGATTCATACCTAACCCTAAGTCACCAAGATCTTCATAAGGAGGGTAAACCCTAATATATAATGTAAGTAAGGAGATGAGTAGAGAGAATTTTGTGCATGCAAAAAGAGAATCAAGGTGTGACTAAGGAATTGTGATCTAGAGACATGAATTATAGAATATGTTAGAGGAGAACATAGTAAAGGAGTTAGAGGATAGAAGAGATACATCTAATAAAAGAAGGATCAAGAATACATGCAAAGAGGTGATCTAACAATAAGTATTAGAGTGCTAACAAAGGATCATTGTTGAGACATTTTAATAGGTGAATCATTTAAATCTCTTAACAGAGTAGTCCTAACATGCTGAGACAAATCCTTGAATAGGGTGCTTACTTCATTGTAAGTTGAAGTCCTCTTACTAGGCACACTTCTAATAGGGTCTTGAAACCCTTTAATAGGGTAAGACATAATAGGCTTTGTAAGCCTTTAACAGGGCATACCTTTAACAGGGTAGATCATATTTCATGATCAAACATTGTAACATTCATTGGATATACTTTATAAATGTAGTAGTGAAGATGTATGGGTGTCATCCCCACCCCAATTTTACCTTCTCATTAGAGGGTTTTTGGGTAATCATATCTTGTGTCATATGTGTGAATGTTTATTTACTTTAAAGCTATGAATAATTATGCTTAATTTGGTATTTTAGTTTACATGCATAGATTGTGAGATGGATGTGTAGTGAATGATTTTAAGGATGAAGTTTTCAAGTATTTTATGGGACTTGGCATTATCATATATTTATTGGCAAACCTCCCTGCAATAAGTCAATTTCATCAAACACAAAACAAAAAAAGTAATGATTCACTTGACCCCATGTCACATGAATTCTGGGAAGGTTGGTGTCAGGTTGGGATTATAGGGACGTGAAGTGGAATAATGTTATTTGTATGGGGAGATGTTTAAGTAAAGTAAAATGTAGTAAATAAAAGATTTGGCTTAAATATTGTTATTTTTAAAAGGATATAAGGGTTAATGGCTAGTGGATAGGGAATTAGTGGTAAAATTAGATAAGGGGTGGTAGGAAGTAAAGCAAGATGTAAGGGATAGTTATAGTATAGTTTAGGAATGGTTAGTAGAAAATGTTAGGAGTAAGGAACCATATATCATATTACTAATAGAGATTATTTTAATTGATTTAATATTCAAATACTATAAGAAAATAAATTAAACTAAGACAATATACATGTTTATATATATAATATATATATATATAATTAATCAATTTACAAACAAAATAAAACACACAAATTATAGCATTTATAACTATTCAAAAAATAAAAAAATGAGTAGCTCAAATTAATATAAAGATAAATTAAAAATATTTTTTATCATTACAATACTAATTATTGCATATTCTCATTATTTAATTGAATTAATTTTATCTTAGATGCTAAATATTTATTATAATTTATAAAAAAATTGAAACTAAAACATGCAACATTACAAAGAGAATGGACTAAATTAATACACAAATCTGCACACTTATTTTTCAACTAAATAACTTATTTACAAGAAATGTTTTATCTACTCTACCTTTCATAAATATTTCGATGGTCGTACCCCATCATTTTATGTATAAACTATTAATTAAAAATAGTAGTAACATATAAACCCGCTTCTTTCGAAAGTTTTCTACTAAACTATTAAAATAGTCAATTGTCATTATCGATCTTTTAATAATATTTGATATTTTAAAATCACAAGTGGATCACATTTCTACTGTCAGAGTACGTTTGGATCGAACAAGACTGTCAGAGTACATTTGGTAGGTCAGACTATGTTTTGTTCTGGATAGTTAACGGATGGAAATGTAACAGCACTGGCTAGCTGGTGCATTATCATGGCTATTTAGCCAGTGCCATTTTTAAAATGGTTACCATAACTCGCCATATCACTAGTCGGGTTTGTTGGTATCTATGCCGGTAGCAATGTAGCAATTGCTCAAAAAATGGTAATGTAACTAAAAATCCTCAAAGGTGGGCCCTGAATGAGTGACGTGATAACATTGAGTTGTGCAGATCGAGTTACACGGTGGCATCCCATTGAGCATCTTTGAGTAGGAAGATTTTGATTCGTCGAAACTCACCATATCACTTGCTGGATTGTTGGTTTTTATGCCAGTAGTGATATAGAGACCCACCTGAAAGTCACAGATACGGCGAGGCCCAAGACATGTGATGTCATGTAGAGATTAGAAAAATATATATATGTGCCAGCGTGTTGAGCCAACTCAGTGACAATGATATGATGGACCCACTTCCCATGTACTAGGTATGAAGATTTCTGATCACGAGATCAAGCCAGGATCAAAGGGTGGCATTGACTTGCTATGAAGAAGTGCTCAGAAGTTAAGTATAGCGAGTTAGCGAGTGTGGCCCACCACTATTAAAGTAAGATTGCTATCCAGAAGATCAAGTTTGGATCGACGACACTCGTTGACTCACTATAAAGAGATGTGCAAAAATTATGTATAGTGAGTTAATGAGAAATGGACCCACCATTGTGTTCTTAAAGGTTGTTTCAATTGTCTACCACATGATTAAAGTAATATTAGTGATCATCGCTAGCTCACTGTGGAAAGGTGCTCGAGAATTACGTATAACGAGTTAGCGAGTTGATGACATGTGTTCGTAGTCATCCATGGGCCCAGTTTGAAGTGCTAGCCTTGAAGGAAAGGTATAGGTGGAGGTGTTTTATTGGCTTGACTGCCAATGTGTTAAGAAGAAAGCTGAGTCAACTTAGTTGTCATTCCCAGATCGTAGGATTTTTCAAGGATCAACGGCACAAGTTTAAAAAATAAAGTGTGATGTCACTCTATTTTTCTGTTCGGCACATTTATGATAAGCGAAAGCTTCGTGTGTGGGAGAAATAGAGCATAACATAGAGATTTTCATTAATTTTAGTCCCACGTGAATAGAGATTGCAAATTTTCTGAGCACAAGAGCTTGATTGATTGTGTCATGTTAAGCCTAGTAAAGATGTGAAACTATTTTTCTGTCATTCGAGAGAAATTTTAGAAGTTCAGAGAAGAAAAATTTCAGCAAGTCAAGTAAGTACTCATATTATAACTTCTGTGGCATTCCAATTCTCTCAATACTATCAAAATGCCTCCTAAGAAACCATTCTCTAGGAAAATTAATTATATGGATAGGAATGTCCATGATGATTTATTAGAATTACTCCCAAAATTTACTGTAGAGCCTGCATAGTTAATTTCCTTAAACCCTAGGCTTAAAATTGTTGATGGCCTATATGACAAGGGGAACTGGGTTAGGGATGCAAAAACTACTCAAACTGGCCTTATCTTGTTTAAAAAGTGGTTTTTGGAAAGAAAGTTGTTTGCACCGCATGCTAATGTCTGGAATTTTGATTTGGGAAAGTTAGTAGTCCCAAGTGTTTTCATGCACTATGATTTGCTTGAAGCCATTGCTAAGAATTATGACCAAGCCATTAGGGTTGTAAGAATAAAGGATGGTGTGCCTCTGGTCTCAATTACTTCTAAAGAAATTAGAGAGGTTTTCCACCTGGAACCATTATCAGACTACCATGTGCAAATCAATCTGCTAGAATTAGAGAATGAATATAAAGCAAAGAAGGATATAATTAGGGGAGGTGCACTAAGGGCACATATTGGTACAATAGGAACTTTTCCAGTAATTACTGCAGCCTTTAAAGAGCCTTTTAAGAAGAGTCTTTTCACTTCCCGGGCTGTAGAGATATACAGGACCTTATGCCGAGTTTTTGGTGAAGATGAGCAAGAATTTATGCCCATTGGTTTCATGTACATGATGGTTCAAATTGCTTCCTTTGTTGTAGATGTTATTTTTTATTTTGCTTCCTTTTTGGCTGAAGAAATTCACATTGGTTTAGTTGGGATTGCGAAGGACAAGGTGGAAAAAAATTTGGTCACTGCTCTCTATTAATGCATATGTTTTTATTCAAAGGAGTGACATATTTTGGTAATGAGATGGAACTAAACAGAAAGGAGAATGGGGAAATACTACCAGTCTAGTTGTGGAGTGGAGATATGACCTAGGATGCAAGTAATGCTAGTTTGTCTAATTTGATAGATAGTTTGTTGCTAAATTGAGATGCCTCATATTGAGTGACAATCCCAGAATCCCTAGGGTACTAATGAGTCTCATCAGGCCTATGGATAACCCCCATGACTTGAAAGTTTCACATAACTGGGGAGATATCATCCCCTACCCTGTTTCTACTATTTCTAGAATCTATGGTTTCAAGAGGAACCCTCATGTTTTGCCTTACCAAGTTCCTTTGAAGGTGGGAATGGCTGAAGTTTTATGGCAGTTAGGGGGAGTGGAAGAAATGTTTTTGTGATTACAAAAGGGGGATGGATCTTTTTGCATAAAATTTTGGAGGAGTATATGATGGCTATCTCTCATCCCCATTTTTGTGATTCTGAGGGATTTTTCAATCAGATGTTGAGGCATAGAATCAAGTTGGGACCGGTCAAGCACAATTCTTATTATCCAGAGGATATTATAAGGAATGAATTCTCATTGTAGGAGTAGGAAACTAAAAAGAAAAAATGGAGAGTTTATTCTCGGGTCTTAGAATTCATTCATTGTTTTGATAATAAATATGATCCTTTGGATAATGCTATTACAGAGGCTGATAAAATAAGTAAGCTCATGAATACCTTTCCTAAAATAATGGAGGTTATGAATGAAAAGAAACAATTTTTTATTGATTCATATCTTGATAAGGCCAGAGAGGTCATGAGGAGGTTGGCTTTCACTCCAAATGTGAGAACTGCTAAAATAATTGTACAAAAGAGGCCCAGATATACTATAATTCAGAATAAAAGGGTTCTTATAGACAAGGGCAAACAAATAATAGGATCTATTAGTATAGCCCAAGAGGAGAGACCTGAAGAGCCTAGTCCTAAGAGGCAAAAGGTAATGACAGAAGAAAGGCCTCAAGATGAGGAATATTCACCCACCCAGTCCCCTTTGAGGATTGGAGAAGAACAACTCACTAGTGAATAGGTTGAACAAATGGGATCACAGGGAGATATGTTTATTACTCAAGCAGAATTAGATGAGGGTAACCCTCCAGAACTTCCTCTCCCAAGTTTGGATCTAACAATAGCTGATTATAGAGGTAGGGAGTTGGACCCTATATTAGAGCAGGCAAGTCATCAATTTTTGACTAATGATAGTTTTGTGAAATCAAGGGCTTTTCAGTAGTTTGCATGGAGGACAAACATGAATGTTTTCAAGGAGAAATGTAAAAAGATGAAAACAAAGCATCCAGAAATTGATGAAACTTCCATGAAAAACCAAATTAAAGAAGAGATGGTGAAGGAATTGCAGAATATAAGCCCTGAGGAGGGGAGGAAAATGATAAAGGCATCTAACATTTTATTATTGCCCAATTGGGATATTGTAGATGCATTAATTTTCAATTCTATTTCAAGTAGATTGGAGTTGCAAGATCCAAATAGAAGAGACTTCCAAGGCACTTCATTCATTGAAGATCAAGCTGCATTGGTCAGTTGGTCATTGAGAAAGGGATCTAGAGCCACACCATCACAATCAGATAAGTCTGGGTTGATGGGAAATATACTTGTAAGAAGGGTTGCTAACACTTCACATGTACAGGCAACATATTGGAATGTGGATTCTTCTAAGTTTCTGTTGGCCACTACTAAGAAGGAGGAATAGGTTATGTCTGAGTTACAAAATAAATATGAAACACTTCTTGAGGCCTATAATAGGGAGTTAAAAAAGAGAATTGAACTTGAAAACGAGGTAATGGGGAAATCCACAAGGCCAAGAATAACATACCCCCGTCCTCCAGTGGAACCTTTTAAATCCACCCCCCTCGTAGAGATACCAGACACACCTCGAAGGCTCAAATATTATACAGCTGAGGAATTTGAAGAAGAGAAGAGAAAACTATGGGCCTTATAAATGCTGGTCTCAACTCATTTATATCTAATTCCTGAGTCTTAGGTAGTTGCTATTTCCAAGAATATTTGTAAATTTTAGGAGAATTATGACCATATTTGCTGATAAGGGATGTGTATAAGCTTGAGAGCATTGAAGAATTGAAGTGAGATGTGTATGTATGTGAGGGCAACAGATGAGAATCAAAATGAAACTAAGATAATTTCATACACAGTTGCATTAGAATTATCCCTAGGTATACCCGCCTTGGTTTAGCAGAGCTAGAAGAGTAGGAAACCATCATTTGGTTTTGTTGAAGTTGGGTTATAATGATTCATTCATATAGTTGATATTGGGAATTGGCTAATCCCTAGATTGTGTGAGTCATTTCACTATGATATTAAGCATTTTGTTGCTTGATAGTTTCAGCAGTTTGAAACACCAACAACTCACACACTACTTGAGATCTGAAATAAAACAAGCTTCAGCAATACATTGCAATATATATATATATATATATATATATATATATATATATATATATATATATATATATATATATATATATATATATATATATATATGTATGTATGTATGTATGTATGTATGTATGTATGTATGTATGTATGTATGTATGTATGTATGTATGTATGTATGTATGTATGTATGTATGTATGTATGTATGTATGTATGTATGTATGTATGTATGTATGTATGTATGTATGTATGTATGTATGTATGTATGTATGTATGTATGTATGTATGTATGTATGTATGTATATAGATCTGTTTGCACTATTAATAAAATTGTTTACCTTCTAGGTAAGAACATAAGTTTGTTTCAATATACAAATCTTCAAATGGAATTTCATATCAGAAAAAAAAAAGTATCAAGAAATAAATTAAATTGCAATGCACTAGGAATAATATAACACATAATGAATACTAAACCTCAATTGAACAAAAGACTATACAGTGGCTTCAATAAAACTGATGCTACACCTAAACCATCACTTGTAGCAAGCTACTTGAAGATATGTAGTACAAACCATCCAAGAGAACAACCTCTAATTTTTAAAAACTTTCGCTTTTACTAGGTGAAGTTTTACTTTTTTCCTTGGCAAAGTCAACCAGGTCTTCAAATAGCTTATCTTCATGTTTAACTTGTTTGCTGGAAGTTAAAGATTGTTGTGGATACGCATTATTGTAAGTTCCATCATGAATGGAGATGAAAGCCAATTTTCCTGACTAGATTATTATAATGAATATATGAGAGCACTTCAATTTCATTTTTGAATTCTACTGCACCATGCACTTGTAGAGATCCTTTCTCATTTCTCTTTGTGCTCACCACTTAGCCCACATTATTGAGTGTCCTATACAAGAAAGTCTTATAGCAAGTAATTTACCCAAGATTCTTGGAGTTGTTCCACTATAAGATATGATGAAATCATGAACTAATTGCCTATTATTTAAGAAAATGAGAAACACTATAAGACACTTTGTAGTGCTGCAATAATAGCCAAATCACCAAAGTAGGCATGCTTTTTGGATCATATTCTCTCTCAGACACAGATGTAACATGCATTTTGGTTGTAGGTGATTTCTAGGAGATTGGGGTTCACTATCAATTCCAACATCTTCGACTAAAATTTTTGAACAAGTCAAAAGTTGTTTCACTATAATGATTAATAATAAACTTTATCATTATTCAAGTCAAAATTTTATCATTAGCAAAAATGGTAGATAATTTTGTTCATGGTCTCAAGGAAAACAAAGACTGCTTGACAATATCAAGAAACAACACAGATGACTTAGAAATAGTCTATCACAATGAAAGACATATTTTGCCCATCATAACACTAGTAGTGCTCTACTCTCATTTTTGGTAACAGAGACACCCCCCAAACATGAAGGATTCACCCCCCAAACATCTTTAGACATGAAATGATCCACTATCTATTAGACTGGTGTCTAATCTAGGCTAAACCTCCATCAGCAATTACCATCCAACACTGCACTTACACCAAGTTTTCCCACTCTCTTGAATTTGGTTAATATAATACATATAAATTATCACAACCTCATTATCTCCCACCAATAACAGTGACTACATGTGGTAGGAGAGAATCTACATTGGAAACTTCAGAATAAGTACAATTGACTATGCTTAACCAGTCACTGGTTTGAATGCACCAGTCTATTATTCCTTACTCAATCCGCAATGAAAATTAAAAGAATGCGTGGACAAGATAACAAAAATAATAAAATGTTCTCACATTAAATATTAGTCAAAATGCATTTGATACATCATAGGAACTCACTGTTCCATGGGAAAAAGATTGAATTGCAGAGAACAAGATTATTTTATTGATTAAAATTTTTTCACAATGCCTTGTCTCACCACCCCAACTCTACTTCTCCCCCAAACACTTGAAAAATCCCTTCTAAATAACCAAACAATAGTAAACAACCACTGTTGTCTAACTATCTGACTATTACCAGTTAGTTATAAACTGAAATTTGTTGTCTAAGTTGACACAAAGTGTCAACTTCGACAACTTACAATCATATATGCCTTTAATATATTTTACTAACCTTTTCAAAGGTTTCATAACTTCACTAACCCTTCCAAAGACACCTAAAACCCTTACAAGCTTTTCTTTGCATTTTTTCTACATTTGATACTTTTCTTATAGGTGGACATGTCTATCACAAACATCCAACATGTCTGTCCTTAGACTTCATGGCAAAAACCCTACAAACAACACAAAAAAAATAAGGACATGAACCATCCAAACATCTCTAATAGCTTGTGGATATCCCAAATATGCATAAGTGCATGACTTGTGAAAACCAAAAAGATAAGACTAACTTGTATAACAAGTGAATAACCAAAATGATTTTATGTCTATGTTATGTTTGACAATGATAATGATATTTGGATTCAAGTATGAGGAATTTGTATCAATCAATTCATTAAATATCATTTGAATACAAAGAAGATTTTAAGAGATTCAAGAGCATAATTATAAGCCAAATTTGTGGAAGACCTAAATCAGACCTAAGTGAACAGACATGTGAAGGCTTATTTTGAATATGATGAGCAGATCTAAGGCAAAATTTTTATGAAGGTATATTCAAAGTTTAGAGCATTTATTGAAAAACACTATTTCAAATCTTGGTGGATTATTCATATGTGCAAGGCAGATTTGTTGAAGACCTCGAAGGAGATCTAAGGCAAATCTACCTACATTATAAACACTTTGCATTTCAAACGTCAGTTCCTTCTGCATTGCAGGATCTGAGGTTGGTGTCTCTTGCTAATTGAGTCTACACATTTTTTTGAAGTTATATACATACATACGTATATGTGTGTGTGTGTACATATACACACAATTCACCTAAATAATTTCCATGCTAAATAGTATATGCATCTTGTCTTCTTTTGTTAGACATCAACTATGCAAATACTTTCTACATTGCTTTCAGTTGATTAAATATATATAATAAAATATGTAGGTTTCTATGCCAAACTAACTCCAATGTGGACAAATATCTAATAATTGAGATTTAAACTAAGCAAGAACTATATGTTCAAGGAACCAAAAGATGATTGCAATGAGACTATTACAAGCAAAAAAACTTCAGTCTCATTAAAGAGAATTGGGATGTGTGTTTGAAGACTTAACACATTTGAGCTTCACTTGGTTTCAAGAATACTATAATATTCTCTACTTAACAAGGCCAACCACATGAAGGTGGAAGCTCATCTGGCCTCACCCCCCTCCACCTAACACCAATCTAAAGTACCCATTATCATTTAATTACATACTTCATTCATTCATCCATCCATTTATGAACTATAACATTCAATCAATACAATCACATAACATTCATTAATATGACATAAAATTCATTAATACACAATACTAATCAAAACCTCATTAACACATAACAATATTCATTAATATAAACTAAAAATCGCTATTAATATGCATCATTCATAAAAAATTACCTAAAACAAAGTTTTTTCATTATCCAACAAGGTTTATCAAACAAGATTTTTAAAACATCATTTCTTTTTTTTGTTTTTCTGAGCTCTCTTAAGAAAAGTGCTCATAGGAGCATCCATATCTACTTTATTCTCCTCCTCTTCTAGTATGTGTAATGTCAAATTATGATGGCTTCTTCTTTTTGGAGGAGCAGGAGGTTGCTGCACTAAAGGGGGCTCTATTGCAAGAACAAGTGAATGCGAGAAATTAACATACTCTTTTTCTTTTTCTAACTGTTACAAGTTTGTAATTAAGTATGAGTACAACATAAAATGCATTTTTCTTACCTGAGAATGCCACATCATCTACATTAACATTTTGATCTACCACTGCGTCAACATGTTGAACACTTGGAACATGGTCCATTGCTTCAGCATGATGTTCAACATGCTCTGAAATATTCAAAAAAAGGATACATGTCAAATTCCAATTGAAGATATTAAATTGTATTCATAATTGCATAATTAATTTCCAATAGCAAATTAATATCTCCACCACTTTAATGCACATCATGGCCTTCATCAAGAGCAGGTTCTGTGGTAGGATATGAAGGCTACAGTAAAATGTTATGCACATTGTTATGTAGTCAATTTACATTTAAAACTAATACCAAAAAAGAATCTTCTCAACTATTTAATTTAATTTACTTTTCATCTAACCAATTTACCTGTTAGATATCATTTGGTCCATTGGATTCTTGGGCAAGGCTTATAGATTCTTCATGTAGGCGTGCAACCACAACTTTATAGCCTTCCTTCAAGGCAATTTTTCTATCTTCATCTGTGACCTCCACATTGAAATTTGTGCCCTATGTTTTTTGCTTGATAACGTCAGTTTTCCATGTATGGTTTCATTAAAAAAAACTATTTGCAACATTATATTAAAAAAAAAATACAAAATTCATTGCTCTACCTACAAGTCGAGACTGTAGATTCATATAGCCACCAGAGCCAAGTTTGTGTTGGCCAACCTTTTCTATTCTCACTTTTGTAGCCACGGATGTGTCTTGCTATCTATGAACAATTTCAAACATCTTAGATTATATATTTACAAATATTAATAATTAGTGTATGATTACAATGTACTTAATACTATAATGACATACTTCTTTTTGCCCTGTGCTGCTTCATTATCTCTATCTTCACATAGCCTTTTCTCCTTTGCATCTTCTATTATTTCATTCCACTGCATCGGTCGAATCATAGGAGGATGGTCATACTTTGGGTTATCCTTAAGAGCCCTTCCATATTGATCCCTCATAGTCTTTATATGCTTTGCTGCTCTTTTAAGAAGTAGGCCAGTGTCAAAAATGTTTTTCCCAAATTGCTCCTCAATGGATGCAATAAGCTGATTTTTTAATTCCACAGCTTGTAAATTCCACCTTTTTGGAAACAAATAGATTGTTAGATTAATAACTTTAATATATTACAATAAATAGAATAAAACAAAAATTATGTAGCAGTGATATGAAACTACGTACCTTTTACGTATGGTGGGTCCAAATAGTCTCAATGTCATATGAAAAAGATGTTCAAAGAAAGCATTATTACCTACAAAAACATAAAGGATTAATCAGTCCAAAATGAGTAATGTAAAAGTAAACTAAATTTACACTTTAAATAATATCAATTTTAAAGCACCTGGAAGCTTTCGTTCTCTTAATGGAAACATAGTTTTCTTATTCAGCAACAATGTCCCTTCATACAAACCAGTACCAATCACACGAACTACTCCAAGAAATGGATCAACTTCAGCAGTACTGCTCTCTATTGCTCTATCAACTAAAACATCATACAATTAAATCACAATTTTAGTACTGCTCTCTGTTGGTCTACCTCCTTGCCTATGTCCATGTCTCTCTATGTGTGGCTATATATATATATATATATATATATATATATATATATATATATATATATATATGTATGTATGTATGTATGTATGTATGTATGTATGTATGTATGTATGTATGTATGTATGTATGTATGTATGTATGTATGTATGTATGTATGTATGTATGTATGTATGTATGTATGTATGCGTGGTGTGTGTATGCACGTGTTTGTGTGTATGCAAGCTTCTTTAGACATCATTTAAGCACTAATATACTACTTCGTTGTTCATCAACTTGTAGAAAGATATTACAAAATATAACACATTACAAAATATAGCGAAACAAGGTTTTACCAGTTCTACTAGGCATAGATGATGATTTTTGCATGGTCCTTGTTGTCGACAATGCAGTAGACAATAGTGGATCGCCAACTGAAGGAGGAGTCCACACTTCATCGTGAGCTAAAGAATAGAATATTGTTAGCAAAGAAATTTGCAATGGATAAATATCAAATGGGATACTAGTGAGAAACATCCAAAAAAAAAGGTAAGTGTTATAATGTTGATCAAAAAAAAACAAAGTGTTACTTACATGAAGGTACTGTGCAACAATCCTGACTATGTTCACCATGTGACCTCGCAACTGGCACATATGTCTATACAAGAACACATAAAATTAGACATCATGATCCATAAGATACTATAAAAGATTAATAACTATTGAACTTCTATTACTGCTTACTTTTAAAGGTTGGATTCTGTGGTCCAATTCTATTCTCAGTGCCTCTTTCTCCTCACTTCTGTCACCCTTGATGATAATTTTAACAAGCTCATCAGTGTATCTTTGCATAATTTGTTGGGTGATGAATACAAGGTAAGTACTAAGGCCAATGTCATGTAGATATGATGCTCGTATTTCATATTGCATTTGATCAGCGATCATTGTAGCTTTTTTCTATCATTTGTGACATCAAATATTCGTATACTTTCATCAAAATAACTCCAAAGCCATAGAAAAAAGAACATAATAATAGGACATTTGTTTCTATATTAACATTAAAATTTACAATAATTAATGTTTATCTCTATTGAAGGTGTCTGAGATGGTGCATCCATATCGCCCTGTGAAAAAAATTAGTAAGTCTTAGAAATCAGCAGTGAAATTAAAGTAATAGACTCACCAAAAAAAATATTAATAATAAAGTAGATTGTATATGTAAATCATTTTTCTTAAGTTAAAAATTTAGTGTAACTAATTTTTATATCTAAAAATATATTTGACATGTTCTACTTAATGTTTATATGTGCACATATGGTTTGGAAAGAAATATTTGCTCATACAAGACCCTATCATAGTTGACATTGATCATATCTGAAGATTTCATTGATCATCATGATCTTCATCCATGTCATCATCATCATCATCATCGAACTTGTCACTTTGATCGTCATCGTCACCACCATCATCTTTATCACCATCATCATCCTCTTGATCACTATCATCATCATGACCATCATCGCCATGATCATCACCATCTTCATCACCATGATCATGATCATCATCAGCATCATCATCATCATTATCACCATTATCGTTAGCATGACCATAATCATCACTATCTTCTTCTTCTTCATCACTGGGTAACGGTCGTTCCTGATAATCATTTACTTCCTCTTGTGCTTCTTTAATATCTTCTTCTTCGATCACATTATACTTTACTGGCCTTCCTCTTGGGTCATGTCTAACAACAAATGACCAACCTGGTTTTTTTGGAACACCAAAGTAAAACACTTGCTTGCATTGACTTGGAAGAACATAGGGCTCATCTCTGACTAGCTCAAATGACCTTGTATTAATCATAGTAAATCCACTGTCATGTTCAATAATAGTCCTATCGGGATCATTTTGATTCAGTCGTAACCTAAACCATTTGACAACAAATAGAACTATTTTGAATGAATCAAAGTCACACTCAAGTATATCATCCAAAATACCATAGTATCAATTTTTAGATTGTTGAGGATGTATGTCAGTTCTAGATGAAATTTTGGTGACCCCAAAGACAACACTTATCCTGGAATCATACGTTTTCTTTGTTTCATCTAACTTTTTTGTGCAGAATTTATAGCCATGGTAGTACATAGCTTTATGGTGTTTGACCTGAAATTATTCAAACATGTCAAGAATCTTCTCATTGATCTATGAGTTGATATTAAACTTATGTCTCATGATTAGTAATCTTATGCATACCTTTGTATCTCTTAAGCCATATATTAGATCAAGTACCATTGGCATAACATTGGGATCTCCATTACGATGAGCTTTTTTAACCAATGATGCAACACCATCCCATGTTAATGAGCGACCATTTTCTTGAGACTGTTCAATCCACACTATCATCCAATCAAGATTGTTTGCAATGTACAAGTGTAGTGCATCCCACTCATGACCATCTATAAAAGAGACAATTACACCAGTTAGAAACAACTTATATATATTGATGATGGATAAGAATTGTTAAATTACAAAAAAAAAACTTATAATTACCTCTCACCCTCCTCAATCTACCTTTCCCTGTCAGGTACTCCCCTCTGAATTTTTCATTATAGTTGGGATCCCAAATGCAATCTACATGGATACCTGCTACAAACTTTGGAAGATATTCACTGATATACACCATGGTCTGGTATATCATATATCCCTCTATCATAGAACTCTCAGGATGTGCTTTTTTTTGAACCAAGCCCTTCATAAATTTCAAGTGCCTCTCAACCATCCACATTGATCTAGCTTGTACAGGTCCACACAATTCAATCTCCTCAACTTGATGTATGAGGTAGTGCTCTTGAGCATTGAAAAACGTTGGAGGTAAACACTTTTGCATTTCACACATAAACTGTGGAATTTTTCTCTTCCAATATTTTATATCTTTTTTATCAATTTCTTTAGATGATAACCACCTAAAAGAGATTTAACATGAAAAACACATAGAGGAGATTTCAAATAAAATTATACAATAGATTTCAAATAAAAAGCTACAAATCTAAGAAAAAACACTCTTCTAACCTCATGTATTTTCCAAGATCATATATAACTTGTTTAATATTGTAGTCAAATTGTTGTCGAAGGGATAGAGGTAGGACGAACTACAATCATTAAAAAATGATCATTTCAATATATTATTAAATAATGCAATTGGTACTACATTCAATCTTACAAATATACTGTAAATAGAAAACATGACTTACCTTGAGGAAAGTATGCCAATCATGTGTCTTCAACCCTGGCCCAAAATCACCTTTCTTTGATAGAAGAGTGCTTATATTTGCAGTGAATCTTGTTGGAAATTTTGTTTTTTTTATGACTTCTTTTAATGCATCACTTTGTTGCTCCATTAATAACTAAGGAAGGGCACTTGTATTTATGCGGTCTCTATTGCTATTTGATTCAATGAAAAATTTTAGTGCACGATTAGATTCATGAATGTCAGTACAAATTTTAGCAATTTGTTCTCTATCACACCTTCTATCCAACATTTTCTATAGTGTCTCTATTACATTCTTTCCAATATGCATAGCATCAAAAAAATTCACGATTAGGAGATCCTTGTAGTATGGTAACCTACTAAATTGAGTAGGATAACTTTTCATTCCTCTAGGAAGTTGGTCATTGATGCCTTGACGACCTTCACGAGCATCAGTTATAGCATTAGTAAATATAAGACACTATCGAAATACAAATTATAAACTTCGGACGACAAATTGGACATTACCTTGACGATTAAGTTGATCGTATTTAAACTTTCATAAATGAGGTGTCATTCTTCATGGCCTTGATGATGTATCTTCTTTCCCATTGAAAAGATGTTTTTCAGCAATTTGATACTTATGATTATGGTGGAGAAAGTGTCTAAAATCATCAAACACCTACTTTTCTAAACTTCTCGAATGACGACATTTCATCATCGGACCACAAACTAGACATACAAATTTTTCTTTTGTCTAAAGACCTAAAAGATCATGTATGATTGAATCATGTACAATGATCATGCATAACTTAAGCATTTGATAGTAATGTGTAAGCCCTATAACATACCAAAAATATGTAATCTTAACAATATAACATATTGCAAAAATGAGTTAGCCCAGGGGCATCATGTATTGTCCATACAAGCATTGCATGGAATTGAAATTGTCAATGTCCTATTCGTCTAGAGATGTCATACATAGTGATGCCATTCGATAACTTCAACAACTCATCAATTAGGGGCTCAATATACACGTTCATATCTTTAATTTGGTATTCACCTAGCAATTGAATGAACATAAACATTACGTAATTATTATAACCATTTTCATGCACTATTTATAAATGAATTTAGATAACTATAAAATAAAAAAATACCTGGCACAATCATTGACAACATTATGTGCTCCCTCTTTATGGACATCCAAGGAGGAATGTTATTGTTAATAACAAAATAGGCCATACTAAGTATACAGATCTTATATCTCCATATGGATTGACATTGTCCACTGCCAATGAAAGTTTCAGATTACAAGGTACTTCTTTAAAGTGTGACCATGTTTCTTCTATCTCTTTAAATGTAGAACCATCGGCAGGCATTCACATAATGTCATCCTGACTTCTATTGCGTACATGGTAATCCATAAATTGTGCCAAGCTAGTGCACTTGAATAACCGTTCAAGACGTGAAATAATGGGAATGTACCAAAGAATCTTGTGAGACACCTTTTTTGTTATTTGATCTGACCGATATCTACTAACATGACAATCAGGTCATTCTATTGCAAATTCATGTTATTTATGATATAGAATGTGATCATTGGGACATGCATGTATTGTCTGATACTTCATTCCAATCTGATCCATAATGTTAGATAATTCTCGGTACGAACAAGGCAAAATGTTTGATGGTGGTAACAAAAACTCACTAATCAACCTACAACAACAAATATGCATTGTTAATATAATAAATAGTAATTGTATGCTAACATTGAAGATGACAAAAATGGCATACCTTAGCATACGTGACATTGCTACATTGGATATACTATTCATAACCTTTAAGTTCACCAACAACACTATAGCTGACAATAGAGTTGTTTGGGAGCCTTCGTATAAGGGCTCGTGTGCCTTCTCAAGTAAAGGTATATCAAGACCATCTTCATCATTATTATCAAGTTTGCTAGTACCATCATTGTGAGCCTCTTCATCACTTGCCTCAATACCATCTTCTTCAATTATGTCCTTTGGTACATTATCATCTTCTTCCATGGGAGTGTTATCCTCAACTTGGATATTCACACCTCCATGTTCCTCCAGTAGGAAATCCACATTCAGCAATGGACGAAAATTGTGGCCCCCTTCAACATGACCATATTGCCTAAAATGACTTTGGGTTGTTGTGATTAGAATTCTTTTATTCTTTAAGCCCTTACACTTTTTGCAAGGACAATAACATTTATAAGGTTTTCTTCAGAACTGAGCCCACAATGTAGCCATTGTCTCATTATTTTGTTCTGGGTTCATATTGTCATGCATGGTCTTTCTTCACAGGAAAATATACCTATAAATAAATTGGACATGTTGTGATTAATTTTTATATCTACACATATGGTTTTTGTTAATTAATATTTTCAAATGTAATTAAAATTATTACAAACATATCAAAAAGGACTTTCATAGGGTCTTATTACATTAACTGTTCTAACATGGTCATGTTGGTTATCTTGAGACCTTAATTTCTTCTCATGCCTTCAACCTTGACCTTGATGCTCCTACATCATTCTCCCAAGGATCAAGAAAAGTTGGATCATCATGGAATTGAGTACGCAGACCTTCTAGGAAGTTGTAATACTTCAACCTTGTAAGTGTCACGTCAATGCAATGGGTACTAAACAAACAATTTAAGTTGATGAGAAATAGTTGTTATGAATTCAAATTGTAAGCATCACCTCAATGCATTGGGTATTAAACAAACAATTCAAGCTGATGAGTATGGGTTTTTATGAACCACAACTCGTGAAATATGCATTAAGTCCATACCTGTTGTTTACAATGAGTATGGTTTTTTTTTAAAGTACTTGTTGTTTATAGTCAGTAAGTTTCTATATCCTCTAAGAAATTTGAAGCAATGAGCCAAAGTCACATGGTTGAAGATGATCATTATCCCCTCAAAGCACCATCGTTTGATAAATTGTTGCATTGAAATATGATCTAGAAAGGGCCTTTCCACATAGAATGTTGGCACTATTTGGCAATCATCGATCATGTGGTTATTGCAAAGAGGCTAAGGACCAAACATGGAATCATGGAGATAGTGTGTGGATGTACAAGGAAAATTTGTTGCTCTTTAGCTACTAATCTTGCTTTGTGCTTGTCAATTAAAACATTATTTTTAAACTTGATCTTAATACTTTTTATAATCAATGACTTTCTTCCCAATGTATATCTCTTGACTCAACACATTTTTTCATTTTTCTTTCCTTCTTGCTTCATCATAAATACTTGGTTCACAAGTGCTTATGGTGTTCTTCTTGCTAAGCTTATGAAGTGGACAATGACTTTCAATCTAGATAATCAAATGTTTGGCTCAACATTTTTGGGTAAGTGTGATGATATGTAGTGCACTATAAATTTTCTCTTCAATGAAAGGATTAGCACCTCTAATTTTCAAATGACGATCAACCAGAACTAGCTGACAATCTAACCTTAAAAATGCATTTTATGCCAAATTCCAATCACAGTTAAAGACATTTAGCTATTGAAAAATGGCAAGATTATGCCTTATTTCAGATATGAAATAAAATGGGCAAGAAATGTGGAAGAACGTTAAGTTTTTATCCACCAAAACATGAGTAAAATTGTATAAACTAAATGTATTTTTAAAAATAATGTCAATTCCCTTCAAAAGAAATATTTTACATGCAACTTACTTGCTAAAGATATTTCAAGTTCAAAAACTCTTTAATCACAGGATCCACGATAGTTGGAAGCTTTGACCTGTCTATTAGTTGTGGCTTGGCCTGCAGCAACAAAAAATTCTTAGTATATGCATCTCAACATTTAAAAAATACATCAAGAAATTCAGGTCAGTTCCAGTTTGTAAATTAACTGGTATTTGTTTCTTCTTTAACATATTCAACAATCAAGTACAACTAATAGGAATACAAGAGCAAAACTTGGAATTCTACTAATGTCATCAATGTTAATCTTGGGTACTAGTACAAAGCCAGTAAGAAATCTATAGTTGTACCAACCAAGATATTTACAAGACTTGATCACAAAAGGTTCATTTAGCACAAAACAACTTCAAAAATATTGTATATATACACTCTTTGATGCTATCAAAGGGAAAATTTATTTTAATGATTTTTTACGTAAGAATTGCTAGAGGAAATGATAAGCATGAAATATATTCAAGTTTTGACACTAAGGAATTGAAACATCTACACTTAGGAATTGCCTCGAGTATTTAAATTCACTTGAATTATGCCTTACAACTTCTTTGAAAAACAATGATTTAGATATTTAGTGGTATCTTAAGTACTATATACTAGTGCTTGCACCAAGCATAGGTGCAAGAGTATAGTCGATAGTGGCATGCAGTTAATCATTTTAGAAATGTGGTAGCTAGTAGCATTGTTTTATAGAAAAGCCCTATACTGTTATTTGGTAGGAAGATAATTTGAACCAAAGTAAACATGGTGTGCACAACTAGCATCATTTGATTGTTTTCTATTTTGAGGTGTAGAATATTTGGTGGATCTTAATTTTTGTGGAAACTATTTTGAGGAAGGATATGCTAAAAATGAGTTCTTCTTCTACAACCATAAAAACATTATTAGATTCACCATCCAAACTATTGAGTTTGAACCAAATATAAATATGTAGTTTACGAATAGTTGGCCTAAATGGTTGTTGTTATAATTGAGAATAACACTAAGCTTGATTTGATGAGTTTTTTTTATTGACTCGTAAGTTTATGGGGCAGTGCTTGGAATTAGTTACAACTACAAACATGAGAAGGTTCATTGAACTTGGAAGCAATAGCTAGAAACTATTTACTATTCCCAATCTATTGTCTATTTGCAATTCTATATTAAAACAACAAATAAAACTAAGGCCTCACAATGTTACAATGCACTACCTTGCTGTAAATTAACTTTCTAGAATGATGACATGGTGAGTAGACCCAAGTGGGGGTATATATTTTACAAATTAAAATGTCCATAACTATCCAAGCTACTATTGCAAATTCAAGTAACAGTATGAAAGAAACATTTCTATAAATGCAGGAATGAAGCACAAAAAAGGGCTAGACCTAAACCAGTGCATTCTTCAAAATTCATCATGTCAACAAGAAAAAGATCATATAATGTATCTCACTGAACAGATAAGCATGCAAGCCTGAAACCTAGACATCAAAAACCTTTGGCTTAGCTTAAAAAGTTACAACACAAGAACACAAAGTAAACAGGAATTTTCCTGGAGGACTGGAAGTGATACAAGAGTTATGTGAAAATTTGACAAAAAATAGTTGAAGAGTTGGAAATCAAGAAATGACCTAGATCTGTGCTCGAAAGCATTCTTGATCCCACTGATCCAGTTAGTAAAATTATTAAGTTTGTACTACTTAGCAATCATAAGGTTTCTAATGCCAAAGTAAAGATCTGCAGCATGTTAGTGCCTAGAAGCAATAAATACGCCAGCCCATAATAAGAATCTATTTGTTTCCATGTCTCTCATATTAGTAGTGACTCACTGACTTATCAGTAGAACATATCAAGGACTACTTAAGTCGATGGCACTAAGTTTGAAAATTTAAACAGAATACCCATAGCTATGCATATAAAAAACTTACAGAGGTTGTGTGGATATATCCATGGAGTTGCTAGTTTCTCAAGTTAACTATGTTGGATAGTAAAAATGTTTTCTAGAACTTTTTTCACAAGTTTGAATCTGTCAGAACTAGCAGCCACTAATTTATTATGTCAAATCAACGTACCCAATGTCTAGTAGATAAATATGCAATATAATTTGTGTGCTATTCACATTAAATTGTACAAAAATGATCCCTCAATTGAGGACAAAGTATCTTTTAATGAGTACATCAGATATGTTGGTCTCATTTTTTGTGAATCTAATTTTCTTAGGATCATAAAAAAATTAGATGAGAAGTTTCTGATAAGTCATAGGGCTTTAAGTTTTGGCATAGTATATTTTGATACCTTTGAAAAATCTATGAAAAGCCTTAGGTTTGTCCTTTTAAGTTTTTCCTGGCACAAAATTTAAAAAAATAAATAAATAAACAATAAGGAGCGAATATTCTTTCCCACCTGCTTGATCGCCGTTGTTAAGTCTTTTGAAAAGGGGGTTTTAATCTTGTTGTCTAATCTGATTTCAATCTATGGTTGTCACATGTTCGCTATGGCAAGATACTTGTATGTTACGCATAGCGAGGTAGCGACCATCAGAGAATTATGTGTGATACTGAAAAGTGGAGTCTGGTGCCACAAAATGTGTTGGTGGGAAGATCTATTAACCATGTACTATGTCCCAAACTAGTCAATTTCAAGAAGAAAGGCACGTGGAAATATTTGCAAGTGGTGTCACTAGAGTTTAATTTTATCCAGCAATTCACCAAGTCGCTAACTGAAAACACTTGCGACTTGTCGGTGACGATATAGCGAATGCCCAAATTTTCCAAAGACGACGTCTTTCTAAGATCAAAAGTAATTTTAAGGATCCTGAGGAAGATATGGTGTACGTTTCACTTTTGTTGCCCTGCAAGTTATTTTCTTTTGTAGTTTCTTTTTCTGGGTATTATTTTTAAAGTGCTTACCAGAACTCACCATATCGCTAGCCGGATTTATGATTTTTATGCCAGTAGTGATGTATCGATTGCTCAGAAAATGGTAATGTAACTAAAAAATCCTCAAAGGTGGGCCTCGAATGAGTGACGTGATAAGGCTGAGCTATGCAGATCAAATTAGATTGTGGCTTCCTGTTGAAATATCTTTGAGCCAAAAAACTTTGATTCATCGAAGCTCACCATTTCGCTAGCCAGATTGTTGGTTTTTTTTGCCAATAGCAACATAGCGACCCACCTAAAAGTCATAAACATAGCAAGGCCCAAGACATGTGATGTCATCAAGAGATTTAAAAATATATATATGTGCCAACATGTTGAGCCAACTTAGCAACAGCAGTATCATGGACCCACTTCTCATGTATAAAGTACAAAGATTTTTGATCATGAGATCGAGCTAGGATCAAAGGCCATCGTTAGCTCGCTATGAAAAATGCTTGGAAGTTATGTATAGCAAGTTGGCAAGTGGTGGCCCACCACTGTTGCAGTAAATAGTTGACTGCAAGATCAAAAATAGATCGATGACGCTCGTTAACTCGCTATGAGGAGATGTGCAATAAATAAGTATAGCGAGATAATGAGCAAGGGACCCACCATTGTGTTCTTAAAGGTTGTTTCAATTATCTGCCACACTATTAAAGTAAGATCAGTGGTTATCACTAGCTCGCTATGGAAAGGTGCTTGAGAGTTATATATAACGAGTTAGCGAGTTGACGACACATGTTCGTGGTCACCTGTGGGCCCAGTTTGAAGCACCAGCCTTGAAAGAAAGGTATAGATGGAGGTATTTCATTGGTTTGACTGCCAATGTGTTCAGAAGAAAGTTGAGTCAGCTTAGTTGTCATTCCCAAGTTGTAGGATTTTTCATGGATCAACGGCACAAGTTTAAAAAAGAAAATGTGATGCCACTCTATTTTTCTGTCCTGCACATTTATGATAAATGAAAGCTTCGCGTGTGGAAAAAATAGAGTATAATACAGGAGATTTTCATTAATTCTAGTCCCACGTGAACAAAGATTGTAGATTTTCTAAGCACAAGAGCCTATTGATTTTGTCGTGTTAAGCTTGGTAAGAACTTGAAAACTATTCCTTAGTTGTTCAAGATCAATTACAGAGGTTCAGAGAAGAACAAGTTCAGCAAGTCAAGTAAGTACTCATACTATAACCTCTGTGGCATTCTAGTTCTCTCAATACTGTCAAAATGCCTCCTAAGAAGCCATTTTTTGGGCAAATTAACTATATGGATAGGAATGTCCATGATGATTTATTAGAATTACTCCTAGAGTCTATTGTAGAGACTGCACAAGTTTAAAAATTGATTTCCTTAAACCCTAGGCTTAAAATTGTAGATGGCTTGTATGACAAGGGGAATTGGGTAAGGGATGCAACAACTACTCAAACTGGTCTTATCCTGTTTAAAAAGTGGTTTTCAAAAAGGAAGTTGTTTGCCCCGCATGCTAATGTCTAGAATTTTGATTTGGGAAAGTTAGTAGTCTCAAGTGTTTTCATGGATTATGATTTCCTTGAAGCCATTGCTAAGAATTATGACCAAGCCATTAGGGTTGTAAGAAGAAAGGATGGTGTGCCTCTGGTCTCAATTACTCCTGAAGAAATTAGAGAGGTTTTTCACCTAGAACCATTATTAAATTACCATGTGCAAATCAATCTGCTAGAATTAGAGAATGAATATAAAGCAAAGAAGGATGTAATCAGGGGAGGTGCATTGAGGGCACATATTGGTACAATAGGAACTTTTCCATTAATTACTGCAGCCTTTAGAGAGCCTTTTAAGAAGAGTCTTTTTACTTCTCAGGCTGTAGAGATATACAAGACCTTATGCCGAGTTTTTGGTGAAGATGAGTAAGAACCCATTGGTTTCATGTACATGATGGTTCAGAGTGTTTCCTTTGGTGTAGATATTATTTTTGATTTTGTTTCCTTTTTGGCTGAAGAAATTCACATTGGTTTAGTTGGGATTGTGAAGGGCAAGGTGGAAAACAAATTTGGTGCTAATCTCTATTAATGTATATGTTTTTGTTCAAAGGAGTGACATATTTTGGTAATGAGATGGAACTAAACAGAGAGGATAATGGGGAAATACTACCAGTCCAGTTGTGGAGTGCAGATATGACCTGGGATGCAAGTAATGCTAGTTTTGTTAGATTTGATAGATATTTTGCTTCTAAGCTGAGGTGCCTTATATTGAGTGACAATCCCAAAATCCCTAAAGCACTAATGAATCTCATTAGGCCTATGGATAAACCCCATGACTTGAAAGTTTCACATAATTGGGGAGATATCATCTCTTACTCTGTTTCTACTATTTTTAGAATATATGGTTTTAAAGGGAGTCATCATGTTTTGCCTTACCAAGTACCTTTGAAGTTAGGAGTGGCTGAAGTTTTCTGGTAGTAAGGGGGAGTTGAAGAAATGTTTTTGTTGAAAAGGAAATTAGGGTCAATTTTCCCTACCTGCACAGTGGTCCATCAATTTGTGATTACAAAAGGGGGATGTCTCTTTTGCATAAAATTTTGGAGCAGTATATGATGGCTATCTCTCATCCCCTTTTTTGTGATTCTGAGGGATTTTTCAATCAGATGTTGAGGCATAGAATCAAGTTGGGACTGGTCAAGCACAATTCTTATTATCCAGAGGACATTATAAGGAATGAATTCTCATTGTAGGAGCAAGAAACTAAAAAGGAAAAGTGGAGAGTTTATTCCTGAGTCTTAGAATTCATTCATTGTTTTGATAATAAATATGATCCTTTAGATAATGTTGTTACAGAGGCTGAAAAAATAAGTAAACTCATGAATACCTTCTCTGAAATAATGGAAGTCATGAATGAAAAGAAACAAATTTTTATTGATTCCTATCCTAATAAGGCCAGAGAGGTCATCAGGAGATTGGCTTCCACCCCAAATGTGGGAGATGGTAAAATAATTTTACAAAAGAGGCCTAGGTATACTATAATTTAGAATAAAAGGGTTCCTATAGATAAGGGCAAACAAATAAAAGGATACACTAGTATAGCCCAAGAGGAGAGACCTGATGAGCCTAGTCCTAAGAGGCAAAAGGTAATAACAAAAGAAAGGCCTCAAGTTGAGGAATATTTTCCCACTTAGTCCCCTCTAAGGATTGGAGAAGAACATCTCACTAGTGAACAAATTGAACAGATGGGATCACAGGGAGGTATTTTTATTACTCAAGCAGAATTAGATGAGGGTAACCCTCCAGAACCTTCCCTCCCAAGTTTGAATCTAACTATAGTAGATTATAGTGGCAGGGAATTGGACCTTGTGTAAGAGTAGGCAAGTCATAAATTTTTGACTGATGGCAGTTTTGTTAAATCTAGGGCTTTTCAACAGTTTGCATGGAGGGCAAACATGAACATTTTTGAGGAGAAATGTAAAAAGATGAAAATAGAGCATCCAGAAATGGATGAAACTTCCATTCAGAACCAAACTAAAGAAGAAATGATAAAAGAATTGCAGAATATAAGCCTTGAGGAAGGGAGGAAAATGGTCGAGGCATCTAAAATTTTACTGTTGCCAAATTGGGATATTGCTGATGCTTTAGTTTTTAGTTCTGTTTCAAATAAATTGACTTTGCAAGACTAGAATAAAGAGAACTTTCAAGGCACTAAATTCGTTGAAGATCAAGTTGCATTGGTCAGTTGGTCACTGAGGAGAGGATCCAGAGCCACATCATTGCAGTCATATGACTCTGGCTTGATGGGAAGCCTAATTGTGAGAAGAGTTGTTGATACCTCACATGTGCAGGCAACATCTTGGAATGTGGAATCTTCCAAGTTTCTTTTGGATATTGCAAAGAAGGAGGAACAGGCCATGTCTGAGTTATAGGGTAAATATGAAACACTTCTTGAGGCCTATAATAGGGAGGTAAAAAGGAGAATTGAATTTGAAAACAAGGTAATGGGGAAGTCCACAAGGCCAAGAATAACATACCCCTATCCTCCAGTGGAACCTTTTAAATCCACCCCCATGTAGAACTACTAGACACACCTCAAAGGCCAGAATATTATATAGTTGAGGATTTTGAAGAAGAAGAAAAAAAGCTATGGGCTTTACATGTAGAGTTAAATACGTAATATGAGGATAATCTTAGAAAGACCCTAATGTATTTGGTAGATAAGATTGAATGGCCCTTTTTTTTTAATCAGTTGGCAAGAGTAATAAGTATATGGGAGTAACTGAAAACCCATGATGAAATCCTCAAGCCTATTGTTAACAAGTGGGGAAAAAGGGAAAAATAAATCACCCTTTTATGTTATTCAGTTATAAGGTCTTCAAATGACCATATTGAAAAATTATATGATATTGCTAATGACTGGACAGATTTTGATAACAAGAGAGTTGCTTTGCAACTGAAAATTGTTTCTTATTTGAATAAATACAAGAATAAAAAATTTGATATGTTTCCTTGTGCTTTGGATAGAAAGAACCAATTGAAAAATAAGGATGAATGGAGTAAAGAATTGGATGACCTTTTCTGCATAAGGATAAATAAAGTTGTTTATGAAAACGGGAATGCCTGGTGGGCCACCATGACAAAGGAATTGGTTAAAGTCTAGTTATTTTTTGATTCTTTGAGGCAAAAATTTGTTGGTTTTGAAAAGGAGGCTGATTATATATTACAGAAACAAGATGATATCTTGTAGTTCAGCTGGCCAAATGACATATAGTTTAACACATGGATGGCAAATATTCCTTCAGACCAGCAGTTGGAGGAAGGCAGTTTAGATAATGATAGGGAATAGGAAGATGAGGTTCAGGTCATTGACACATCAACACTAGAATTGAAGGAAGAAGAAAGTGAAAAGGAAATAGTGCCTGCTCAAGGTGAAAGCAGTGAAAACCCATAGGAACAAACTGATCTGAAGGCATCACAAGATCACCCCTCATTGGCTAGCCCAGTAGCCACGTATTCTGAGGATCCAAAACAATGAGAGACAAATCAAAAGTTGATAAGTACAGCAATAACAAGAACATGCCCACCTAAAAGAATATTTGATACACCTAGCATTCTATTGTGACCTTTTTGTCTTTTGTGTAATGTTTTGTTCCTTGGACACCTGTCAATCACATTTTCCCTTTGCTTGTTGCAACTCATATCTATATAAATGAGTTTTCAAGGCATTGTGATGGCCTGAGACTTGTGTAATTTATTGTTTTCTTTTTAAAAAAGTACATATACAGTTGGTCCAATAGTATGCATTGGTTTTGAGTTTTCTTCCATTGTACTTTTTGATAAGAAAATTGAAATGACAAAAATGGCAATCTATTCTAGGCATTCAATTAGTTTTCTATTGGTTATTGTATTAGTCATATGAAAAGGATAATACAATAGGGTATTTACACTATATCTGTATCATCAATTTCTGTCTCCATTTTATGGGTTTGTTTACTTTGAAGTCATTTAAATAAGGTTTATTTGGCTGAATGCAGTCTGGATGGGTTGTATGTTGGTTTTATTGTTGCTTTTAATTCAAGCAATTATATAAATGCTTCAGTAAATCAGTAGGGTTTAGGAGTTCATAAAAGGGATATTGCATAAGAATGGAGATGGGCAATTGTAGTTGATTAATTCTTATACAAGTTATTTCAATTAAATCTCCCGCCAATAGTCAATTTCTTGCCCAATGGATAAGGCACTAGTCCTATAAATCAAAAGTAAACAAGGATGAATTATGCTGCTGCATATCAAGTCATCTTATAAAATCAAAATTATTTCAATCTTGTTCAAGAATTATAAATGCTGGTCTCAACTCATTTATATCTAATTCCTGAGTCTTAGGTAGCTATTATTTCTAGGAATATTTATAAATTTTAGGAGAATTATGACCAAATCTACTGATAAGGGATGTGTATAAGTTTGAGAGCATTGAAGAATTGAAGTGAGCTGTGTATGTATGTGAAGGTAATAGATGAGAATCAGAATGAAACTAAGATAATTTCATACACAATTGCATTAGAATTATCCCTAGGTATACTCGCCTTGGTTTAGTAGAGACAGAAGAGTAGGAAACCATCATTTGGTTTTGTTGAAGTTGGGTTATAGTGATTCATTCATATAGTTGATATTGGGAATTGGCTAATCCCTAGATTGTGTGAGTCATTTCACTGTGATATTAAGCATTTTGTTGCTTGATAGTTTTAGCAATTTGAAACACCAACAAGATACATGCTACTCCTAATCATTCAAAGCACAAGCATGAGGGAAAAAATGAATAATTATTTATAGCAGGACTATCTATGAGAGAATATAAGACAGCTTCAAGAGTATGAGCTATGTCTTTAGCCAGAGATGATAAAGAAAATTGCTTCTTTTCTTCTTCTTTTTTCTCCCACACAAGCATACCCATCTGCACGTCATCTACTAGAATCACTACATTACATTTTCTATTTTGGAGAAACAGTTCCTTAAAATGGTACTTCTAGATTGCACCAGGAAAGCTTGTATAACTTATAACAATGCATTTCGTATTGTTTCCTCATAGTATTTACATTGCTAGGGATCCAAACTCTACAATGAAGTTCTTTTCAAAACTTGCAAGCTAGGCTTCTTTTCTTCTTTAAATAAAGCAGTGAAAAAGACTCCTGACTCAACAAGGTCATGTTGTGGATGCAAGCCATACAGAAAGATGAAAATAAACTACTAGAATGAAGAGGAAAGGAATTCAGATACATATGTTCTACAATATATCAATCCTCCCAAAGATTGAGTTCTTGTTTAATGTCTTGCAAAGAAATCTACAATAAAATGGCCACAAACCTGTGTGAATGGGTCTAGAGCAAATTATGTCAAAGGTAATGCTGCTAATTTGAGTGAAAAAGAAAATGGGAGCAACTATAGCATATTACATTCTTTGTTTCCGATCCAGAGTTTTCCAACACCAAGACATCTTGAGATTCCCTGCATGCAAAAGAAATACAAAAAATGAATAGTGCATTATATCAGAAATATAAATTTTCCACAGCTTTATCCTTGCACTTAAATATATGCTAACCCTGAACCTAAGCATCATCTATAAAAAAACTTTGTGACCTAAAAGAATTAACAGTGGCTTTGTTTTTTAAATTGCGATGAGTAGAAGAGAAACAGAAAATGTAAAAGCATTGAATAGCTTTGGAATCTGCCTCTACAACTTTCTGATAGATAACAAACTTGGAATGATATCTAATGACCAGATTCTTACCTCCTTTCTCCTCTCTTGTTGACCCTGCACCAAACTCCTGCCCATTGCAGTCACGGTGTGCCCCAAAACAAAATTAACACTACCGTGACCTTTTTTCTTATGTTCTAAAGGTCAAAATTTAAACAATTTTACCATAGTTGAAGTTTGGTCAAAATTTTGACCATATCGGGCCTATTTTTTTTTTTTTAATGAATTTAACAAGCCAAATAGGCCTTTGGTCAAAAATTTTGGTCGAAAATGGGGACCTAATGTACTAGTGATACCATCCCCTTTGAACCCGTGAACACAACTTCAAGAAAAAAAATGTAAAGTTACCTTATGATTGTTTTGACTGGACAATCAACCTTGTCTCTACCTTTTCTAAATATTGTGCCCTATCCTTTGTCCCTCTAACTTCTCCCTTTCAATCCATATGTAGTAGAATCTTCTTACTTAACCCCTCAAGCCTTGTGGCCATATTATGGCATCAAACTTTGGGCAAAGCCCTAGTACTTTGATTGTAATAGTCAAAGCCTCCTTGTGATTATCTAGACACTTTTAAACTTCTTTCCACATGCAATATCCTACATGGTAACTTGTAATCCTTGTGGATAGTTATCATTTACAACCTCCTTTATCCCTACCCAAGAGAGGATTAATTCACATGTCCAACTTAAAAGAAAACTAAATTTTATTGTTTGGTGTTTACCCTAAGAGGGTTAGAACCAGTCAAAATAATATGGAGATAACTCTGACTAAAATGAACCAAATGAAATTATTAAAAAGCCAAAGTATATTAGATTCAACCTACTATCATATATGAATGGAAAAGCATGTATTGTATTTGCATTTAATGATGACTATGATAGAAAATCAACCTAAAAATGCAAGGAACTCTTAGCTTTATTGATTCACAAGGTTATCACAATGAACTCTCTCCCTCTCTTTCTCTTCCTTTGAATCATTTATAGACTCCTTATAGATCCCTAAACTCAATAACCACCTTCTCAACTTCCCTCCCAAGTTGACAAAGATCAATTGATAACATTGTGACCTTGGTTTTGCCATTGTTCACCTGCAAACCAATCTCTTGACAAAAAAAAGTTCTAAAGCTCTCACATGTTCATATGGATAATCCTCAGTATTGAGGGTAGAAAAAACTTAGCAAAAAATTTAAGCTTGGAAAAATTAAGTCAACTTTGATTTTTTAATAGCTTTGACCTAGGAATCAAGCCTTAGTATGTGATGTTTCATTCATTCAATGTTGGTGCATGCACTTTCTTTATTTCACCACCAAATTTGTACTATATAAGTACCTACATAAGAAGTCATTTCATGCAAGCAAGAAATTTTAGAAAACTATGATATGATTTTATTAGACACAAACTAAGAGTTTGGGATTTGAGATTGCAGGGAAGTTTCATTTAGCAACAATTTATGAATGAAAATGGGAGCAATGTGAGTATAATTGATCTTTCTTGATTATAAAACATTCATTTTTATATGAAAAAAATTTAGATTTATAGATGATCATTCAATAAATATAATTTGAGTTGCATTGCAACAATTCGATCCCCCCTATTTTGAATTCTAAATTGGAGCCTCCCTCGTTGTTTGATGGAATTGTTGAGCTGTCATTTTACATTATGTTGAACAATAGGGATCCTTTCAAAAACCTCTCTTGAAGAGATGATCAAGGACCAACTCCAAGGTTCCGAGTGGGTTTTTCAACCTATTGGGTTCACCCAATTGAAGATAAATGTATATGTTCACGAGGATGCCTTTTTTGGTTTGAACCAATCTTGGACAATCTATTGTTATTTAAAATGTAACCACAAAAGAGATATTTTTGTATTTTCTATTTTATGTTGAATGCAATTTATCGATGCAACTATATGAAATCCTATTAACCAAATGTTTGAAAGTCAAATAACAAAGATAGAGTAATGAGAGATTAAAGAAAATAAGTGAAAGGGAAATTCCTAACAGACATAAGCCAATAGTAACAACACATCTACAAATTAAATTATCAAAAGGACCAGGTAGGAAACTGATGAAATTAGGATATCCACTTCCTCAACTCCACGGATGCAATCATCGATGGGAACTTCATTATAAACTAAAATGTGTTTCATGTTTCATCAAATCGCAAGGCCATAGAAAGTGCACTCATGCAAGACAAGACATTATGCAAGAACAAAGATGATCCTTTCTCCAATTTATCTCAATAATGAAATTCATGAACACAAGGCAAATACCAAAACTAAAAGGTCACACAATCATAACAATGCAATAAAACCATTAGGTCCATTATTATTCATGAACATGTATTCAAAAAAATAACACACTTTAACAAGATTTAGTACACTTAGAATGAAAGCACCAATAGCATATATTATTGCATCAAAATAACAACATGGAGTAGATATTACATCCATGTATTTATAAGAAATCGTCTTCATTTTTTTTGGGAGTGAGAGCTCTTTAAATGAAAACTTATGCTAAAAACTAATAAAATAAAGCTAATTATATACAAACTAACTCTGTAAAAGGTGCTATGTAGGTGTCCACCCTTGTTTATATCCATTAATGGGTTCGTGAGCCTTTACATGACACAAAAGAACAAAAGAATAAGAAGATAACAAGAAGGAAGTTGTGAGATGATCTAGAAGTCTTTAGGAGCTCTAAAAATGGAAGCTTGGCCTTCTTTAGATGTTTCTAGGAGTTGAAATGTCATCAAAATGTGTGTTTGGTACATGGAATATTCTAAAATAGCAAGTTCTGGCAGTTAACTGTTAGTGCACTGCTTCTTCTTCAAAAATGTTGATGCACATCTGTAAAAAGTGCACTAGCACACCTTGGTGATAGGTTTCAAAAATCCAAAAAATATTCTAAATGTCAAAACTAAATTGCCAACATCTAGGTTTTCTTCCCCTTTAGACCAAAATGATGTCTAGATGTTTATTCTTGAATTTCTCTATTATCCCTGCTACTTGACTAGCTTCTAGTAAATCTAAAACCTCATACTTATTCTTTACTACTTTTCAATAATTAATAACTTCTATCCTTGTCTCCCCAAAATCCTCAAGCTTGGTGTCTAGTTCCAACAATGCTTCTTTAGTTTTAAATGCTTGTCTGATGTCATCTTCTAACAAAGCTTCTTCAAATGTTCCTTTGAATTGTTGGACTACTGATTGTATCACAAAAAGCTTGGTCTTACACTCATCTTCAAAAATATCAAGGAACATGGCATTATAGTACCTCTCTACTTCCAAAAATTGCTCTTGAACTTTGTCTTTAATCTAGTAGATTTCCTCATGCAATTCCTCCATTACTTTATTCCATGTCAATATCTTTTCAATCCAATCATTGATCTTATCAAGCTCCTCTACAATGTATACCTCCATTAACATCTAGTATCTCTAACCTTTTATTGATCTTAATGACTATAAATTCTTGGCCTAGGTATGTACTTCATCCATAAGCTCCAAATCGTTGTTCACTATGGAAAAAAACTAGTCAACATTCGATTGGATGTTGTGCATCAAATTCAAATTGCCTTGTATTATTTACACTCCTCTCTCTTCATGACTATCATGTCATTGTTAACATGCCTGTAAAAATGATTCCAACTATGTTCTTGTTCCTTTTCTTCCTTTCTAATGTCACTCCAAGAGTGACCTCTAGATTCTCCAAGTTGATAGGTCCCATTACTTCATTCAAGTAGGCTCTGAGTAGCTTCTTATACTTGTGTAGTGTTATCATTTCTGATTCATCCTAATCCATGTGTCAGAACACCTCCTTCATGTTTATGGTGATCATTATTTTGGTTGTGTCCACCATGAGCTTTCCCAACATAACCTCCTTGATTTGGTAATCTTTTGCAGTTAGTTCTTCTATGTCATTGTGAGGAGGAGGAATAGTGATATGTGCGAGAAGGTCCTAGTCTTGGTTTTTCATTAGGAAGGCCAGCATTCTAGCATCACCCTTAGGTGGTTCAAGCTTCTTTGTCACTTTAATTATTTCCTTCCTCTTCTATCAGTGCCATCTACCTTTTCTATCAAAACATAACCTCCCTCTTTAGCCATGACAGTTTGGTCCCATAGGTGACATATACTTAATTGAAGAGGTTGGTTGTGTAGTAGGCTCCTTTCCCTTATCACTTCTCTCTAGAGTCTTCTCATGTTGAGGAAGATCTTCAAAAGGAGTCTCTATACTCCATTGGGATAAGGACCTAGCCTTTGTATCTAGAGGATTTTGCTAAGTTTCTTTCAGTATTTTTCCCTCCTCGAATACTTCATCAGCACGAAGCTATTGGAATCCTCCTTCCTCGGTTTGTTGTTCTTTTGATTTTCATGTAATGATCGAAGGAGGTGGAGCTACTGACCCTTTATTTAGAAGGACCACATCATGTGATGGTGATGGTGGTGATGGAATTCTCAGAGGTCCTTATGATAGATGAGGCAATTGATTCCAATCCTCTCCTAATGGTTCGCTCATAGGAGTATCTCTAATCTTCTCTCCCACCATCTCTGTGTCCATTGGCATAAAGTCAAAATCTGAAAGGTGGAAGGCATCAGTTCCTTCACCCTCCATATCTCCTATTTTCTTTTTTTTTTTCATCTTCTGAAGTTGATACTTGGATAGGCTCTCTTGGAGTATATGGAGGTGTTTGTGTAGATCTTATTCTTCTTTCTTTCTCTGTGGCTTTTGTCGAGTGAATTCTCTAGCTAAAGGGAACAAATTCTATTTGTTCCCCTCCTTTCTCATCCTCAACTTCTAGGATGGTTTCTGGAACCTATGGAGATGGAGTACTTTTCTTCTTCAATCTCCTCCTCCGTGTACCCACTATAGTTGTTTTTGTTCTTGCTCTATTTGAAGTTGAGAGGGAGGCTCACTAGTAAATTTAGGCTTAAATTTTGATGCAAAAAGGTCAAAATTTTGACAAGAGTAGGTCAATAAGGTGACCAAGCTTACTGTCGGTCTTTTTTGGTTGATTTTTTGCCACATACATTCTACGTCAAAATTTTGACTACATAAAGGTGGACTTACTGACGTGAATTTTGTCGATTTCCCTAGTCCAAGCTAAACTAGTATTTTCTCATTTGTGAGTGATGCTGGTCAAAATTTTGATGTAAACCTTCATAATTTGGCATTGAAATTGCGACATAGCAATTTACTTTTCTACATCGGTGCCATACAAGTGACGCCAAAGGGGACCAGTTTTGGGTGTAAATTTTGACCAAAATATTGCATTTGTGTCAAAATTGAGACCAAGATACATGTAGAAATTTTGATGAGTTATCCCATTTATTGTAAAAGTCTTGCTCTCATAGGAGCCTTCTAAACTGCACAAAACTTGATTCTAAAGCATAATTTCTCAGTGCATGAGAATCAGGGTATCGTGCACATTTCTACCTCCACACCATTGTTTTGTTTGTCACATGATTTATTTCATACAAAAAAATGAGAAGGAGGAAGAAATGTGCACGATATCATGAGTCTCCACCAAGCAATTATGCTTTACAACTCAAATTTTGTGTTGTTTAAAAGGCTCCTATGAGAGAAAAGCCTTTGCAATAATTGGCACAACGCGTCTAAATTTTGGTTCCTAGAGGGAAGAATAAAATTAGGAAAGAATTATTTATCAAGAATGAAAGCCAATAATTTCATCTATTTTTCAAACAGATAAATGTGACAAAAAAACTTACAGCTCCAATCACATCGTCATAAGAGCGCATATATAACTATAACTATGTCTAAAACCAACATAATTCCTTTGATTTTTTCTTTAATGCAAAGTTTTAAGTCAACTGTGTTATCGCCTTGGATGTAATACCAAACTATCATTAGGCTAAAGACTGTAGCAAGATTTACGATTTACAAATGCAAGGAGAACTACCCAACCAAAGTAGAAAATGACATGAAAAGTTAACAATCTATCAATTAACAATCTAGATGAAATATTTCTAGCAATTGAAATGTACATTATAGAAATAAAAAATTGCCTTAAAATTGACACCTCACCAGTTGTTCATTTGCATCCATAATGGCTTCACAAAAGCTGAAAGCTTACGATTTGTCAAGAACACAAAAGGCACTCGTAGTTCAGCTGCATCAATAAAACTAAAGTAGTTCAGTTGCATGATGAGGGCAAGAGACTATCAATATCAATTGTGGAGTTGCAGATAGGTAAGTGATAAACATAAAAAGGTAGTACAAGATTTTAATAACAATTGTGACCTTCATAGTTTTTCTCAGTAGTTTTGGGTCATTAAATTGGGTAGAAAATTGATCGTAAAATGTGAAAGAGAACACACATAATGTCACATCAAAATAAGTTTGCATCCTACATATGAGTATGCATCAAAACAGAATTTTTACCTCCTCAATCTATCTGTATCGATAAAGAAATAAGGCATTTTTGTAATACAAAATTCTTGAACCCTATTCCACTGTAATCTTTCAAACCTGCAAAATAAAACAAAAGCCATAAGAATTAAAATAAAAGGATTTATTTCTAACAAACTATCACAGATGCTTTATATATACCTTAGGACATGATACAAGCTATTTCACAAGCAACACTAAACATTCCAATTTTTTTCTCGTTTACTAGAGTGATGATAAACTATATGCAAAGTAGAAATAGTGCAGCATAATAGATGATTAGTGTCTACAATTTTTAATACTGAAAATTATAAAGAATGTAATACTCACAAGTGTCACTCCCTAAGAGAATGCAACACAAGCTTATCATGATCTGTGCAGCATTCATTGCATTGGGAATATCCTACTTATTTGCAAACACCAGTAACACTGCATCTTGTAGTTCATCTTGCAAGAACAACAAACTTAAATGATAAAAAAAATTCTACGGATAACATGAAAATAATTGTTAAAAGAATGAGGCCAATTTTACACATAATAACCAAAGTTGCTATGAGAAAGAAATGAAATCTTCTTGATCCATTTTCCAATTGTGTTTATACAATCCTAAAAATTCACTTTGATAGTTCTAACTAATTATTGTTGGAAGGATTTTATTTGCTTCATCAAACGATTGTATATTGTAGTCTTGGCTTCTTGTATTTTTCAAGATAGTATCATTACTCGTCTAGTATTGTTCAATCTAAAAGGATGATATTGATATGTTGTTTTTCTATAACAGAAAAAACAAGGGGTTGTTAACCTTTACACAAACAAGGGATGAAAACATAAACACAGGGCATCAACAACACAACAAAATAAACCTTTTCCTATGCACTTGGACAAAAGTCTAAGCAACACTATTGTTAGGATTGCAACAAAGGAAACCCCACTACAACCTATCAACAAGGCCCAAGAGTCATTATTTAAGAGTTAGCATTATCAGTAGAATTTTGTTCAAAATAGAAGTGGGAGTAGTAACTTCATCAACGTAGGCCACAAGGCTAGCGGGCATCGCACCTGAAATACGATCTAAAATCCAAAATTGTGACAAGAATGGAAGTGTAGCTCAGACCAACAGCATGAGAAGCATCAATATAATCAAAAAAAAGTTTCTTCTTCATTAGAAAACAAGTCCTCAAAAGGAAAATCTAAAATAGAATCAGAAGCTCTAATTGTCAAATGGTCATTTTTCACGGCTCTCCATCAAGTGACAGCACCTATCCAACACAAAATGGCAATCATTAGGCATGTATCCTATAGAGATGCAATCTCTACAACAAAATGGAAAACCCTCATATTCAATGTTTCACCCATGGCCTCTCATCAACAATGATTGAAGTGGAGAGATCTCTATTTCAACTAGAATACAAACATAGAATAGCCAAAAATTATACTAGATCCATCGAATTTTAGGAACTAGCAAAGGGAATTTCCAATGGCGTCAGGCAAAACAACTCACAAAAGTGAAATTAAGATGAGGAAGGAAAACCCAAACATAACTCACATAGGTATAGCTCAATGTCACCAAACATTAGGGACTTCAAAGAATTAGTCACCCAACGGTGTAAATCTTAGAGGCACTAGAGACTCTAAGAATTTATAGACCATACTTCTGCACTAATAAAAGTCCATGTTATCACCACAAAATAGGACAAACTTTGCATAAGACTTGGCAGCCCAAGCATAGCTCCTTCAACCAAAATTTGACAGACAATTATCTAGAGCATTTAGTGGGTCTAGAACCACCAACAAGAGCAAATATCCTAGCACTTAGAAGCCTAGCTTAGCGCAACACCAGGAGAGTCAAACCCCAACAAAAACCATCCAATGGATCTCTTCTGATGGGGTGTGTTACGAGTATATTAAGTTCCCCTCTTTCTCTAGAGTGGAAAACATCATGAATTTTGATTTCAGATCTACATTATGTAATACTACTTTACTCATGTTTAGAGACCCTTACAGTATATTCAGAGATACTTATTATATCTACTCTATAATAAATGGCAGTGTAATAGCATACTAGCATCAGAGTTCATAACCCACATCAAAAGTGGTTAGTTACACAAGAAGAAGCATTGAACATGGGACATGAGAAACAAATTTAGATTGATTTGTCCTCTATTATCAAAGGATCATAGTAAGGCACAACACAAATTCTCAAATATATATAATAGTCAACTGTCATTTTACTTAGATCCCTATGGAAATGTAGCACTGAAATACAATATACATTGGAGTTAGGAATTTGGTTGACAAACAAAATCAATTGAATTAAAATAAGAAACTTCACCAAAGAATCAACTAAATATGTAATTTTAAGCATATTTTGCTACTCAAAATGTTACGACTTCTTCCTTCTTGACCTTCAACTCATGAAATTTTCTAGTTTTATGGGGGGAAACATGATCTCTCCAACTGTTAGTTCTAAATGGCTTCCACCTTAGGCACATAGAGTCTTTGAACTAGATAGATAAAATACACAACCATGTTGAAGACCATGGAAATAGAGGATAACATGGAAAATACCAAACAACCAGTTGGATGATGATGAAGACTACAGTAAAGGTAGAAGATCCCAGACATCATCAATTAATACCAAACTACCAAATGGAGTATACAAACTTGAAAAGATAAGACACACCTTACAACTAAATGAAACTCTAGAAGCTACCATCAAATGGCATGACATTGAATCATTACCAATAAATGAATACAACATAGAGAAGCGACTAGATATGGTATTTCTATTCATTTTTCAAATGAAAGAGTGCAGTAGGTATGCAACCATGACTAAGGAAAGTGAAATTTCACACCATTTTCCATGTTGATGTTGAGATACAGACCTGTGCAATCCAATCTCCCAAGGAATAGACAGCACCACGTATCACCATCTTTGCCAAAACAGGATTTGTCATAAAGCGATGTTAGAATAGTTACTAAAATGGTGATAAATTATGTTGTTATAGTAAAAGAATACTTTAACTTAAGAAAAAAATTATACAATATTAAAACATGATATTGTGCTTTAAAAACTAAAAAGGTACCTGTAATGAAGAACTTCATTTCGACTTGCTAATTGGTTGTCACTATTAACTATAAGCTTATCTTTAAAGTTTGAGCTTCACTTGGTTTTGAGAATAGTTAAATATTCTCTACTTAACAGGGCCAACCACGTGAAGGTGGAAGCTCATTTGGCCCCTCCACCCCCCCCCCCAACATTACTCTAAATTCCCCATTAACATTTAATAACATTCAATTCATCCATTTTTGAAATATAACATTCAATCATTATAATCACATGATAACATTCATTAACACGTAAAATTCATAAACACACAACATTCATGAATAATTCAAAAGTAAGTCATTCATGAATAATTCATTAACACAATATTCATTAACACCCAATATTAATGAATAACATTTATTAACACAATATTCATTAACACCCAATATTAATGAATAACATTCATTAACACAATATTCATTAACAATATTCAAGAGTAAGTCATTCATGAATAATCATATCTTTTTTGCTTTCTTGCCGTTTCTTTTTTCATAAAATTCTAAGAGGAATATCAATGTCCTCATCATCCCCATTAACATTTAATAACATTCAATTCATCCATTTTTGAAATATAACATTCAATCATTATAATCACATGATAACATTCATTAACACATAAAATTCATAAACACACAACATTCGTGAATAATTCATTAACACAAAATTTATTAACACGCAACATTGAAGAGTAAGTCATTCCTAAATAATTCATTAACACCCAACATTAACGAATAATATTCATTAACAATATTCAAGAGTAAGTCATTCCTGAATAATCATTTCTTTTTTGCTTTCTTGTCGTTTCTTTTTTTCATAAAATTTCTAAGAGGAATATCAATGTCCTCGTCATCCCCCTCCTCTATTGGTTCTAACACATGTCTCCTCCTCGTCTGTTTAGGAACATCATGAGGCCGTTGCACCAAAGGGGGGTTCACTGCAATAAAAAAATACTCCATGAGTTAAATTTACACCATTTTATATTAGTGAATTATGAGTTTTTATTTAAGTAAAAGAACTATAAATCAAAAAATTAATTTAAAAGAACAAAACATAGATTTTCTTTACCTGAATGTATGACATGATCTACCTATTGATCAGTCTGAGTATCCTTCGGCACTCATTTAGCACGATATGATTCTATATCCTCAACACAAAAAGGTTACACCAAGTTCAATTAAAGATGTTAAATTGTATTAATAATTATATAATTAGTTTTAAATAAAAAATGAGCACCTCCATCGATAGTACAATGCACATCAGGGGCTTCATGATACTGTGTATGATCTATGTCACGATTAATAGGCTGCATTGCAATGTCATGCACATTATTATCAAATAAATTGTTGCTCAAGTATTCAATTTCTAATATATATGTTGGCATATTTACCTATGCACATGATGTAGGAGACTATTCGGTTGGGGCAATGGAAGTTTGCCATAGGCATTCAGCCACCGCTGCATAGCCTTGCTTGAAGGCAATTTTTTTGTGTTCTTCCATGGCCTCCAAATTAAAATCAGCGCCCTGCATTTTTTTATTAATTAACAAAATTATTTTCATTTATAAATAATTTTTCTTTGCAATTGATTTATTGCTACTTACAATGCGTGCTTTGATTTTTGAATATCCCTCAGAGCAAAGTCTGTGCTACCCAAGCTTTTCCAACCTCACCTTCGTTGCCTTTGATGTGTCCTACAACCTATGAAAAGTTTGAAATATGTTAGATGATATAGATATAAAGATCAGTACTAAGTAGTAGATTATTATAAGGTATGAAGGTTTTAGCATAAAGTAGCACGTTCCAACAAAAATATGAAAAAAGGGAAGAAATTATAGCATCAGACCTTTAATTGACATGTGTAATCATGTTATTTATCCATGGAGTTCATGCTAAGTATTTATCCATATTCTAACATGCCTCTCCATAAATACACATCAATTTCGACAGTCTATATCATCCATTGTCACACAAAGTAAACGATAAGCTAAAAGTTGAAACAACTAGTAGATTTTATAGATTAAATTTTTATCCCTCGATTCCACACTCAAAGTGTTTTTATCCCCAAGGCTGCAACAGGTATAAACTTGAGGGCGAATGTCAGATTTCAGATTGTTTTAGTAGCATTCCTTTTTATCCCTAGCTGAAAAATAAGTATTTTTTTTTTTTAAATTTAAAATACATCACCTTTGTGCATCAAGTGCTTCTTTAGCCTCTACACTGCATGGAACTAATTTTATAAATGGTGGTTGTAACTGAAAAAAATCCCCACTGATTTGCTAAGATAACTAGCAACTAACACAAACTACCTAGCATTGTTCTAGTAGAAGACTCATGACTTAAAACTTGTCTTAATCTATGTTTATTTTGATTTCTTTTAGCAGTAGAGCACCATTTAGAATGTTTGAGAAGATCACAAATGTTACATCATAGTTTGGAGGATGTTTCGTATAGTCTACATCCACAACAAATGATTTCAAAGCTGACACTTGGATAGAAAACTATTTAGATAAGCTTTAATTATTCTTATAAGTCACATAGGAAAAGAAGAATTAAGGATAGAAAAAAATAAAAAGTCAACTTTAACACTTTTACTGTAGAAATTAAGAAAATTAGTATGTGATCGTGTTTAAACCATTCACTTTAATAATGCCATATAATTTTGATCCTATAAATAAGGTATAAGAGTTTAAGAAACAGTAAATTTCATAGAGTCGAAAGAAATAGAAAAAATTATCAGCATTATTTATAAGAATGAAATTTGGGTTAGAGTTTTCCAAAAAAAAAATCATAACTTTAAATGCTTGCAAACAAATGCTTTCATGCAGATTAAAATAACATAAATGCTTACACTTGTAGGGGACATGGCCAATAATGGAGAATGCACACACAAATCCTCCAAATAAGGAAAGCATTGTAGAACTTTGACATTAGAAAAATCGTCATCATCAAAACAGGTGATTTTCCTTATCGATTTCACTTTTGCAAAATGTTCCAGAAGTTGAGTGTCAGTTTCCAAATAGAGACATTTAGGTAAACAGAAGCTCACCATTATCTTACTGGAAAAATTACAATCAATAATTCTAATGCTTTCTAAGAGTGGACAATTCACATCTAGTGTAATATATATATATATATATATATATATATATATATATATATATATCATTGACATGTCAGAGGGGTGATACAATCAAAAGATCAAAACTAAGTGCTAATTAGAGCACTATCAATATCTCAAGTCTCAAAATGATACATCAAATATACAATGAATCTCATGATCAATATAAAGATACAAAAAGGAACAAAAGATAGCATGGACCTAACTATCACCTTCCCCCTCATCACCAGGAGGAGGAGGAGGAGTAACATCTGCACATGCGGGAGGCACTACACCATCAGAAGCTCAAGCATAATCAAAGAACCTTGAGACATGTTGAGCTAGAGGTACTGCATTTTCATATACTACATAATAATGAGCATCCCGAGAGGTATGATGATAGGTCTCATCTTGCTCTTGTATATGAGCAATGTTAGTATGCTAATAGAAACCAAATTTAAATAAAGCTTCTACAAACTAAACAAAATTCATAAACTTCAAGATAGACTAAGATGAGCTCTCAATTGAGAATATGAGCCATTAATGGGCTCTCTCAATGAGAAGCTCTCTTGTTGAGTGGCTTTGTCTAAATAGATAGGATGTATGCTCAAGCTTATGCTTCAAAAAGGGCTTCAAATGGAGTTGGAATTTGGGTGTGAGTGTATGGTTTTGATGTAAAATGGCTTCTTAAAATGGCATTATGACTTTACTTCATGGATTGTGTTATTTTGCAAAGGGGAAGGATCCAATTTATAGGCAAGAGGCTTGAGGGATTGAGGGCTAAGATGCAAGGATGGGAAAAAGCTCATGGAGGGCTCAGATTGCATGAGAGGAGAGCACATGGATTGTGCTTCCTTACAACCAATCAAAGAGTGACACATGTCACAGGGCGAGAGGATGGAGGAAAGGGGAAGGATGAGTCAACAAAGGAGGCTCAAGGGATAAAATCTTCATAAAGACCCTCATAATGGCTTGTAAGAGCAATAAAAGGGCTTGGAAGAGTCATTTATGGCCTAGTGGGCTTCATAAAGTTTTATGGTTGAGATATTTTGAGGGAGATGAGAGCAATTTTGACTTGGTCTTGATTAGGAGGGTTTTAAGCTTGCTTAGGATTGTGCAAATGATTAGAGGATGGATTAGGATGGTTTAGGATTAGCTTAGGGATAGGCAAGTGGATGGCATTTAATGAGGGTGGGTGAAGGAGGAGATATTTGTTAACTTTGGCTTGGGTTAGTAAGTTTTAACCCATATTTAGGGAATGTGACAAGGTTAGGAGGGGATTAGGATTAGGTTTAAAGACATCTTCTAGAAGAGTCTAGACTTTGGATGAGGATAAAGACTTTCTAGAATAGTCTAGAATTTCTTAGGATGAGGATGAAGACTTTCTAGAAGAGTCTAGAACTTCTTAGGATGAGGATAAATTAGATTTTTAGGAAATAAATAAAGTTTTATTTATTTCAAGGGTTTGGGTTGAGGAGATATTTATTAAAAAAAATTTAATAAACATGAGGATTAATAATTAATCTTAATTAAATATTTTGAGTTGGGATTAGGGGTAGGAAATGATGGGATTAGCCTTTAATCAAAATTAAAGAAGGATTAGAAGATTTTGGAAGAGGTTAGTGGTCTTAAGGAAATTGGCCAAGTTTTGGGTAAAAAATAAATTTTTTATTTATTTTGGGTTTTTTGGTCAATTTATTAATTAAATAATTAATAAATAAGGAAATAATGTTTAAATAAGATTTAAACATTTTTGGGAGGGATTCCTTAATTAAATATTTTTAATTAAGATAAAGGGATTTAATGGCATAAAAATTAATTAATTAATTAATTAATTATTTAATTAATAAATGATGATGTCATCAGAAATTTTTTAGAAAATAAAAATACTTTATTTTCTAAAGGTTTTTAGGTGTCTACAGCTCTAACTATAGGTCTCAGGTATGATTACTCTATTATATTACAATTATTATATATCATTATATATTACAATTACTGAATATCATTTATCACCTATACTGCTAACACATACAACTATGGTACTTAAAGCCCTCATGATAGTAATTTTGTTTGTATCTATGCAATTTAAATGGTAATCGATTAGCAGTTCTTCCCCTACACTTATTGATTTTATTGCACAAACAAAAACGTCATTCCCCTCACGTACCTCATATATGCAATTGGGTTGCTTACTAGTTGAAGAAGGTCACATACTATTTATAAAACCTGCAATATTACCTATTGCTTTTGGTCTCCCATCAATGTACATAGAAAATCTTTTACTTTGATCATTTTCTTTCCGTTGTATATAATTAGCCGATACCCCATACCTACGCATACTTTTTTAATACCGAACAATCCGTATCCAATCATTGTAATTGTAACATGGACAGACATACTTGAAAAATTCGACAACTTTGTTGTAACCTACCTTTATCCCATCCATGGAAAATAGGCCCAAACCATGTAATTAGGATGGAGCAATGCAATATATCCTCTCATTAACACAAATTTTTTTGTTAATTGGAGGTAGCTCATTGGGTACCCATTCTTTCTCAATGTGTGAGTACCAAAAGTGAACCTTGATGTCGCCTTTGGTCTCATCATCATAAGAATATGACCCCCCATTAGCAAGGAAAAATTGCATTCGTTTATCAAATTTTTTTCTATTCTTTTGACCTCTAGTTGATCTCCCTATTTTAGCCATACTATATGTAGAGCTTTCATCTACTAGCTCCTCATTTCCCTCATTTGATGTAGATAGATCCGACAAGTACCTATTTGGAGGGTCCTACAATCCATCAAATGGAAAGAGAAAGTGACAAATATAAAATGTAGTAAGTTGAAAGTGATTATACAATTATATTTCTATATGAACCTTCTTTGTCTATTTATACATTATATGATTATATAATACGTCTATTTATTGACTTATACCTGTTGATCCATGTCACTGTGCACAATCCACACCAAACGGGTCAAATTTCCTGTAGTCAATTGACTGTTTGCAAAAAGGGTGACAATCAGACACAATATAAATATTGGTAATTGTAAATAACATATGTTGTAATCATTAGAAATGAACACAATAAATATGTAATCAAATTTCCTGAATATGTTAATCATTTACAATAAGTTAGCTAAAAATTACATGATACACGTCTGCTACAAATAACTTAGAAGACAACATAAACAATAGGCAACATTGCAAACATGAACAAATTTCCCTTATATATAGAATGCAAGATTGTCAACAGAAGGGGTGACAATGTACCTGTAGTCAATTGACTGTTTGCAAAAAGGGTCATAATCAGACACAACATAAACATTGGTAACTATAAATAACATATGTTGTAATCATTAGAAATGAACACAATAAATACGTAATCAAATTTCCTGCATATGTTAATCATTTATCTTAAGTTAGCTAAAAATTACATGATACGTGTATGCTACAAATAACTTAGAAGACAACATGAACAATATGCAACATCGTAAACATGAACAAATTTACCTTATATATGGAATGCAAGATCATCAATAGAAGGGGTGATGATGTTTGTAGTCATTGATTATCTTCTTCTTCTTCTTCATCATCATCATCATCATCACCGCCATCATCACCATCATCATCGCCATCATTGCCATCATCATCACCATCATCACCATCACCATCATCATCACCATCATCACCATCGCCATCATCATCATCATCATCACCATCATCATCATCATCATCACCATCACCATCATTTTCATCATCATCATCTTGATCTTCGTCATTTGCTTCTTCATCATCTTCAATATCTTCTTCTTCCATAACATTATACTTTATCGACCTTCCTCTTGGATCATGTCTAACAAAAAATGACCAACCCTATTTATGTGGAACCTCTAAGTAAAAAACTTCCTCACATTGGCTTGAAAGAACATAGGGCTCATCTCCAACTAGCTCAAATGACCTTGTATTGATCATTGTAAATCCATTATCATGTTGAATAACCGTTCTATCTGGATCATTTTGATTTAATCGTAACCTGTACCATTTGACGACGAATAGAACTACTTTGAAGGTGTTAAATTCACACTCAATTATATCATCCAAGATGCCATAGTATTGATTTTGAGATTGTTGAGGATGTATGTCATTTCTAGATGATATATTGGTGACCTCAAAAATTGCAGTTATCCCAGAATCATAGGTTTTCTTTGTGTCATCCAACCTTTTTATGCAAAAATTTTGGCCATGAAAGTACATAGCTTTGTGGTGCTTGACCTACAATTTTTGAAGTGTGTGTAAATTATTTTCATCGTGAGTTGATATGAAACATATGTCAAGTTATGATCATTAATCAATTTCTACGTACCTCTCCACCTCTTAAAACCTTTACTAGATCAACTACCATCGACATAACATTAGAATCTCCATTACGATGAGCTTCTGTAACCAATGAAGCAACACCTTCCCATGTTAATGAGCAGCCATTTTTTTGACATCGTTCAATCCATTCTATCATCCAATCAAAATTGTTCACAATATACAAATGTATTGCATCCCACTCTCGACCACCTGTTTCAAAAAAATACACCAATTAAAAATAACTTATATTGAAGATTTATAAGAATTAGTTAACTACAATAACATCTCAGATTTACCTCTCACTTTCCTCGATCTACCTTTGCCCATCAAGTACTCCCCTTTGAATTTGTTAATTGAATTGGGATCCCAAATACAATCTGCATAGATCTTTGCTGCAAACTTAGGAAGATATTCACTAATGTACACCATGGTCTAGTATACCATATATCCCTCCACAATAGAACCCTCAAGATGTGCTCTCTGTCGAACCAAGCCTTTCAAAAAATTTAATTTTCTCTCAACCATCCACATTGACCTAGTTGGTACAAGTCCACACAATTCAATCTCCTCAACTTGATGTATGAGGTAGTGTTCTTGTGCATTGAAAAAACTTGGAGGTAGACACTTTTGCATTTCACACATCAGAAGAGGAATTTTTCTCTTCCAATATTTTATATCTTCTTTATTGATTTCTTTAGATGAAAACTACCTCATGTATTTTCCAAGATCATATATAACCTGTTTGACATTTTTGGCAAAGTGGCATGGGAGAGATAGAGGTAGAACGTATTGCAATATTTGTAAAATGATCTTGTCAATATTTTATAAAAGAATTCAATTGAAACTACATGCAGTATATAAATATATAGTGAATACAAAATAACATGAATTACCTTAATAAATGTATGCCAATCATGTGTTTTCAACCCTGGCCCAAATTCACTTTTATTTGATACAACATTGTATATGTTTGCAGCAAATCCTGTGGGAAATTGTATTTTTTTTATGACTTCTTTTATAGCATTGCTCTGTTGCTCTGACAATAACCAACTAAGGGCACTTGTATCAATCTGGTCTCCATTTTTATTTGATCGAATGTCATTTTTCATTGCATGGTTGAATTCTTCAATGTCACTACAAGTTTTGACAATTTGATCTTTGTCACGCCTTCCATCCAAAAATTTTCCATAATGTCTCTGCTACATTCTTTCCAATATGCATAGGATCAAACAAATGCACAATTGGGAGTTGCTTGTAGTACAACAACCTAGTAAATTGCATAGGATAAATTTTTAGTCCTCTTGGAAGTTGGTCATTGATGTCTTGACGACCTTCACAAGCATCAATCACATCATCAGTAAACAAAACACAATATCGAAATATAAATTTGAAACAAAAACCATCAAATGGAATAACATTATCTTGACAATTTATTTTATTGTATGCCAACTTCCATAGGCGAGGTGTCATTCTCTGTGGCTTTGGTGTAGTCTCTTCTAGACCATTGAAAAGATCTTTTTTGGTAATTCGGTACTTATGATTTTTGTGCAAAAAGTGTCTATTCTCATCAAACACCTGCTTTCTTAAACTTTTTGAATGACGAGATTTTGTCTTTGGTCCACAAATTGGACATGAAAATTTACCCTTTTTTTGAAGACCTACAAGATTGTGTATAGTTGGATTAACTGTGTTAACTTTGACATACCAAAAAAGAGGTGTCAAGAAGAGAACATACCACAAAAATGTGTTAGCCCAGGGGCATCATGTATTGTCCATACAAGCATTGCATGAAATTGAAATTGTCTTTCTCCTATTGGTCTACAAATTTCATACATAGTAACCCCATTCCATAACACCACCAGCTCGTCGATAAGGGGTTCAATATATACGTTGATATCTTTAACTTGGTACTTACCTAGTTGAATGAGAAAAAACATTACATAATTATTTTGACCATTTGATGGATTAGTAATAATAAATTAATTTAGATGACCACTAAATAAAAAAATACTTGGAACAATCAGTGTCAGCATTATGTGCTCTCTCTTTATGGACAACCAAGGAGGTATGTTATTGTTGATAACAAAAATAGGCCACACCGAGTAAGCAGATCTCATCTCTCCATACGGATTGACACTGTCTACTGCCAATAAAAGCTTGAGATTACGAGGTTCTTCTTTAAAGTGTGGCCATTTTTTCTCTATTTCCTTAAATGCCAAACCATCTGAAGGCATTCGCATAATGTCATCTTGACTTCTATTGCGTGCATGGTAATCCATAAATTGTGCCAAGCTATTGCACTTGAATAATCATTGTAGACGTGGAATAATGGGATTATACTGAAGAACTTTGCGAGGCACCTTTTTTGTTAATCGATTTGATTGATATCTACTGATATGACAAGTAGGGCATTGTGTTGCAAATTCATGTTGTTTATGATATAAAATATGATCGTTCAGACATGCATGTATTTTTTGATACTCCATTCCAATATCTTTCATAATGGCAGATAATTCTCAGTACGAGCAAGGTAGAATGTTTGATGGTGGTAACAAACACTCACCTATCAACCTACAACCAAAAATATAATTGCTTAATTTAAAGAATATTAATTGCTACACGAACCCAATGTTAATTGTAAGGAAACTACAAGTAAAATAATGAAAGACGATGGCATACCTTAACATACGTGTCATTGCTACATTGGATAAACTATTCATAACCTTCAAGTTCACCAATAGCAATACAGCAGCAAGAAGAGTTGTTTTGGAGCCTTCAAATAGGGACTGTTGTGCCTTCTCAAGTAAAGGTACATCTAGCTCTGCATCATCATCATCATCATCATCATCTTGATCATCATGATCATTTTGATCATCATCATCTTCATCATCTTGGTCTTCTTCCATGGTATCATTACCTTCTACTTCAATATTCACACCTCCATGTTCCCTCATTTGGAAATCTGCATTCTTCGAATTGTCATGGTCCATAACATGAAACTTAGGGATGTTGACCTATATGAAAATGATGACCTTATATTAACCATGACCATGATGTCATCATCAAATCATGTCTTATGTAATTTATAAACTATTAAAATACATACCAATGGGTGATACTCGTTTCCCCCTTCAATGTAACCATGTTGCCTACAATGTTGCTCAACTGTTGTGATTAGATATCTTCGAGTCTTTAAGCCCTTACACATTTTGCAAGGACAATAACATTTTCCATCACCTTTTCTTTTTAAGTTAGACCACAGTCTAGCAATTGTCTCCCTATTTCTTTGTGCGTTGATATCGTCAGACATGGTCTTTCTTGAATGGAATGTCTCGTTGGTGGAAGAAGGATGATTTATTTGCAACCTACAGATGGAGTAGTAAGAGGAAGACACATATAAAAAGGAGTTAAGTCTCTGAACCAAGTAGGAGTTAGGACATGTTGGAGTGGGGTCAGCCCAAGATATTTTGGAATCTTGAAGAACCTAGTAAAGGGTATCTGGAAAGGTGAAAATAAACAAGTATTTTTACAGCTACAAAGGAGGAATTGAGAGCATTATAAATAATGAAGAAGAAACTTAAATCCATACAACTTCACCTCTATTTACAATTTGACCTTTCTACAAGTGAAATATGACAACATACAAAATTTCCAATCACATTTTCACTTTAAAAAGAACACCAAATATACCTTTGCTATAATATCTTCTTCAAATTCTTTGCTATCAGATTCTTCAGAACTGCAAGCTCCTGTGCAGAAAAAAGATGAGATGTACTGAGTAATTTTTGATGGGCAATATTTAAACAAATCAACTATCAAAAAATAATTTATGAAATTTAGTTGCTTTATTATGTACTGAAGACTTGGCAAGATGTTCCCAAGTCTATCTATAGAATGCCTATCTGCATGGTTGTTTGCAAATAGTCTAGTATGGTGCTGCTTTTGAACAACAACAAATGTCACTGGGGTTGGTAATTTGGCTCAAGAGATGCACAAGCCTGTTGACACCATAGAACTTTTAGTTCATACAACATTCAGCTGTCTTCTTTAACAAAATCCAAAGAGAACACAAACAAACTAATGAGCCATGTATATCTCAATTAAATAGCAAGTACTATAGTGAGTATTAGGAAACTAACTTTGCAAATAGCATCCAGTTCATAAAGTATTAGGAAAGTGACCTTGCTAATTAGTTTAACATAGATTGGTGAACAGAAAATTCGTAATAAAAATATGATTTTTTTCCACACTTGTTCAAACTATATAATGAAATGACAAAAATGAATTGTATACGAGTCACTCCAAACCCTTAGCTTTTAATACGCTTCATAGATGAGATTGCATTATATGTTTTGAACAAGATGTGGAAAAAAATCAAATGACATAGATATAAGCATTCTCACACCATGAGTGAAGCAACAATTGCATAAAGCTTTATTGCAAAAAAATTGTCAATATTATTTACATTGTACATACTTGTTTATATAATGCTTTAATTCCTAAACTAAGAAACTATAGCTAGTGTTCTAACCATGCATAAAAATAAAATTACAGTGCAGATGTATGAAATTATATGCATAACTACTTCTATACTAGTTTATAATACTAGATTATAATACAAAAAATCCTTATCTGAGATTTAGAATACTACTTTGATGATAAGCCCAAGGCTTTTGTGACCTAGACCAACACACAAGCTGATGGAATAAGATGGTCACATATTAAGGAGAAGAAAAAGGATCAAAAGTTTAGAGTTACTAACTCGAAAAACTTAAAAATGATCCCCTTGAGGTCTTATATGAGGGACTCTCATGCACATTAAAAACTACACATACACCCATATAGGTAAAAATTCAAAAGATGAAAATAAAAAGCCTGCATGCAGTTTGGCAGGCACTACTCCATGTAGGAACTATTAGTTAAATGGCACAATTCCCATCAAAACATGAAAAATTACCTACTAATTATTAAGAAGCAACACTTTGAAAAAAAAACTCAAGGGGCATATGGGAAAGTGATGAGAGGATTGCCATTACTAAGGGAAATCGACTCTTTTTTCTCATCCATATTGGATCTAGCGGATGAGATCCAACTTTAGGATATGTCCTAAGGATTTCTACTTCTCATCCACTGAAGAAAAGTATGTCTGATAATAACAACGTATGTCATTTGGTAAGCCAATAGAATTGCTAGAAGTCTTCACAATCTACTCCCTCCATGCTACAAGGCTTTTGAATGATCTCTTTCAATGCCTTATCAATGGATTCTCTTGCCTATTTTCCCTTGGATAGTTAAAAGCCTGATGGTGAGTGGAAGATACAAAACTCCACTATTGCTACACTAATAACAAGGTTAAGAAATGACACCCACAACCATTTTTTATCTGTTTCATAATCCTATATATAATTAAAATTAGTTCATACAAACTTCCATTGTATTTACCTATTTTCAATGGTCCAATTTTGAAAAAGCTGCTCTTGGTTCGATTGAGAAGTTCAAGAGGGCATAAAGTGTTTTAAGCACTTTCTAACTCTCCAACACACATCACAACTTGTGAGGCATTATTTGACACCCTACTATACTGATGCCCACCAAGATTTTGCTTGCAATACTTTATGTTGCATCATGTCTATATATATTCCATCTGCACATATTGAAATATAAAAACAAAAAAAATGACAATGAAAATAATTGGATGACACACAGCAGAAAAAGGCCTCATTTGGGGAAGACTCTTTGACAGTAGACAACTGAATACAGTAGGGCTTTATTAGCTCCTACCTGGCCAAGGAAGAATGCCTTACAAACAGTCTATACAAAAGCATGAGCAGAGAGTTAAAGAAGATTTTCTAGGCAAATAAAACAATATCCTTTCATTTTAAGATGATATATAAAGGCATTCTTCCAGAGAGGGGCCAACTCGGTTCATTTTGAGTTTGTTGGGTTTAACCCATAGGCACTACTACACCGAACTAGATCTCAAATAACCTTTATATCAGACCCAGATCCAGGGACTATGAGTGCCAAACTGATAACTTAGCTTTTTGTACAATCAAATCAACATATTAAAGACATAAAGCCATTTGTACAGGGGTGATATTTCCTCAAGTTTTCTTTGTTGCCAAATTCCTTTAGATAAAGATAGCTATTGTAAATATGTGGATAGATTCACCCAAGAATATCTCCTGTAAATGGAATTCCTTCTCAAGTTTGGAAGGATAACTTCACAAATATTGTAATGTAAACTTCTAAAATTAGTTCATTTAGACACAAAACCAACAAATGTCTGCCAAATCTTATGAGAGAGAACAAAAAAAAATGATCAAGAAATTGAAGTGGGTTATAGGATCAGACATTTCCATGTAATTATTTGTCTAAAAGGTTGAGCCCTATCTTCCTTATGAGAGCAGTTTTGGTTTGGATAATACATTATAAAGCAAAAAAGCTATGTTGTGGACTGAATCCTTTGGTAGATACATATCCGAATTAGAGAAGATTATAGTGCCAGGTTTTATTATAAATGTTTTTTTTGTGATTTGACTTCCATATCCTTGAATCTTGATCTTAATGTTTTGTTTTAATTTGTATTTTGATTATGTAGGTATAATGGGAGAGAATTTGGGTATGTATAATTTCTTTTGTTCCGCATAAAATTGAGCTTCAAATGAGGTTCAGGGGTGGACCCAATATCCATTTACATTGGATTTTCTGTAAGGTTTACAGTTTTGGCAGGTTCAAATTGCATTTTGAATGGGTGTCATGGGTGGTGGCAGCATTGCTCTATTCCAGCATTGCTTCAAAAATCCAGAGGTGAGTCATTTTATCCAATTAGATTGGATTTGCTGAAATTTTTTAACATTTTAGTTGATTGGAAAATTATTTTATTCTTTTAGTTGTCATCTTTTCTTAGTTTTCAATCTTATCCTTATTAGACATGGTTTTTTACTCTTGTTAATTGAGACTTTCACTCCTTTATTAATATTGAATCTCTAGGTAATCATTTTGTGTGTCATTACATTTTGCAATACCCCTGTCCCTGAGATGTTTTGGATATCCAGGCATTATATCAATCCTAGCTATGCATCCACATGGAATTTCATTTTAAGCCACTAAAATCTATATATTCAATGATATACTCCTCTCTAATTAGTTTCTGAGAAAATAGATACTAACAATATAATTACGTCGTGGGATTTATCCTTCTATGAAATACATAAACTATGAAATCTTTGAACTTAGGAAAATTTGACATATCTATCTATGAAGTCTTCAAAGATAACTGAAAATATCATGACTTTATCTTTGATGCCTTCATAGATCACACAAAGTGAATTTTTTTTTGAAGCCCTTGAAGATTATTGAAAATATTGTAAATTAATCTATGAATGCTTCAAAGATCATTCAAAAATAATTGTAAATTTTGATCTATGAAGCCTCCAAACATGACTGGGATCTCAACGCCAAAGAACAATGTGGCTGCATCATAGATCATCTGCTGTAAAAAAAAAACATGTTAACAAGGTTATAGTAGTATATTAGTTCATGTTAAGGGTTCCAATATCTATCTTCATAAGTCACAAAATATGATCATATCCCCCTTATTTCATTAATTTTCTATATCCGTTAGGAATGGTTTTTGAATTTTTATGTGCATTGATGAATTTTTTTGTGCATTGACTCTTTTCTAACAAAATGAATATGTTGAGAAATATTTTCTAACAGTGCCTTATCAACCATGAACATGGTTGTGAGGTAATATGTTTGGTGTCCAACCTCAACAAAAATTGGTTTCGTAGAATACGAGCATAGCATAATTTCATAAGCTATGTCAGCTTTTTCCCCTGCATGCTCCAAGAGGCTTGAAAATTATATTTGGAAAATAAATGTTGATGACAGTCCTCATTAATTATAATCCACCTTTTCCTATTCTATTTAGAATAATATTTACTCTTTTACATCTAATCTGTTAGTATATCAAATAAGATTTGGGGACATTACATTGTGATAGAGGAGTGAATCTAAGTAAGCAAAAGACTAGAACTACACTAGCAACCAAAGTAGGTCATTGAGTTACAAGCTCAATCACAATCACAATCACAAGAAATAGCTCATGGATAGATGAATGAAAGGGGGTATATTTTTTGGATGATAATAGCTCACAGAGACCACAAATCAGACTTCATAGTCCATCAAGCTTGAGTTCCCTTCTAACATCTCAATGTATCATACATTGAATACATAGGATTAGCAGCACATAGATCAGCAAAATGGAGCAATTCCAATTGACAGATAAATATGGTTAAGTTCATTTCCATCATCTTGGTGTATTAGACCCTTGATGTACAACAATATCAACTCATTGATCATGACATATGCTTGCAGTTTTACGAATTGACTATTTATTATTTATTCAATATTTTTAGGCATCTGTCCCAATTGATTTTGTAGCTCCAATATCTCTATTCTTCTGCATTACTATTTTTTGTTTTATTTTTCATTCTATGATTTGTTTCAATACATACATAGACTATTGTCTTAAGATTTCTTCCTTTTGTCTATTTCTTACAGGTAGCCCAGAAGTGGGTATTATAATGGGCCCAGATTCTAATCTGCCAGTCATAACAGCTACTGCAAAAATTCTCAAATCATTTAGTGTCTCGTATGAGGTTGGTTTGTGAAGCCTATTTGAATTGCACACAATTTCCTGAAGAATAATTTTAAGAAATGCTTAAGTGAATGGAATGCAACAATATTTGGTACAACACATTTTGATAAGATATTTGAATTCTGGTTGTGTTGTAGATAACCACTGAATCTTCTCATTGAACACCTGATGGAATGGTAGAATATGCTAAAGAGGCCCATGGAAAAGGAATCAAAGTCATAAAAGCAAGTGTAGGTGGAGCAACACCCCTGCCTGGTGAGTGAACCTCTAATGAATGAAATAATAATGTATAAAGTTATTTGTGCTTCACATCTCTAAAAAGAAAGAAAATGTTTAATAGGTTCTTGAATCTTTATTAATGAAATAATTAAGTTATAACACAGATGTGATAGCTTCGATGACTACACTTACTGTTCTTGGTGTCCCAATTAAAGGTTCATCATTGGATGAAATGGACTCCCTACTATCAATACTTCAGGTGTTTGAAATGCTAATTCATCTTTCATGTTTGAAATGGACCAAAAAAATAGATTTGCATGACAAGAGACAAGATCGTGAAAGACCATATCCATCCAAATAAAAGAAGGATAGACTAGAAAAAAAACTAGTCAAGTCCTACCACCAAAAAAAAGACACTAAGAGCTACCATTCTTCTTTCCCATAGATGAGATCGAATAGTCATATCAAAAGAGAAGACAAATTTAGAGTTCTTTTTCCTTTTTACAATAATCCAATCCTCTTTCACCTTTGTAGCCTCAACTTGCTAGAAAATGGAATCTAGTAATGGAGTCCCCACACAAATCAAAGAGCCAACAAAAACTAAGAAAACAAAAGCACCAATAGAAAAGGAACCAAAATTCACTAAATAGATAGTACTAGAAACACCTTCAAGAAGCATAGAAGAAGCACTAATTGAGTCCTTATCAAAAATATTAGCAAAACCATAAATTTGGAATGGAACACTATTACTTGTTGAGCCTACAAAAGAAAAGAACTAGTAGGAAAAACCAAAGGAGCAACAACATAATCAATAGTGCCAACAAGGACAATAGTGTATGCTAAGCCAGAAAAATGAGAAGAACTAGAAAGAAAATTCTCATAAACACCTACAATAGCACCATCCCCCATCCCAACTACACCTACCAGAGGAGAAGAAATAGGATAATCATGAGCAACCATCTAGGACAAGCTCAGCATGGATGAATTCTTCTCAATAGTATAATGTTGGAAAGAGTAATCTTCCCACTAAGAAACAGATCATTTAGACTTCACAAGGTCATAATTAGCAACAACGTGACATATTTTAAAGAAATTTCTACATATGAAGGGGATCCCTTCATAATTGAAAGGTTGAATCCAACTGCCCGGTGCCATGGCTAAGATTGAGCAAAAAATGGCAGAAAAATGTGATAAGCACCTTGATTCCTTGCCTCTACCTCGATTTCCACCTCTTCTCCTAAATTGCTTGTGCAGCTCCCCTGCGCGCGCTCCATAGAATCTTTCAAACCAGTGAAGACGAGAAAGATGGTGTTCACATCCGTATCCCAAGCGTATTCACATCCAAATCAAGATGCCCTACGAGTGATATACCTCCCGCCCTCTGCACTAATCTCCTCTCAATTTACCAAAATGCAATGAAATGGGCAGCCAAACCCTTATTTAACAAAACAATGAAATGGGCGGGCACAACTCTTTTTCATCTTGACATGTTCAACTAAGTGTTGGTCAAAATTTTGACCAACGCTAAGTGTTGTTCCAAATTTTGACCAACACGAGCATGGATTTTTAAAAAAAGAGATTTTTCCTTCCATATTGTGACCAATCTAAAACATTTTAATAAATGGTCACAAATTTTGGTCGCAAAATCGCCTCAAACGTGCTAGTGGCTTATTCCTCTTGTTGTTGTGGTTGTGCATGTTCTAGAAGTTTCTCTTTGTCAACTTAAGGTTCTACTTGAGATTCAGCTTGCCCTTTCTCAGGTTGTGCCTATTCTGGAGGTTCTTGGGCCTCAACCATTTGTTTCTATTCCCTAGAGGGTACCCTTTTCCTTTTCTTTGCCTTATCAGCCTTGAAGTACTCAACCTCCTACTCGTTTTGATGCACCATTTTCAACCTTATTGGGGATTGAGTGGGATAGGTTGGTACAGTGACCTTTGCACCTTTACCTTTCATAGGTTTGGTTGTGTCTTGTAGAGATATGGCCCAAGGAACTGGATCCACCCGAAATGGCTTCCTAATCCATTCCCTTGTCAGCTCAACCACATGTCTGGCCTGATGATTTATATCATCATTTTCCTCTCACCCAATCTCAGCGTTCATGATCATCCTGTTGTAGATTTTCTCTCTATTGTAAAAAGGATTCATGACTTTAGGTACATCCTTTTCCACAGCCTTGAGAAGAATCTTCATCTTCAACCCATTTTCTGCTAGGTATAGACTCATCCTATAATAGTCCCGTATATGGACATCATAGTCATCTATTGTATTCATCCAGTGATGTTCTATGGCATCGACATGCACAAATTATTTCCTTGCCAAATGTTGAACCATCCTAATGTTGTCAAAGAATAGGCAAGGGGAGTTGTAATCTTCCAAGGGATATTGATCCCAATCATAGTCAAAGGTGGCAATGTCATGCTTTTGGTTCACCTCCAATGCACCGATTGTAATTGGCCATACCCATGTCTTCTTATATTGTTTCCTCACTGTCATAAGTAGAATTGACTTGGTAGGCTATCTCCAAGAGTATGAGCTTGTCTGAAGAGTATCTCAGAAGCCTTTTGGGGTACAAAAGAGAACTAGCTACTAAAAGATACGTGAAGGGCTTGAATTGAATGTAGTAGGATCTTATTTCTATGATTCAATTTGTCACCTCTACTACCATTATTTTTGCGTAATCTTCTTCAATGAAGCTGATGATAGCGAAGATGAATCCATCATTAACCACTTTGTATTCTACACTCTGCAATGGGAGCTTCTTTCTCACTAGTTGTGGGTATACCACATAGGGCCAAGCATTTGCATCTTGCATGCTTCCCTTTCTTAACAACCCTAGATAGTCAGTAGTTTTGGCAGCTAGGAGGTATACCATGTATGATATCATATAGAAATGATGATCATTTTTAATGGCGACTAGTTGCTCATCCAAGTTATCATTTAGGATGGTGGCCTAATTAATGGGCATCTTGGAAACCCTTATGGTTTCAATAAAATGAACCATCCATGTTTGAAGGTGACTCGTTGCAAGAAGGCCCATTACTTTGCTAAGGAGGATGATCAAGTATCTGATGTTTTCTTTCATATACCCTCTATTTATATCTACCTTGCCTACTCTACAACCATGTCGATTAGAAATGAGGTTTGTACTAGTTCCTTTGCCTCTTTCTCATTCTCCCTATACCACCATTCTAATCCATCGTATGATATTTGAAGGTACTAGTTCGCCCTTGGAAGATGGAATACTTTCTCTATGTTTCGAGGTTGAAGGTCCAGGACTATCTCTCCTGTTACACTTTTTACTACCTTCTCCTCAGTCACATAATGTTCTACCAATGTCATTATCAATTCAAAAGATTGAATTGAAGTGGGATGTGATGCTATGTTCACTAGCCTAGACTAGATCAATGTAGAGACCATTGTTGATGCCTCCCTTGGTTTATTGCAAATGCTCATAAAGGCATTCCAATCAATATAGCCTACCTCAATGTCTCTAATCTCTACATGTCCATCTTGAAATCTTGATTTCTTTGACGCTCCTTAGTATTTGAATGAAACAAGTTTTGGTATCATTTTCTCAGCCATGGAGGATGACAATGATGCCATTTGATCTGCATGATAGAGGCAAACATTAGTCTTATGGATATCAGAAGGCAAAAATGAGACCTATAAAGAACCTAGACTAACTCCAAAATAAGTCAAAAATAGTCAAAAGGGACAAAAATGTAGTTCCCCCCCCCAAAATAACTTTTTTGAATCTTAGTGCACCTAGTGCACCCTTATAGGTGTGCTACTGTGCTTAATTAGCCTTTAACATGGCTTTGTGTGCAATTTCCACATGTGCACCTTAGGAAGGTGCGCACATGTGCAATGGCTTGTGCAAATGGGGGAGGGGGGGCTTAGTCTTGTTTAGTTTTCTTTATCTAATTTTTTTTTTTAATGTTTTGATTTTTTTAAAGGTTTTTGGAGTGTGTGAAGGTGTGCACATGAACACCTCTTTGATGTCTAACCTTGCTTGTTTGAGTATGCAAGGGAGGAGTGAGATTGCGGAGTAGCACAGGGTGTCCTTGTGCAAAAGTGCAACATCAGAGGGAGTGAAGTGTTGACTTGGTGGTTAGCACCTCCTTTAGGGTTTGTGACAGGGCTTAACCGCCTCTCATAGATTTGGGTAAGTCTTTTTTTTGTGATGTTCGTTGATAGCTCGAGCTTTTGGCACAATAGAAAACATACCAACAATTAGTATTAAAGCCTTGGGGCATCAGTTCAAATATTGGGAGGTCTCCTTCATTCTATCAGTGTGAAACCCTCAATTGGTGTTAACGGGGAGATTGTTGACTTGGTGGTCAGCACCTCCTTCAGGGTTCATGACATGGCTTAACCGCCTCTCATGTATTTGGGAAGTCGGGTGTTTGTGACATTCATTAACAACTCAAGCTTTTAGCACAATGACAAACATACAAACACAAAGAGCAAGTGAAAAAGTAGAAGGGGGGTATGGCCTTATATAGGCCCTGGGGTAACCCATGTGTGTACCCTCGTAGGTGTGCACCTTCAACGGTGCACACATGTGCATGTGCGCATCCCCAGAGCGGGGTACAATGTGTGCAAGTGCGCACTTGAAGCACAATAGAGCCCAAAACTAACTCTCTCTCTCTCTCTCTCTCTCTCTCTCTCTCTCTCTCTCTCTCTCTCTCTCTTAAGTGCCTGACCCTTCTTGGTCAAATATTGAGATTTCACCTATACCCAGGGGAGGGTCCAAAATGATCAGGGCTCCAGACTAGAAGCCTCAGAGGGGAGTTCAAAACTAGGGGTCCCCATTTTCTGCATGAAAATGGGGTGTGCATTGTGGAACCACAAGGTATGCTCTACAATTAGTTATGGTTGGGGAACATGTTTTGTTTTCATTTCCTTTCTACAAGTAAACAAGAGCCAGAGGAGAATAACTTTGTTGATCTTGATATGTAGGAATGTATTCTTGTTCGCTTTTTGGCCATTCATGTAAGTTCATTCTTATGAAATTAGATTTTGTAGACTGGACATTAGTTTGTCTTGTCCCTTTCTCAACGTGTTTGGGTTTCTAGAAACTGCATGGTGGTTCAATTACCTTTAAATTGGCTTACCTTTTATTTGTCTTAAATGTGCACACTTTTATATGAGATTGGGTTTTTAGTAGTTATGAAAGTTATCTGCTCCTTGACAATAACCAAAGAAAATTTCAAGGTCTAAGTGATATTCAAATAGTTTTGATAGACTTACAAGACAAACCCACATGATACAAGGAAAATTTTTACCCCCCTAACAAGGTAAGGATTTATGTGTAATTTTTTACATTTTATGTGTACAACCGTATGTGTATTCCTTTAACTATATGTTTTTAGAGCCATGATCTGTTGTCCAAATTGGTTGGCGTTATTTATTATTAAATGTATATTAGTTAATAAATTGATTTTTGTTATTGATTTGTGACTATAACTCATGTATAAGAATGAAAATTCAAACAATTCCTTTTGTTTTTATTTGCATGTCCCTTCTCTTAAGCATGATGAAAAAGTAACAAGGGAGAGTTTGGTCTTGTTGGAATATATGGAGACCAATTTTGGAGGGCCTAAACTACTTCCCACGGTATATGATGCCTATATTATTTTCATTGATTTTATTGTTATCACATGTCACGATCTTGTTAATGATATTCATGGTCACATTGCTAATACCCATTAAGGTATTTCCATCATCTAGACCTTATTCATGGTCATGTTACTAATATGCATGATATTCATGGTCACATTACACCATGAGAGATACAAGCATAGATATCACCTTATTGTGATATCAACAATAACCATCACATCACATGACATCCCTATGTGATATTTACTGTAAGGTTTTCCTACTGAAGTACATGGACCTAAATCACAATCCTCTAATCACTATGATTCTCTCCCTCTAAATCAATAAGAGCAAGATCCTCGGAGATACTCGATCTGCATCTTGATTTCTTTTAAATAACAAAGAGGCTCACTCACATGACGAGAGTAAGTAGTTTAGCATCATGCTCTTCCTTCAATACATACTCTCAACCTTCTTGTGCTTTCCAATTCATCCTAGAACCATTTTAAACAAATTAGTAATAGTTCATGGAATCAAAAAATAATGAAACTTCATAAAAGATTCATGAACAGTAAGAAATGTTTATCTCTTTAGCTGACCAATAATATATCTAGGAAGAGTCAATAACTCTGAGGCTCCCTTTCAGAGAGAATGATAAACTGTGGAGAAAAGCATCATTACTAAAGTTTTAATCCTTCTATGGATAGGCATATAGACCAGAAGCGACAAAGGCTATGCACAACTCCATTCTTGAATCACAATTATAACATTCATGTGTCAATTTAGATGCATCCTCTTCATGAACAAAATAATGTAACCACTATGAATGTTATATAGGAATCATCAAGAAAAGACAACAACCTATCATGGAGACTCGCTTTAGAATGCATGCATGCATTCATCCTACTATCACAAGAATACATAGAAACTTAGATAAAAGGCAACGATGTATCAAGGCTTATGTGTTTGAGATCCAAGTTATAAAAGATCCAACTTGAAACTTGTATATTGAAATGACCATAACAACATGCATCTAAGTATTATAAAGATTGCAAAAAAGAACACATAAATAAGGATCAAGTCATGAATTGACATGCTCATCTTCTATCTTACCAAGATTTTCCACGTAAATTTGAATCATATATTTGTGAATACATACACTAAACCATCAGCATAACCTAATGATGTCTATAACCAACTCAAAAAAAGGAGGTAATATTCAAAACGATATCATCAGAAGACTTAACAATAAAGACATTGGGAGAAAACATACACATGTATGTATAGCACGGGATGCACAACATCAAATTTGTTAGTGCCAAGAGAATTCTTAGTCAACAAATGTGAACCTAGTGTACATCATCAACTTCATAATAGTCATATTCAAAAAGGTAATTCAGACAATGATAAGAAAAAACAATTAGTAATACACCGAACTAGTTGCAAGCAATAAAGTTCACAAGTAAAGTTATCTCAACAAAAAAAAAGTCTATACTTCATCGAGCAAGAAGAGCCCATATTTATATCAATCAATGAGCAAAAGAACATGAGATTGTCATAGGACCCTACAAGAGTCATATTGATGTCACTGTCATAGGAACATACAATAGTCAGATTGATGTCACTACCATGGTGATAACGAATCAATTACCTGGGATTTTCAATCGATCAACCTTGGAGATTGTAAAAATGACTTTGCAGGAAAAGTAGGTTTTCCTCTTCAAAATGAATCTTACATTGATCAGAACTCACAAGTTCCATTTAAACTCTCTAATTGATTACAAAACCCAATCAGATCAAAATCGAAGAAGTACTAATAGAATCAATAACTTTCAGCAATGAAGTTGGGTACCTTATAGTGATGCCATAATATTCTTACCAAAGTTTATCTCCCTATTTGTAATCAGAAAGGTTCTATTTTAAAATCTAAAAACCTTTTAAGTCTTCCAATTATATTTGCTTGAAAAGCAATTAGCATAATGTAATGTATATAATCATAATGACGACCCAACTAAAGAAGTAGCTCAACTAGATTAAGTTAATACATTTCTTCTTCATATCAATGATCAGAAGAGCATTCCAGAGCTATGTTCATAATTTAGATAGTCGTTATATTTGAAAATCATTTTTTTCAATAAATCAGACCACGTCAGAATTCTGACGGCAATGTAATATAGGCAATGTTTATTTCCGACAGGGATGGATAGCCATCAAAATTCTGATGGAAATGTAATATTGGCGACGTTCATGTTCAACAAGGACGTTATACTCCCAACATCGTCCCTGTTAGAAATCATTGTGACTAGTTGTCAAAATTCTGAGTGTAATTTCCGACAGGGTTTTTGTACCACTAACTCTGACATCTACTTGTGTCAAAATTCTAACAGTTAGCCATTGGAATTTCGAAAGTTGGCCATCAAAATTTACCACCAAATGTCTGAACAACTATTGTTAAAAAATTCCAAGTTGTTTTTAATTAATTATGTGTTTCCTTAATTGTCTTACAAACAAAGTTATTTATTTCTCACTTCAAAGCTCAATAGGAACTAAAGTAGAAGTTTTATTTTTCTATCAAAAAGACGATGGAAAAGTGATTCTAAATTATTTTTGGTTATTAGGTCACTTTTTTTAATTTATATGAATTTTGTAATCATTCTTCTTTTTTGTAGATTTATAGAGTATGTTAGTTTTTGTTGATGTTTCTTGGATTGCTGCAAATGTACATGCATTGTCTGTTGAGGTATATGTTTTTCATATACAACATCCTCTCATTTATATTGAACATAGGTTATTGAATAGACATGTATATTCAATAATCAAATAATTAATTTATATAAACTTAATTATTGTTACATACATACATACATGCATACATACATATATATATTTCTCATATATAATAAGTTTATATCTCACATAGAATTATATCTCATATAATTACATGTATATCCAAAGAGTTATCTAACAGAAGCTACCAAAGATTAACACTCCCTCTTAGCAAGGGAGGATAAACACAAGACAAATATTACACCATTGGTAATATTAAAGATATCTCAGAAGTTTTTCACCATTTAATATAGCATACGATATCAAGAGTATTGATCTTCAGAATATCAACATATGATATTCATCAATTTCTCAAACTAGGGTATGATATCACATTTGATATCAAGAGTCTTGATCTCCCAGAATATTGACATCCGATATTCATCAAGTACTCAAAAACAAGGTTTGATATCAAGAGTATTGGTCTTCCAAAATATCAATGATATTCACCACTTACTCAAAACGTTTTGATATCACATTTGATATCAAGAGTAATGGCCTCACATTATATCAATGATATTCATTACTTACTCAAAATATTTAGATATTACATTTGATATCAAGAATATTGGCCTCCCAGAATATCAGTGATATTCACCAAGTACTCTAAGAGTAATGGCCTCCCAGAATGTTGAGATACAAGACATTCACCATTTACTCAATTTATTAGATCTCATAATACAAGTTGATTGTTAGATCGTCACCTTACAACAACTTCTCCCAAATACAAGTGATATCATTTGGAAGTTGTCACTTCCTCATAATGTACACAGGGGGTAGGCCAAAATATTCATGAATCATAGTCCCATTGACTGCTATAATGTATCGATCACTGGAGAATCCATCTCAGCATGTTTTACTCCCTCTGAGTCAATACAATCAAGATCAGCAAAGGTAGATCAAATCACATCCTCTATCTCGCTCCCTCTCTTTCAAGATTGCCCATAACAAAATGTCAGGCTTCCTCTGAATCTCAATCTCTTGAGCTCCTCATCTTGTAATACTTATGAGGAGTGTTAAGCTCCCTCTGAGCTTGATATTAATCCTCCTTATTCTGCAAGAATATTCTCAGAAGAAAAGATCAAGGCACATATTTTATAATTATTCTCAATAATAATATTATTTAATTATAAGAACATTTAAAATTTTGATTCTATATTTAATTCTCAATGAATTAAATCTATTCCAATATTCGACATAGTTATTAATATACTTAAAAAGTGAGCATTCATATTATACGCTTGGTTCTAAAATTTAAATTAAAACCAACACCATTCCCTACTTAGGAAATGATCCTTATTTAACTCACCTTTTATTCTATTGTAAGTATTCATTATATTGTTCTTAGATTATATTATAACATATCTAAATATTTTTATAAACATAACTATTTCTTATGAATAGAATTCTAATTGCATGTTATTCTTACTTACCTTGCCCGATGGTGACATGGACCTTCGTAATGATGTTCGGTTCACTTTATATTGGAACTTTAACTTCCAATTTGTGTTTTCTCACTTTACCATCTTTCAAATGGGTTTTGTGGCTTGAACAATATATACGTTAGAGTTTATTCTCCAAGCGGTAGTTATATGAACTCGAAAGTCCGTCCAATGGGGTTGTAGACGCAGGCATCAGGGATGAAAGCAGCAGACGGGAAAAGAAAATAATGGTAATTTCCATAAGACTAGCCCTTCTTGAAAAAGCCGCGAGTGGCCTCAGAACCCTAACCTTCGTGTGGGCAACCGTTGTCCTCCTCGGCGGCTTTGCGATCAAATTAGAAAGGAAGGATTTCTAGCTAGTGACGATTATACTTGTAATTAAAGGCACCTACATCTTCAACCATAGCCACGAGCTTGAATGGCAGCATGAGACCACCTTGACCATGGCCAAACTCAAGAAGGACCCCAAACAAGCTAGTTTCAAAATCCTCAATGCCAACCTTTTTTTTTATTCTATTCGGGACAAATTATTCTTGGCCCAGAATGTCACCTTGCAAAAGGGAAGATCTGAATGGGGGCGCACCTACAATTGTCAAATATTGAAAAGAAACAACTTGCCTAGTCCAAATAACCTGTTTGTGATGTTATTTTGTCTCTGACTGTACCTTTACTAATCCATGTCACTTTTTCCTCCAATAATTTCTCTTCTATCATATCTTCTATTCCTTCTAAAAATAATATACATTTGAACTTGGCTCTGATACCATGTTGATGTTTCTCGGATGACTGCAAATGTACTTGCATTGCCTGTTGAGGTATATGTTTTCCATATGCAACATCCTCTCATTTATATTGAACATAAGTTATTGAATAGACATGTCTATTCAATAATCAAATAATTAATTTATATAAACTTAATTATTGTTTTGTGTGTGTGTGTGTGTGTGTGTGTGTGTGTGTGTGTTTCTCACATAGAATTATATCTCGTATATAATTATATGTATATCCAAAGAGTTCTCCGACAAAAGCTACCAAACATTAACAGTTATACTTACATTTCTCAAGAGTCAAATTAAGTTGTTGATTGCTTGGTTAAATGGACTTCATGATCTTATTGATGGGGAAAGAGCTCCTTGTTGAACTCTCCTTTTTGTATCTCTTTTTATCTTAATAAATTTTTACCCCTCTTATAATGTAAAAATTTAGCATGAACTATTAAACTAATATACCTAGATACATTAAGATACATATATATAAAATGTTAAGATAGATAAGTGATATATATATAATTCGAGTGCATAAAAATTTATACATAATGTTGAAATATTTGTGTATGTATAGATTTTTTATAAGTTTATTCGAAAAAAAATGAATAATACATTAATAAATTTGTTTTATTCACAATCTTAAGTCATATTTTTGAAAACATATTTAAATAAAAAAATCTCATCTTAATTTTGATAATTTATTTTTATGTACAGCTATTTGATAAGATTCTAAAAATCTCATCTTAATTTCATAATTTATTTTTATGTACACCAATCTAATAAGATGGTGTATGCATAATTAATTGACCTAAATTGAAAGTAAAAATAATAATATCTTTCTTTAATAAAATATTGTATACAAATTATTGAAAATTAAATTATTTTAATTAAATAATCAAACATCTCTTCCTTAAATTATTCCATCTATTTCTCTAAAAAATTTCTTTACATTTACTTTTACCAAATGTAGCTCATTTTCTCTATTTCTATTAAAACAATTACTTTTAATAAAAATCAATAGAATCAAACATTCTTATTAAGAACACTAATAACGATTTAATTATTATCTAATTTTATTTATTTGTAAACTAAAAAATTATCAATTAATTTAACTGACTTTGAAATGAATTATATTATACATAATACTATGCATACAATTGTTTATAGAATTTTTTTTTTTAAAGTACCATCAATCTAATTGCCTTCATACTATAAATATGCAGATAATATTATTTTCAAATCGTCTACAATGTCAAAAATACTATATATCATACACTACAAAATATTTTTATTTTATTTTTTTTCAAACTCCATACTCTCTACCTTAAAATTCTGATTTCATTGTTCTGAAATATCAGATTTTCCGCTTTTACAAATTAATTATCCTTATCTCCAGTTTGTTGCAGTAAATGTTGCATGGAAATTCTTCTTTTCTTCCCTTGCCCTCAAGCTCTTTTTCTGTCGTAACCTCACCCTCCAATAAACATATAAAATCCATACCACAAATACAATGGCACTCCAGATTGCATACAGCAGAGAAACAATCTTTCTAATCCACTGAACCATCAACCACGCCATCAACCAAAATAAGTAACAAAGACTGCAACTGCAATTATAATTCATCCATATTGGTCTTACATAAATAAAGGTCAGAAGCAGACCATCTTTTGTGTAAAGCAGTTATATTTTTTAATGGATTCTAGGCTGTTAATAATACAGATCTTGACATCCTTTTTGAAATGGTTTTTCTTTGGTATCCTTGCCTTTATGATCAATGAGATTTTGGACTTCAAAAAACAGCTTGCAATTACATTGTCTGCCTTTTTAGCTTCAACTTCGCGCGAACTGACTTTTTGGTTCCCTCTATCAAAATTGTCTTGATGCCTTTCGAGAATTCTGCCAAATAATATGGGACCATTTTTCCCGAAGTATGATGGGTTGTCTAGATAATCTTGCTCCTTTTTCTTTGTCAATTGAGAAGCTTATGGTCACTTATGTCTTGGAGATCTCAAGTAAAATCCAATACGGTTATACTATATCTATCCACATATCAAATTATTTTGTCATATTACCATTTTTATCCAGAATTTAAAGGTTTTGACATATCCTGGCATTGAAGAATTTCATTTGTTAACTAAATATTGTTCTTGTGACAAAGTAAGTTTCAAATATCAAGTATGTACCCCAACAATACTTCCCTCCATTCTTTTAATATAGAAAATTTCCATACTTTCAATCATATCTTAATAACTAGGTTACCATTCTTATTTTTATAGTTTCTTAAGATTTATTTCTATATGTTCTCTATGAGATACTCTTATTTATTAATCCTTGTAAACTTAAAACTTTATATTCATATCAAATTATTTTGGTTTGTCATTCTGAATTCAACATATTTTTGCGAATTTTTTTCCAATTATACATTGCCTCCCATAAAGATCAAGAGCCAAACTAGAGGCTCAACCATTCTTGATAAGTTCACAAGCATTCCCATCCAGTTTTTTCCATTTTAGCATGTATTTGGACGATTACAATTGCTTAAAGATTTCATTCTCCTATTCATTTTTCTTTCTATTTTTCACTTCAAAGTGCAAAAACTAAACTAATATTTCAACAATTCCATATATCTTGGTATCTTATCTTAATAAGATAAATTTATCTTATCTCCTTATTTCTTGTCTATGTTATTCTTGTTCCCTATTGTGCACAAGATTCCAAGATATGGTGCACTTCCATAAATTTTAACTTTTTTAGACAGTACATGAGGTTATCATGATAGCATGTAAGGACTGTAATGCATTACATAAATGCCCACACAACATGATAGGGTTATCAGTTCCCTTTATTATGATGTTTCTATTTTACATTCAATTTATCATTTAAATGTAGAATGCACAGAGGAGAGATAGAGTTCGCTATAATATTATGTAAGTTATATGTTTACTTAGCAATAATGATCAACCATTGTGGTATTCCAAGAACAAATAAGGTCCATGTGTCGTATTTCATTCTCCTCAATATCTATAAATGTGCAACTTGAGACTTCAAGTGCATATCTTAAGTTACTCATAATGAGGATATGCAAAATTAAACAACAAAATGATAAAGTCTAGAAATAATAAGTTCAAATAATTCCTATATTTTCTAACTTCCATTTATTGACTCTTACACTTCAAATGAAGATAAATTCACATAAGTAAGAAGATACATTTGCATGGGCAACAACTTATAGCACAACAATAAAATTGTGAGCCTCTCATTTGAGAGGTCTTGGGATCGAATCTACTTGAGCGTAACAAATAATAATATTTACTATTATAGGCTCTAGTTCATCACCCATCAAACCCCCCTATTGACCTTGGTGATTCGGATGTGGAGCTTGGAGGTGGGTACATACACTCTTAGGAGATTGTTCCCAACCCTAAGAAGAAGCAAATGGCAAACATAACTTTCAATGTCAAAGAGGAGGATTTGGGTTATGGATCCAAAGAGAGTGGAAAAATTAAGGGGAGTAAGTCAAGCTAAAAACCAAACGCAATCAGAAATAAATATGTGGAAGGAGAGAAAGAGTTTTCAAAGTCAGAGAGTGTTAAAGTCATCCCAGAGGATATTACTATTAGCAAGTTAGCTACAACAGATGTCAACTAGTTTTGAAATACTATTGTGGACCTCCCTAATAAGAAAGACAATGAGAACATCAAGTACACCTCCCTCATGATTGCTACTCCCCCCTTGGCCTTGCAACCAAAGATTCTACCTCCTCAAGGGAAACAAAATTGTGGATGATTTCTCTAACCCTCCTTTAATGCAAGATGTGCCCATTGAAAAAATCAGTATTAAATGTCAAGATTTCAACCCTTTTGTGAACCTAAAGAGCCTTATAAAGTAGGTGGAAATTTCAAATGGTATAGTCTCAAGACTTGGATGAGAACTACAACACCCTTGTCAATTTTTCATCAAGGCGATGCACTCTATTGCTACACATTGCAACTTCAACAATAAAATGAGAAGGGCTCAAGTGAAGGTGATGAGGGCAAGTCCAAGAGACTGTATAGGTTTTTGGTTGATGATTCACTAAGGGGGTTACTTTCAAAATTGTTATCTAAAAGCAAGGGAAAATTAGGTTCTATCCTCTAGTTTTTAAATATTTCATTTTGATAAGTTTGGTCTCATTGTTGTGTGTGGCATTAAAAACCTTTTTAATCTATCTTGATTAATAACTCTCTTAGTAGTAGTAGTGGTTTTTATTATAATTTTAAGTAGTAAGATGAACTATGAGAGACTCTAATTATACATTCATTAAATTTGTTACTTATGATTTGTATGGTGGGATTTTTTATATTGAAAAGGGGAATAGACTAATGTGTTGATATTCCTTTTTGTTGTTGTTAATTTGCTGACAAAGACTCTGCCTCTTATTGTGCCATAGGGTCAGCTCTCATTTTGACTTTTTCATCATTTTTTCAATTTTGTTTCATACAATCATTATAATTACTTCTTTAATTTTGATCAGTTGTTTACTTAGTTTAAGTACATTATCATCAAAGGAACTTTCATAATTTTAGATCTCATAATTTTGGCTTTTTCATCATTTTTTCAATTTTGTTTCATAGAGTCATTATAAGTACTTCTTTAATTTTGATCAGTTGTTTACTTAGTTTACATACATTATCATCAAAGAAACTTTCATAATTTTAGATCTCATAATTATAGTCAATCAGATACTATTCACAACAATCAACAATCTCATTCTTGTCACATATAGCTTAGACAACTTTTCTAACCTTAAAATTACACACTCCTATAATTTCACATTATGTTTGGGCTTTGATTTAGCGTCTATACTACCAAAAATATTTTAGCCTCGACCTTTTTACAACTAGCAAGTGTTTTCAATATTTTTCAAAAAGGAATACTTGCTGGGCTTTGATTTAGCGTCTATACTCCCAAAAATATTTTAGCCCCAACCTTTTTACAGCTAGCAAGTGTTTTCAATATTTTTCAAAAGGAATACTTGCAACTCTATCCTTATATCGTGTCTCCGAGGAAGCTAATATAATTTTTTTTACATATTCATAAAATGGGTCTGAGATTGCACGATACCAAGTGTAAAAGCACGTGCCATAGACAACCCAACCACTGTAGTGATGGTATTTGTAGAACCTAAAAACTGAATAGGAGCTGAACCTTCCAAGTACTTCCACCGTATTAGTTGCCTATAAACGGGAACAACAGTGCAACATTTGCACATTGCACTTCATATATATATATATATACCAAACAAAATACTTCCATACCTACTCTCAACCCCCTTCAAAACTCATGCAAATATATTAAATTCCAAAAGAAAAACTCATTGCAACGTGTAAATAGATCCATTTGCTTGCCTCTTTTCTGGAAGCATTATAAAACTAACATTCATTATGAACTCTCAAAATATGTATTTGCAAAGTTTACCATGTCCTGGCACCCACATAAACATGCCAATGGCATGTTTATTAGCTTCGACATTTCCATAGTTTTCCTTTCAAGCAGTTTTCAAATGAACTATGCTAATTTTTATCAGAGGCAAAATAGTTGTACATACCCAACTAATTCTACATAAACAGAATGGTGTAGGTTTACTACAATTAACCAACCAATTCCAAAGAAACATTCTGCTTCCAACCAGAGTAGATGTCATTTTTTATTTTTAATGCATAAGATTTCTGCTGATGAACCTTATAAGCCATTTTTCTAAAGGTTATTAAATTCTGGTTTTTATGCTCAACCCATATGTTTTTTAAAGACACATAAAATTAGAATCTTACGTCCCAAAAGAAAACAACCATAACCAAATGCCTCCAAACTTGGTCTTCAAGATTCCCTCGATTATGCAAGTCTTTGCAAATTAACATTTGTGTTACAAGCACAACCAATGAATGGCTGCAAATTGTAGCCTGTAGCTATCTGCATGGCTGGCATTTTCAGTCTCAATGTTCAGAAGGAAATCGACTCACAAATAGACTCATTTGAATTTTCCTTCTTTTCTAATCATATTTTCAAGTTACACATAGTGGAGTCAGAGACATCCAACAAGCCAGAAAACCTGTATTTCTGTTCAAACTATACATATTATTGGAGCACATTCTACCAAAATTATAGTCACTCTTCCAAATCTTTCATTCGATGAATGCTAAATTTAGTTTCACCTGTTATCTGGCTAGAACTCCATCTTGCTCACTATTTTGCTGACATTACTTGTCTCATTTTTGCCTGTAACACTAAATTTACTTGATCTGCTGCATTTTTCTTTTCCGTAGCAACCTGGACATCAAAATCAAAAACTCATTCTTTATTGCTTCAAAATATTGTGTGGCAGTACTCATATTTACTGTGATATCAGTTCTTTTACTCTCAGATGGAAAACTCTCACACAGCAAAAACTTGCCAAACCCCCAAAAAAAACTCGGGAAAAATTTGGCCAGTTCTTAAAAAATACTCGGGGAAAAACTGGCGAACCTAAAAAATACTTGCAGTTCAATTAAAATTTCATTGTTTTTTACAAAATTCAATGAAAAGATGCATCCCATGAGTTAATTAATGAGAAGACAAAAGAAACAAGCAGAGTTTAGATATATATAGATGCAAAGTGGGTACAAAATCACATTCTCATGCAAAATGTTGATGGCAAGAAGCAAAATAGTAAATAATTTCTATAAAATTAGAAGTAAATACATCATTGCAGTTAGTTTCTATACAACTAGAAGTACATACATCAGAGTAAATAGTTTCTATAAAACTAGAAGTAAATACATCATAGCAAAATAGTCCAAGAGGAAGTTTCAGCAATTTTGGCTTGCCGGAAAGTAATGTTTGTCTTGTGTAAGAGCAAGTGGTTGAGCTAAGTCTGCCAGGACTCAGGAATATAGAATTGAAACTGAGTGATCTCTGAGAAAATGAGTTAGAATAATTAGAAAGTCCTTGTTCCAGCTTCAAGTTGACCTCAAATTGCCATGACAGGTTGTGGGAGATTACACTACTGAAGGCACGTTGAATCCTGAAATTTGGCCAAGCCTAGAAACTTTTGAAAACCCCAAAATCTAAAATCTGTATTTTAACTACTACGCAGCTGAAAACTATCTCAAACATCTTGACAGTATTTATAAAAATATAACTTAAAGGCTATGGGAAAAGTAGAAGTAGAGGGTCTAGTCCTAGAAGTTTGTAATAGGCTTGACTATGCGTCCTCATTCTCAGTATGTCAAACTAAGTCTGTGGCTTGTCCTCCATCTTGGATGTAGCCCTGCCTCTAGCTTCTCCTAGCACTAGCAATGACTACTAATTTAATTCAATGTGATCCAATGTGAAACTAAATCCACTACCCTCCTCCATAGCCTACCTCTCCAAATCATTGATGTCATCTTCTTCAAAAACCCCCACAAATCCACCTCAAATCCATAGAAATCAGATTGCAAGTGTTTGGATTACAAGGGTTTGGAAGACTATCTTCCCTCTCAGCAAAATACAAGTGAAGAAATGAGAAATGAAATTAATTTCGGTCATTTTTTGCCTTTAAGTGCTGTTATAAAACTACAACCAAGTTTTTAACAAAAACTCGTCAAGTTTTTGGCAAAAGCTCGATGAGTACTCAACCAGTTTTGACCAAAAATTTGGGGAGTTTTTGTTGCTAGTAAACGTCTTAAAACTCACCAGGCCAGGCTAGTTTTTGCAACTCGGCGAGTAATCTGCCGGTAGTAAATCTATGATTTTATTGTTGTGATGGAATTGGTTTCATAAATATGGATGCCATTAATCATTTATGGACTTACAAATCCTAGATGGTAAATATTTGATTCTTCAGCATCAGCATCACCATGTTTATTCTTAAAATTCATGAAACAATTTTAATTGCTTGTTACAGAAAATATGTAACAAGTTGATACTGGATGATCAACAAAACATACGTAATGCCTAAGCACATTTGACCAGTGGGGTACGTCCAAAACACTAGAATGCAAAAAGTACAAACATTGGAGTACTGTACCTCAACAAGTTTATCATGATTTGCCTTGAGGAAGTTTATTTTTCGCTCACAGTATTCTTTTCCTTGAGGCATGCTTTTCTGATACAGAACAAAAGAGTTGTACAATAAGAGAGTTGCAACCAAACATATGTAATCAAAAGTTATCATGAAAAAGAGAGTTCTTTTTAAGTGAACTGAGGCCTTCCATAATCTATACATATCTTATCAAAAGTATTATTCCGCACGTCAGATGCAAGATACAATCATGAGCATAAACTGACTAGAGAAATTACCAATTAATTCTGCCAATTAGGCTCTAATTTTCAATGCAAGGCACAAAGTTACAAACTATCCATGCAACAGTGCAGAGCTCAAATATGAAAGCCCAACACCCACATGAAACAAAGGTACCAAGTTGAATTTCAAAGTAACAATAAAAAACCCTTTTTGAGATGGGATTAATGCATTGAATTGAACTTCAAGATAAGTCATGCAGTAGTCACAAATATAGCCATTGTAGTAGTCATTTCATATTCAATACTAGTTAATACTCAGGGAAGCAACTATCCAATCAAGACAAATAACCTTCTTCCCATACAACCACACTACACAGAACCAATACAAAAATAAAAATCAGTGTGTGAAATCAAGGATAATGCATGACAGCGACATGGCATTCACCTAAGAGCCACGAAGGAGAACCCAAAGTACGAACCATGTAATTCAAATACAAAAGATGACAAAAATAAGAAAAATAAGTAGTGAAATCCGTAGCCTAAGCCTATTTTATGTCTTAACCAACTAAAGACTCTCCAAGGTACCTATTGCCTACAAAAATCATTACCTGAAGTAAAACATGCAGAAAGGTAAAAGAAACAACAAAACAATACTCAAACAGAACAAAGAAAACATAAATGAAATAGAAGAAAATGCTGGATCAGAAAAGAAAAAGACAGTAATTGTATATCATTTGACAATTTCAAAATAAAGCACAAACGTGTGTCATTCAATAATATAAAAAAAGATGTGCATCTTAAAACACGGTGACCATTAAGGAAAGGGGAGTGTACTACTACACTTACATTTGGCTTTCAAATGCTACATATCCACAAGAACATATTATGAACATGAATAGAAAAATAGTGGTAAGAAAAAATATAATTACAATGTACACATCTATATAAATAACAAATATTTCTATAGCATCTGACAAAAACATTCTTAAATACCGTTTGCAAGCAAGAAGTCTTTCAATTTGTTTAAAACAAAGGCAAGGGGGTTGAGCGGAGAAATGATGTAGGATAAAAGCTCTCTACAACAGATAATTCGTACATCAACTTACATATAAAAATGAGATCATGGGATGGATACTGAGTGAATTTTTGAGAAAGGCTTATCAAGACAACAGAGCTGAGGAACAGCACTCAGGCACTCAGGAGCCAGGTCATTCAGCCCCGGCTCTTCTCGTTTTTCTGTTCGTTGTGGTGGGTCAAGTGCTTGGGCTGTTTAACAGTATGCATAGGCAGGTGGCGTGGGCTCTGGGGCTCTGCAGGAGTCTTTTTGTTCTTGACAGAGTTTTTGGTTCCAAGTGTGTTGTGTCATGGTGCCTTAGGCAGAGCAAGGCGGGGGTGGTGTGTCTGGAGTGGCTTCTGCTGGGGAGGTGTGGGTCTTGATTTTTTGGGTGCTTTCAGAGATGGGGTTTGTCCCCTTGTGTCTGATTTTTTTTATACAAGGGCTTTGCATGGCTTTGCACGATGGCTCCTTAAGGGAATATCTCCTTCAGATTAGAGAACATGGTTTAACTGAGGAGTCTTTTCGATTAGAAGTAGAAGCTATTAAAGATCTGAAGAAATGGGAGCTTTGTGAAGAATGTTTTTGGAAACAAAAGTCCTGCATTGACTGGTTCAGGAGGGAGATAGAAACATTGTTGTTTTCCATAATTCAGTTAAAGATAGGAGGCAAGGGAATCTCATTACGTCTCTCGGGTTCTCTAAAAGAACATCTGCTTTCTTCTTTCAGGTTGATATCTAGAGAGATTATTCATTTCTACTCTATTTCTTTTACTGAGGATAACCCTATGGTTAGAGAAGTGCTTAGTTAATCAAGCAATGGTTGCTATGGATTTGCAGCAAAGGCTCAGAGGCTTTATTTTAGTTGGAATCTTGGGATAGGTTCCGTCTTCTATTATTTTTGCATCCGCATCTACTTCCTCTCTGTAACATTTTTCATAAGGCTGGATGGACTAAGGTGGAAGACTGAAAACCCTCTCAACATCTGGGACAACCTAAATATTTTTTATTGGAACAAGCCTCATGAATGGCCTCCAGGGAGCTCTAAAGAGGGATTTCCAAGAGCTTTAAAAGATTCTGGGAAGCAAGCATTGTAGCTCCCTAGGAGAGAAGCATGCTTTCTTGGGGCCCCAATCCAAAAGGAAAACTCTCAGTTGCCACAAGCTATCACAAGTTGGCAAATTCATGTGAGATCTGGAGTCCCTTGGGGGAAATAGGTTTGGAGCAAGTTTTCTTAGCCCACGTGTGACTTCTTCATGTGGCTGGCGGTTCGAAATCAATGCCTCACCTGGGCTAATTTGTGCAAGAAAGGATTTCAAGGTCCCTCTATGTGTCCTTTACGCAATAGCTCTTCCCACATTTTTTTCATGTGCCCCTTTTCCACGGTGATATAACATTGGACAGCCTAAGTTGGTCTGTACAACCTGAGTTGCATAGGGTGGAGAACTTGTTAATGTTTTATAGCGTCAGTCGGATAAAAGATATAATGTGAACATAAACGACATCTCCTTGATTAAATGTTATCACAGATAAAACAATATAGATCTATGAAATATATATATAGATTGCATAGATACATATATTAATTATTGGTTTCATGCTGATAGGTTGTATTTAATGAGATGTGCCCCTTGGTAAAGGTTATGTTCATATCCCCCTTCAAATATAATTATAGGATTTTAACCCGCCTTTGAAACACACATAATATCAAAGTACTATTACAAAGTGGGGTTCTAAGGGTAAGGTTTTAGTTCATACAAAAATCTAAAATTATAAATCTAATCAAACTCTAACATGGTATCAGAGCCGGTCTAAGAGACGATTCAGATTAGATTTATTTAATCGGTGCACTCAAACATTATTAAACCCTACTTATCAAAATGATAAGCGGAATGAGGATTGAAGATAGACTCAAAGGTGCTTCAAATTTTGAAGCATGGAAATAGCGTATAATGATGATACTAAGAAAACAAAAGTTAACAACGATTGTGAAAAATCCTCCAAAAAATAAGCTCCGAAAAATAAGAAGACTGATGAATGGGAAACTAACAACACCAAAGCAATGGAATTATTAGTAGATGGAGTAAAAGATCATCTACTACCTATCATCACAAAATTAGACTCTGCATATGATATGTTCAAACCTCTAGAAGACATGTTTGAGATCAACAACACTAGCAAGATTCTCACTTTGAAAAATCAACTCAATAATATAAAAATAAAGAAAGGAGAGTCCATCACATCATACTTTATGAGGATAACAGAATTAAGAAACCAACTATTAACAGTTGGTCACAACTATGATAGCAAAGAGTTCATTATGGTATCATTAAATGGGCTGCCTTTTTCATGGGAAAACTTTAGACAAGGAATAGGTGCTCGTTCTGAACCCCCAAAATTCGATCGACTAAAAGCTGATTGCATTCAAGAAGAGTGTAATCGAAAAACTAGAGGAATTGACACAGAGTCCACAAATGAAGACATTCAGGCTCTCACCACAAACTTAAAAAAGAAAAAGGGAAAGAATGATAAACAACCATTCAAGAAACAAAAAGATCTTTCTCATGTACAATGTTTTACATGCGACAAATATGGTCACACTGCAGCAAGATGTCCTGACAGAATCAAACATCAAGCTTCTTTCGCTGAAATCAAAAATTCAAACTTGGATTCAGAGAATCTTGCATTCTAAAATAACCTCAAAGATTTTGTAAAATTCTAGATTAAGAGTAAGTTTTTTATTATCTACACCAAGCCTCTAGCAAAATAAAATTGAATCCCTTTCGAAGTAAACTAGGTATGCTGAAATTAATGAGAAGACTTTCAAGATATTTATTGTACTATTCAATTACTTATTAACTAAAGTTATTTCGTATGGGCCTTGTGTACATCATGAGGAAGTGATGACTTCCAAATGATTATCACTTGTATTTGTAGGAGTTATTGAAAGATGGCGATCTTACAATAACTTAATTTTCTATTATGATGGATGTCTTACGATATCTATGCGGATCATGATAGATTATGGTGAATGTTTATATGGTACACATTATGAAAATGTGTGTCCACATACCTTATAAATATTTTTGAGTACTTGGTGAATGTTATGCAAATTGATGTTCAGGAGGCCATTACTCATAGTACTTGGTGAATATTTTGCAAACTTGACGTTCAGGAGGCCATTACTCAAAGGCACCTAGTGAATGTCAAATGAGTTGATATTCAAAGACAAATAAGTTGACTTTAAAATGTCAAATGAGTTGAGATTTGCCAAATGAGTTGGCATTCAATAAACTGGGAAGTCAAATCAATTGACATTCCAAAAACCATTTTAACATTAAGGTCATGTGTTATTCATATTGTGTATGAATCGTGTTCATCCTCCCTAGCTAAGAGAAAGTGTAATGTTTTATAGCGTCAGTCGGATAAAAGATATAGCGTTAACATAAACGACATCTCCTTGATTAAATGTTATCACAGTTATAACAATATAGATCTATGAAATATATATTAATATATATAGATTGCATAGATACATATATTAACTATTGGTTTCATGCTGATAGGTTGTATTTAATGAGATGTGCCCCTTGGTAAAATATCCCCCTTCAAATATATTTATAGGAGTAAGAAACCGCCTTTGAAACACACATAATATCAAAGTGCTATTACAAAGTGGGGTTCTAAGTGTAAGGTTTTAGTTCATACAAAAATCTAAATTTATAAATCTAATCAAATTTTAACACTTGTACTCTTGGAAAAGAGGTCACAAGTTTAAATCCTACTAGGGAGTAGGATATGTATGCCTTGGCCTGACTTGTAGCACAATTAGGTGTCTCCTGCAAGGAGTACAGGGTAGATCCATATTGATATCACTAAATGTAGACCCCCAAAAACATATCATTGGTATTGTGGACTATAAAAGAACCTTTTTTTGTATATACCTCCTCAGAGAAGTTTTGGGGTCAAATGGGGAACCCCCCAACCCCGACTACTTTTCTTCATATTGCATGGAATATTCGCCCTTCTTTTATTCTTTGGAAAATTTGACCAAAAAAACAAGAAAATGACGAGTCATCAATCATGGATGCGAATTATTAGTGGGTTACTAAAAAGCCTTTCAACCGCGTGTAATTTGTTTGGCACTATGAATCTAGGTGATTTGGCTATTATTTAGAGGCCGGGTTTAGAGAACTATGGGAATCAATATCCATATTCCAGAGTGGCAAGATTCGTCAGGATGTTTGTTGAATACCAACTCCTCATGATGTTCTTAAGCTAAATATCGATGGTTCTTACAGAACTAATCCTAGGTGTTGGTTCCCAAAACTGCACAATGGAAATCCAAGAGCTTGTCACTTCTCCGATAGGATTCCACAATCAATTCTAGTCAATGAACGAGAATCATCTTGATTCCCTTGCACTTCAAGCTCCACTACACCTAGGTGGATATACCTTCTCCTCAAACCTGATTCTTTGGTTCAGAGCTTTTCTAAAGCAAAATTAAGCTTTGGAGGTCTCTGGCTAGCAAAGGAATATATAGATTTTCTGACTTCAATAATAGAAGGACCACTGCCTCTGCTTATCCGAACAATAGAATCAGCTTCAATGAATTTTCACGTACAACTTTATAAAGTTCTTATGCACTTGAACAGTCAACATTTTAATAATCAAGATGCGACAGACCAAATATTATGCAATCTTAAATTAGTCCAAACTGAATTTTAACTCCTCTGGTAGGGAGACAAACTGGACACAGATACAGAAACAATTATATATTTCACTATATCTATGATGATCGAATTTAAAATGCTAAATGACCATGTCCACTTATCCGACATTAAAATTGCTTACAGAATTTTTTTAAATGATTATAAAGGACGAATTGACTGGAGTTTAAATCTCCATGCCATTTAGAAATAAACAAGACATTTATTTTATTATTAAAATAAAATAAATGACTTTATATTACAAAGTCATTTTAAGCCCTTATTCCTCCATAGAAGTGAATGTATAAAATACTACTTCTTGAAAATGATTGTTTTTCCAAATGTGTTTTGTCTTTTCCTTGCATATGTCATATTTATATCTTGTTTACCCTAAACTTGTGACTTTTCAAATGAAAAATCATAACTTATGATTTGCTTCTCTTAAGATAAATCACATCTTTTCATAAATAATTTCTTTTAACGCAAAACTGAAGCCTTCAATAACTTTAATTATTTGTATGTTGTAATTTGTCTATTTATTAATCCTCTTCATTAGTTCTATTGGGCACCATGTTTCATTTATTGGGCCTTCCGCCTCCATATCCAACTTCCATCACAGGTTTCTCATTATTATTGCTTCGTGCATCAAAGGCTTTGTTCAACCATATAATTTCCTTAGTTCTGACGGCAGTGGCAATTAAAAGTATTCTCCTTCTAGATTATAGCGACAGTAATACCTAACGACACTTGTATTGATGGTTTTGAATGTTGTTCCACACATCAATTACTGAAAACGATGCTCTATATGTGGTGCATATTATTCTGTTTAGTCTCGATAAAAATCCCTCCTATTTATTTTATCTCTCCGTCAAAAACTTAGGACTCCACCTTGTGCGATTTACTTGGTTTATTTGTCAGTAGCAATACAAATATAAGTGCCAATAATGATATAACTTTCATCTCCTACCTTTGCATATAGAGAATCTATGATGTTTCCTCAAATCCTTTGGCCTTCGATAACAAGCAATTAGTATGATATAGTAAATCCAACCACAATCACCAGCGTTAAGGGGCTACGAAGACTTTCATTAGATCACTTGGAGCAAGGCTTCACATCATACAAAATAGGCTTCAATGTTCATATTTCTCCGATGTTCCCTCAATCTGCTGACTGAGTGTGACTATATCTTCATCTTTTAAAGCTTCTATCCTAATATTTTGAATTTCTTTAAATATCGAGTAATCCATATGATGTGGACTGGTATATCACTGAAGATGTAAGACAAATGTGTATTCCTTGATTTCCTTATTTTGTTTATTTGCTGGCCCACAGGATATTCTTCATATGTGGCATTCTATTTGATTTACATGACATGTATAGTTATAAAAAACATTTGATCCCCCAAACGAGATCTGAAACACTTTAAGAGTTCTGCACACATATAATATGTGAGAATGAACATTCTCAACTCCTCCTTACTGTTTCCGTCAGTAGGTTCTGTACATCCTCTACACATTCAATCTGTTCATCACAGGTTGCCGTGCTTCATATGCTAGCATAGTCTTCCTTCCATGGAAGCTTCTAGTGATTTGAATCATTTATCTGCAACAATCTATCCTGTGCATCATATAGGTTTATGGGACAACATTGGTCTGTCCTCTTTCATTTCCAATATATGAGATATTAGGATTTTGCTTTCATAGGGAAGTGCTTTGTCATTCAATCTCACAGAAGTTGGAATTCATTTGTATGTTGAGTAGTATGCAGATATGAACCAACTTCCTTTTCTACATTCTCCTCATCATGACCTTTAGTTTTTTTGAAGCATATTGTTTAAATATAAGTAGTGGGAAAGATCTAAAGGTTCTCCCTTTAGCATGATATTTGGGGCTCTAAATTTTACCGAAATTTAGAGTTCCATCACTGGGCATGCTGGGATTTTGGAAGTTGATAGAGATAATTCCAGGGTTCTAAGAATAAGGGCCACCATACTAATTACCTTATGGAAGCTCTTGCTATCCATCATGCTTTGGAGAAATGTTGTGCCCCTGGATGGCAAAGATCATCTGTGAATTTGACTCACAGCCAACAGGTTGTATTTGACATGTTGAAAGAGATGAACACAAAGAACTGGCAATTAGTTGTGGTGGTCAATCAGATTGTTAGACTCTGCACATTCTTTGACTCTGTTACCTTTGGTCACTTTCCTTGGGAATGGAGCAAGGTAGCAAACTGTTTGGCAAAATGGGCTTCTACACAGATAGAGACATGGAATGTCAAGGAATGGAGTCACTTGTCAATAGATATTCTAGAATTCTGGAACAGCTTGTTAATCAAGGACATGGGAGACTATTTTGAAGTCTCGCTAGAGTTTTGATCAATTGTCGATTTTCTTGGCAGATTTGTTGTTTGGCTAACTGTTTGAGCTTGATGGATTGGATTTCTTTGCAATTCTCTTTGTTGATTAATTATATTTTACCCCTCTTAAATATGGTCTTCAGACATTGACATTGACATGCAGGTCTTCTGAGAAGGGAGAAATAAGAATATCCTGACTTTACCATAGCAAGTTTTTCTTCACATACGAGATCCCTTTCAACTAGAACCATTTTCATATTTTCAACAATGGTATTTTGCTCCCAGTTATCGCTGATAAATGTAGAAAACAAATGCCACACAATCATCGTCATGAAGTATAAGTTGAAATAGTTATTAGAAATTGTTGTCATTATGACTGAAGCAGGCTCACAAGATTTATATACTTATTGGTGTTCACTGCCATACTTGTCCATTCATTCGTTAGTTCTAGCACTTATCCAATATCCCTGGTTGCCACGAAAGCACCATCATAGGAGTAATTTGCTATTGGCTCTACTGCTGTATAGGCCTCAAAGATTCTTTAAAGGAATCAGTTCAGAATAATAGTACCTGTTTTAACCGGGGAAATTGTTTGTGCAACCTAAGATAGAATCCATTAATAGCCTTGAAAGATTCAAGGAATTGTTAATTTATCAATTGCTGAATATGTCACATTGTGATTAAGAAGCTGCTTGATCCTAATAATTATTTCTAATTAACCTTCTAAATATTTAAACACTTGCTTATGACTGATGAACAGAGTGAATGTAACCTTCCTGGACTGTATAAAATTATAAATATTTGAAAGAGAAGCCTTGGAGAACAAAAAATATGTGCTAACAAGTATTTCCTGTGTCCATCCACTCTACTAATCTATGCAAAGACCATATATGGTTAAAGATGAATACTTGCTACACGTAGGCAAGTTTTCTTTAGCATTTATGTTTGTTTGTTGACATGTGTGCAGACTTGTACACATGTCAGTATGAAATAAAAAAGGTAGAAAACTATATGTAATGCAGCTCAGATGAAGGCGATTTCTGAAGTTACATCAGATGAAGCCAAGAGCCAGCACAGAACCATTCCCTTGTAAGCAAGAATTGAGCGCACATATCATACAACTTCATTCACAAAAGCTGACTTGTATCCAAATCACACAAAAAGTAGATGCATTGCAGGGTATTGTACACCAATTAAAAAATCACGGCATCAGAATCAATTGAGCTATTTAAACAAGCTATATTCGTTCAGACAGAAAACGACCTTTTTCATGCACGGGCTACGTGTTGGTTTTCCATGTTCCCGCAAAGATATCAGCCTACATCTTTGTTCGACCGCAGGAACACGAATGATCACCATCTGTGCTTCTCGGTGTGTCCAAGTTTTATGTTTGCAGAAATATTTTATTTTATGCAACTGCCTCAGTTATGTGTCGTGCTACTAAAAGCCCCATCTTTCAGCACATACTCATTTGGATGATGATCTTGTGATGTGTCAAAAAAGTTGCATTTTCTTTATTGACCCTTGGAGTTGTTGATAAGTTAAAGATGGATCAAGATATTATGATGTGGAGCCTAATCAGACTCGAAGGTTTATTCAACGCAGATTCCCACCAGATTATTTCTAGGCGGGTTTGGGGGCAGTGCACCCAAGAAGGGGTTCTGGGGCAACACCCCTGAAGCCAAAACTAACTCTACTATTGTAAAAGGCGTCGGCTGCAATTTTCCTATTGGACGGCTTATTCTAGCCCTAATTTTGTAAGTGACAAAAAGCTTGTATAAAATGGTTTAGGATTAGGAATTTCATAATGTATGATGATATTGGAGCTTCTTGCGGCAGTATTGAGTTGTAAGAGATTGCGGATTGTAATCATTGGATAGTAAAAATAGTGGACTTGTTGTTGGTGGATGTAGCCGAGGGATTGGATGAACCATGTTAAATCTTTTGGTGCAACAACCACCCTAGCTTGTAACATGTCCATCTCTTGGTTTGTAACTTGTTGCTACCCTTATTCTTATAAAAGGGTAATCAAGACCATAGATGAGGGTCTGAATTTTGATGTATCAAGTTGTTTTTCTTTAAGTCTATCAGTCTAGTGTAAAAGTTGATGAATATTCTAATGAAAATACCAGAATATAAAGGTCTTGAACAAGTCAGAGTTTCTTCTTGCAGGTTTTCTGAGTCTTTTTGTCACACATATTTTGTACTAACAATAGCTTCTATTAATGGAAATTACATGACTTTTTATTCTATTCCTCTCCTGTTACATATTTTAAGTGTTTTCACGTGATTGAAACAAGTTTTCAATTATTTTCATTGCATTGTTGTGATGTATGTACCTGTTTCATGCTTTAATTCAAGGAATTAATTAAAATGCTTGGATTCAGACTACAAAATGCATAGAATATTGTTGTAGGATCTGATAAGTAGGATAGAATTGAAAGTTAATGATTTACTTACTGCAAAGCAGTAAAGTAGGTGGTCTACAAGCTATTTTGTTTAATTGTGGTACAATATGGAGGATCCTTTGGATAAAGTACTGATCTAGTTAGGTAGCTATGCTATCTGTCTTGTTAACTTTCTCATAAAAATCTTCTAAAATAACTAGAACCTCCATTATTTTATGTTTTATCGTTGAGGGAATTGATTAATTAGTCTCATACTCCACTTCTGATTGATGTTTATTAAGTAATTAGTTGCTACTTAGCATCTCTCAGTTTGTGTAGAGGATTTGGTGAGACATCTGCTGTAAATGACCTTTGAAATACTAGCTACTTGCAGGAAATTGAAGAAAGGTCATAGGTACACCCGCCTTGGTTTCACAAACACAAAAGTGACGAAAGATTTACAAAGAGTGCCATGCCAGTCGGTCTAAGTCCATTTGAAACCTAGTCATAGGAGCTAGCTACTTCTTAGGCTCTTAGGTGGGTAGCATGGTAGCATTTTACAGGTGTAAACCTTGTCCAACCAGGAACCAACAAGTGAAATGATCACAATCTAGAATAATAAGATATAGGTAAGGATACCATAAGATCACACTTAAAAAGTTTCATTTCTATAGATCTCTACAAAAAATGCCTCTGATGAATATAATTGCTTTACTTTGCAAACAGGGCATTAATAATGTGATTGCCCTGATACCAAATATCATTTGTATAATTTTGCTAAAACCAATACAAAAAAGCATTATGAATTTGCAAAATTTTATTTGAAACAAACTAATCTCAAGGTTATATCTCTAGTGAAGGATATTGTTAAAAGGGGGTTACTTCAATTACCTCTACATAATATCCAGTGCCCACATCAATCAGGACTTTGTCAGGGTTATCTAGAGTTCCCGGAACATACAGTGATGCTGTCAGAGGTACTAACATCTCTTTCCCTGCAATGACAAAAACCATAATTTATTATACGAGCTCCATTTTATAAAAAATATAGTATATAGTATATATAAATTAATAGAACTGAAGCCTGCACTGAATGTAAGCAAGGGCACTTACAACAACACCCAATTCCAATCTCATGGACATTTTGCTATTCAAATCAGTATGTGAACCTTTATCATATATTAGTATAGCAAGAGTTTTGAAAAACTGTGCAACTGCTACTTCCCCACACTAACAGGATCCAAGTAAAACAGGCTTGCAGAAATGATGCAAGGTAAACTGGCCCTTTTGAGAGGGTAGCTAAGCTAACCATGACGTAGCTGTCGCAGGTGACTTTTTTCTGAGTTAACAAAGGCACCTTCCAGTTTTTGCCTATTATATTGGCCTGATATTGTGCATAGATATGTCTATTGGTTATTTGGCAAAAGGTACCAAGTTTTGATCCTATAAGGGGCATTGTGTTACTTGAGTGGGTTTCAAGGGGATACTTGGGGGACATGTGTTAGGAACTTGTCACTGATGTCAAAATCGAACACACATAACATACAGATCTGTTTGAAGATTTAGGTTGCAGCCTTCCACTGTGCCTGAGTTTTTTCAATTTCTATTGTAGATATTTGTACCTGTATTCTCAGATAAGTATTAAATGATGAATGGCAACAAGACAAGCATTGGATATCAGTGAAAATAAGGTTGCCTTAGTTAACATGCTCAGACTTTATTTGTCTCAGAAGATGATAAATATTGCTGTTCAAAAAGTCTGCAACTGTATTTGTTTCAGTAGAATGTTTGATCGAAATAGAACTGCATGCATATGTGTATCATAATGTGGAGGCATTCTTTTCAAATCTAACTGATAATGTATTGGATAGTAATGAAGCCAATTTGGTTCAAATGCATATGTATCATCAGGTTGTTAGAAGTCTTGGTGTGATCTGTTTAGGCTCAGTTCCAACTAATTCGGCAGTTAATAACTGATAACTGTCAACTATTCAGTTGTAACTGTAAACTGTTTGCAAAGAATTGCTAACTGTCTTGAAACTACCCAACCAATGAGAGACAAGACAAATTCTATTTAAAGGATGCTAATGTCTGATAAAGGTAGAGCAGCAAGTTTGTGTTAATCATTCATAAGTAAATCTGGTGCAAAAGCAAGTTGAGATAATGCAGATGTAAAGAGAGTTAGATTCATGTATAGTTCATTGTCATTATAGATTCTGAATGTCAGTGAGTTTATTCTGAGAATGTTAGTGAGTCTGCAAATTCTGAGACTGTCATCGTAAAATCTGACTGTGTTGATCTGAAACACAATTCTTCTACAGAGAGGAAGAGGTAGAAGAGATAAAACTCAGATCCTTAAAAAATTAGAACTTTTAATGAAGTTTATCAAACTATAAATTGAAAACTGAAAGGAATGTAACCTGAAACTGAAATCTGAAATTAATGCAACCACACAATGAAGCCAATGCACAAGAAATACATAGAAAAGCCAAGATGAAAAAAACCAAAGTAAGAAATGCTACTAGGGTTTACTGTCCTAATCCAGCCTCACAAATAAAACAATTTATAATACTATAAGGGCACCAACCGTATGTAATCACCAACCCAGCTTCCATGAGACACCCATCGCAAGATGTTACAGAACAAGTTTTCACTGAATTTAAATCTGCTATTTTAAATTTCACAAAAAATCATGAAATACCAGAGTTCCCATGCTCACCACGAGTCAAGCAAGCCGGGCATGGTTGGGCAGGTTATAGTGACTCGGCAGCATGACTCGGCCAGTCATGCTGCATGACTCAACCAACTCAGCGAATTGGCTAGTCAAGGTATGACTTGCCGAATCCGTGCTGTGTGACTCGCGCACAGTGGCAAGTATTTCGACTGCCAAAAAACCATAAAAATGTTAAATTTTTTCCTTCTCTTTTTTTGCATTCCTATTCTATTTTACCCTAATAGACCTTCTATTTGCCTGTTGTTAGAAAAAAGGAAAAGTGAGAGGGAGGAAGGAAGACAAGAGTTCATAGGTTGACAACCAGCAGGGTACAAGAGCATCAAAGAGAACACAAATCACATTGGGGAGGACATAGGTTTGCATTGGGAGCATCAAGGAGCCCATAGCAAGGCTTCTCAACTCCTTTGAAAGAGGCATGTGTAATATTTTGTAGATTTTGTTGTTTTTTCTGATATATATATATATTTATGAATTTTTCATTTGTTTGTTAAATCTTTTTAGTTAACTTTCCAAATCTTGAATATTTTCTATTGAAGTATAAATTGCACGCCTCAATGTAAATATAAAGTGCAAACCCTACATGTTTTTTAAAAAAATTGAAAATGCAAAATGGTTTTTCGTAACGAAATAAATTTTGGTGGCATCAATAGATTTAAATACCATGTTGTTGTCATATCTGGCCGTGATATTAAGAAATGTAAAAAATAAACTGTCAAGGTAAAACATTTCTATTATGTCCAATTAGAAACACATGAACGAAAAAAGTTAACTAAAGTGTTACTAGCTTTCATGCACCCGCATCGCAAGCTACATTGGAGAGGGTTCTACCATGCCTCCCTTTCATCCTAGTGCTTTTTCTGTTGCTAGTGCTTCTACTTTTACTCTTCCTAGTGGTACTATTACCTTTGGCCTTTATGCCCAGAGATATAGGTTGGATAGTTTCTTTGTGCCATGTGGCAATCACGGTGCACAACCCTCGCTGAAGAGCATGGGTTAGAACAAGGAGGTCCATGATGCTGCAAGAAAACAAATCTGCAAGGTACTTTTGCAACAATCCATTTACTACAGTTAGGTAATTCTTTGAAGATGAACTTTGCTTTGTCTAATCGTAATTTATTTGTAACATGTCTCCTTGTTAGCAAGGCATGGTAGATGCCATAATAATTTGCAATGTAGGGCTAAAGCCCCAAATGGTGCTGAGTTAACTGGCCCCCTCTTGATAGAAATGGTTGAGGTTATAAAAGTTGAACTAAAGGACCACCGACGGTCTTGGAGCCAAAAGGGTTGCACAATCACCACAAATGGTTGGATTGATAGGAGGAATAGAAAACTCATAATTTTCTTGTTTTCTGTGAAAGTGATTGATCATTCTACTTCTTTAAATGCATTGAAAAATTTAAATTTTTATTTGTTGATTAATCTATGATAATTGATAAAAAAATAAATTCTCTATTTTCAGAAATCACCATGTTCTTGAAGTCTATTGATGCTTCCTCACATGTGAAAAACGCCACATACTTATGTGAGGCTATTGAGGAAGTCATACAAGAGGTGGGGGAAGAAAATGTGGTCCACGTGGTAACAAATAAAGGAACAGGTTATGTTGCTAAAGGTAAACTTTTAACTTTTCAAGATTTGATGGAGAGACATCTATGAATTTATCTAAAATTTTCTTAACACATAAATTTTTAAATAATTTAAAATTGTCACAGGTGAACTTTTGATGGTGAGGCACCCATCAAAATTTTGGTCTCCATGTATAACTTGTTGCCTTGACCTCATGTTGGAGGTTATTGGTAAGCTTGAATCAGTGAAACCATATGTTGAAGGGCCAAAAATATCTGCAAGTTTATCTACAATCTTGTAATGGTCCTTAGCATTATAAGGCAATAAAGGGGGCAAGAGTAGTTGGCTCATCCTGATATCACAAGGTTTGCCTCAAATTTTCTCACATTGAATTCCTTGCTGAAAACAAAAGCATCTTTGAGGCACATGTTTGTTGGTGAGGAGTGGACCTCCTCATCCTATGCTACAACCACTACACGGATACATGTGGTAAATTGCATTTCTGATGAGCCAGGTTTTGTGTTTCACTAGAATCTTGCCTATTTTTTATTTACTTTGTGACTGAACTGTTCTTGTTTAACATTATGTGGTTGTTGATCCTCTCGCAATTCGCCTAAGAGTTGTTGATGGAGAGAAGCCCTCTATGGGCTATATATATGAGGGCATGGATACGGCCAAGGAGGCCATTAGATCCATATATGCAAGAGTTGTGGATAAGTATGGCCACATTTGGGAGATTATTGATAGGAGATAGCAAATTTAGCTTCACTAGCCCATCCATGCAGCAACTTATTACCTCAATCCAACATTTTGTTTTCGATATGATTTCAAGGCGGATGAGGAGGTTCTTAGTGACCTATAACAATGGTACAATAGTTGTGTACTAATGGCACAACCTTGAGTACAACATTCCAATTGGATAAATATAATAATCTACACAACCTTGAGTACAACATTCCAATTGGATAAATATAATAATCTAGAAGGGGCAATCTTTGCAAGCAACATGTGAATAGAGCCTTGATCACAATTGCAGCCAAGTAGAAATATGCAGTTTAAAATTTGATTTCATATTCTAACCTTAAAGTTGAAAATGAGACTGTTTTTTTTCCTCAAATAGATGGTGGCAAATGGTAAATGTTTGGGCCCTCATCAAACCTTCAAAAAATTGTCATATGTATTTAAAAATTGTCATATGTATTTTGAGTCAGTCATGCAACGCTTCTGGATGTAAGCACAATCAGTCAATGGTCAAGCACATCCACTCGAAGAAGCATAATAGATTGTCTATGGAAAGGTTGATTGATCTTGTCTTTGTTCACTACAACCTCCATCTTAAGACCAAACAAATTTTGGACATTGACTCCTCTCCAATCCCTCTAGCGGAAATCAATCCAAAGTCTGAGTGGCTCATCGAGTCTACCAATCTAGTCTTCACTGAAGAGGACCATGAGTGGGTTGACCAAGTTGGCATAGAGGCTATGGTTGTGGCTATGGCAGAGGAGGGGGATAGAGCATGATCCTGCACAAGCACACTTTATGGTGATCACTGCAGCACCTCACAGGCGAAGTCTATGGCTACTTAGTCATCCAGGATTTAACATAGACACCTTTGTAGAAGGCAAACACACTACTATGAGGTTGAGGCTGAGCTAGAGCCAAAGCCATAGACTTGTGTTTATAGTTACACAAGTTTGGGAACACTTGATGCCATAGATTTCATGGATTTTATATACATTTGATAACATTTATAATTTTATTTATCTATGTTTTATATTTCCTTCAGCTACAATTTACATTTGTAAGTATGTGATGGATGCATGTTTATGTATGTGATCAAATTAGTTTCTATTTCATAATGTTATAGTGTCTTTAAGCTTTAATCAATAATGGGTGCATTAAATAAGTTTTAAATTGTTACAAATCTTTAAATTTCAAGGGTTTTTCGTTTTGCCGAGTCCAAGTCTGAGAACTTTGTGATATACAATTAAAAAATCAATGCAAACAGCCACCCTTTGGATATTTTGGTCTGATTCATAAATCACAAAAACATCAATCTTCTGATACATCTGCCTTTTGCAAGACCCATCCACATTTGCTTAGGGCAGCTCCATCTGATAGAATATTATAAATCATTGTACTATCAAACTTTATTCACCATTCAAACAAAATGTATGTTTTAAAAATTGTTAAAAATTAAAATGAATAATTTGCATACTATTACGATAATAGATAAACGTCTATCATTAGTTAATGATAATCTATTTGTAATCTATTGTAAATATTAGAATGTTTCCAACATTTAGTTAGCTGTAGATAATTGTTAGTTTTCTCTTCGCTAGAACAGAAAGTTTCTATTCTTTACGATCATTTCCTAAGGAAACATCATTGCATCTTTTGTATATATAGACCTCTCGATTTTTGTTAATAACAAGCAAGTATTTTACCAGTTACTTTGTAATATGGTATCAAAGCCAATACTTCAATTTTTTTTGAAAATTTAATAATTTCTTATTGAAATTATTTGCTAAGATTTTCGTAATTATTTCTGAGATTTTCTCTTAAAGCCCGTCTAGGGTTTCTATTTTTCCGAGAAATTCTTCTATTCTCACCTAGTTCTTGGCTAGGGTTTGAAGATCTGAAAACTGCAAGCTTCTCCAAACAATCTCTCTACAAATTGCGACATCAAAGGCAAGAGCTCGTGGTCTACAAAAAATAACACACATACACAACCAAAGATTTCTTTTGGGTCAAAATCACAAGTTTCATGCTCCGTTTCTCCTAAGAAATCGCGTCATCCATTAAACTAGTTCTCTTTGTATATACTCGTAGATGCTAAGGGTGTTGATGTAGAGGGTCTAGGGTTCTATAAATTAAGCACTTCTAATTAAGGTTCTAATCTTGAATCATCCAATGATTCTTGTTTCTTAATCTTTCCACCAATCCAAACCTCCAAGACTCTTCCTCCAACTTGCCTCCTAGGTGTAGTTGGTTTGGTGTGGACTTAATCTCTCTTTTAAGGCACTAGTCCTACTAGCCCTTCCTTCCCTTAGAACCCTAACCCTTGCTTGGGATCTTCTTCTCCCACTCCCTTGGAGTCTACTGATGTTGTAGATAACCTCCATAATGATATACTACTGGTCACAACAATAACCACAAAGAACTCACTTCTCCCAAATACAGCTAATTAGGCCTATTTGCTTCTAGATCTAGGGACACTGTTTTGTGCCCATACTCCAAATTCTTCTAAACAACCTCATGAACTACCTTAGGAATCTGAAAGCTATCACCTAGCACTTCAAGATTCCAAATTTTCAGAGCTACAAAACACCCACAACCCTATTCACCCTTAAGCCCTAGTTTCTAGCCTATCTTTAAGGCCTCTAGACTAGTTTTCACTAAAAAGCTTCTAGACCTCTTCAAACCTCAAATCAACCTTCCAAACCACTTGCTCCTTCAAGATAACATGCTAGGGCTTCTAGGTACTCTATTAAATTGGAACAACTTGATCATGGGCGTGCTCTAAAACAACTTCTTCAAACTGTCCTGGCTCACTTACTCCCAATAGTCAGCATAGGGCATTGATTCATGGCAAGGTAACCAAACACAAAAATGCAAAACAAAAACACTATGTATAATGTCTAACCTATCATCCCACAAGGTTTTACCCATTTTCCACCGTGGATGATTAGGTTAGAACCATATTTGTAGAAACAGCCCTGTGAAGGAAGTTCTTGGACCAATCAACATGAAAATGCTACAACTTGCTAATCTAACAACTTTGATCCAAGTTTATATGTGCAAAAGAACAAGGAAACATTGTTCTACAAGAATCATAATCCTGATCTCCTGTGCTAATTCGTACACAGTCGTACTAGAACATTAAGCAATGAAAAACTCATAAAATTATCCGTACAGTAGGTCCACATGTGCATAATCTGAATGGAAAACCTTCTAACCTTCCAAAGTATGATCCTCATGCTCAAATACCCAAGCATGGGTAGTTACAACTTCCCAAACCACTAATTGCAACTTTTTGCAAAAATTGCAAAAGTTGCTCAAGCAACTTTTTGAGCAACTTCGCAACTTTTGAGCAATTTTTGCTCTTTACAACTTTTAGTCAAATGGGTCCACCTAGGACCATTCTAGGACCCTAGATAAGATATCTAGAACCTATTTAGCCAATCAAACACCTTAGTTTCCCATCCTTAGTCATATTTGATCTATTGAGCAACTTTTTGGCTCATTGAGCAGCTTTTGAGCAACCTAGGACATAGTGAGCAATTTGGCTCTTACATTTGGACTAGTTGCATTCCAAGGACTCTTGGAACTTATTAAGCGTGCACGCGCACACACACACACACACACACCTAGCTAACCCCTAACAATTCCAAAAACCAAAAGTAGGGAGATACCCTGCACCAGGCGCCTTGTTCCAAAACGTGACATTCACAGGGGTCGTTGATATGCTTGCTAACACTAGGAAGCTGCAAATCTCTATGTCTTTTTTTGTTCTACAACTCTCTGCGTCGTTTTTCATGTTTTTGACACCATCCTTGGTGTCATTTCTACATTCTTCAAACCTAGACTTCTTGAAACAAAAATTGGCCTTTTTTGTCCAAATCCGCCATTTTTTCTGCAAATCCGACCTTCAATGGTTGCCAACTAGGGTTTCTTCGAAACCCTAATTTCTAAGCTCGGAAATGTTTTTTGATTCCAAATTCTTAGTGGATTTTTCAAGAGCTCAACTAGGTTGTCTGTTTTTTTCTAGGTGACTCGATTTTTGAGCCAACAGATTCAAAATCCAACAACATATTCTTTTTGGGTTTTTTGAGCTTTCTTCTTGGTCACCCTTCAAATTTTTTGGGTCTTCCACTTTTTTTTGCCTCAAAGTACATGCATTTTCAGATTTTCACATGGCCTCTCTAACAAACATTCTTGTTGATGTTCTGTAGCTTCAGTCGGATAAGCCTACGAATATATATGATTATATATGAGATATAATTCATATATACTTGTTATATTTGACATATGATTTTATTATTATGTGAGAAATTACATATTGTTATTATATTATAGAAATATATAATTACCATTACATTAATGAATAAACATGTCCCTTAATGGGCATGTCTACTCTTGACCCTTTCTCTAATATAAATATAAGACCATTGCCTTTGGAAAGGATATACCAATAAGACATTTCAATTACATCTACAGCGATTCTATTAAATTTCAACATGGTAGCAGCCCAAGTTCTTTACCACACCTGTAAAGTTGGAGGAGATCAAAATAATAGTCGTATTATTCAAACATTATTTGGGCTTGTTGCATCCTACATCACATTGATATATGCTAAAGTCTAATGCAGCTTTGAAAACTGATAATCTCTTACTGTCAAGGGTTTCACATGTGCGTCGTGATACATTTATTGGGCACTATAAATCTTGTATCACTTGTTCATTAATCATTGATAAGGAATATATCATGATCTACAGAGTTTTAGTATACACAAATTAAACAATATCTCCTTAGTAAAATGACGCATATAGACCGAGTGATCATTCCCTGAAGCTTCAAGAGTTGTAACACTTTCTATGAAGAGTCCATTAAGCTATCGAGAGTGGCAGATGTCATATTCCTTTGGCAGAGAAATAATTGCTTGGAGCTTAAGTGTCATAAGTTTGAAGAAAATGGAAGTCGGGCCGATCAATATTATTGATCTCTAGACTATATATATCATACAAGATTGGAGAGCATTTTAGAAGAGTATTAAGCATTGAAATCAAACACTAGAATAACAATAACCAATAAATATATATTAGTCTACATATTTCAAAATGTATACTATGTTTCAACATTGATATGTGCATACGCATAAAAGAACAATCACCGTGAACACCCTCAAAGTTGTAAATCTACCATACAAAAGGTCTCAAATTTAAAGGAGGTTCAAATTCTTCATGTGATAAATATTTGTATGGGAAGCATCCACTAATGAAATACATAGGCACGCACAGTGCTATTCCAAACAAACAAATGGAAATTACCAATGAAATGATCCATGGTTGATGAGGATACACACTCAGCACAATTTCATAACCCTGCATACACAATCCCCATGTAATTTTGAACTTATGAAGAAATTGCCTCTATGAGTAGCCATGATGGGGGATAATATGAAGTTGATATTTATGACAAGTCAATGAATTCCACTGAGTCTTCTGTCGCTGACTAGGCAATGAGTTTTATCGAAATCCATGGATGATGTTCAGTCCAATGAAGAAAGAGTTGTTACAAACATGCCAATTATAACTAATATCTCAAACTCGTATGACGCCAAAATAGCGAATTAGCTATCTAGCCGACAAAATACACTTTCCCTAAATAGACCATGTCAAGTGCCTCTCAGGAAAGCAGTAAGGTGAAATCAGCATTGAGACTGATCTTCGGTTGTTTGAGAGAGGAGCCTATGGTAATAAATAGTAAGAAGGCGATAAAGGTCTCGCATTTATTAAAGGAGACAAATGAGACTGTAAGACCAATTCAAACAACGCTCAAGGTAAGTCACCGAATTCCCACAAGGCATTTGATATACATATAAAAGGTATGGGTTCACATGTTAAATTTCTATTTTAAGGAATTTTTATTACTTTGTAATTAAATAGAATTGATATTTAAGTTTTTAATATTGGTAGGGATAACTATTTGTTGATGTCAATTTTGTACCACTACATAACATATAGCAATTGAATACTTGATACGGAATATCAAACACTCAATCCCTCTCTTGAAAAGTAAATACTCATGAAGACATGAGAAAAACTCCAATGTTCCTTACACTTGTGGATACTAACTCAGTTATATTAATGTGATTTGTTGGTTAATCACATAGGCAAGCTTATGTTGTTCATTCAAGGATTGTCAAACACTCTTTGTGATGATGATGTTTGGCTTTGTAAAGTATATGAGTGCCAAATGATGTTGATGGTGACAATGATGGAGGGTATGTCTACCAATGATGCTTCTCCTTTTCTAACATTCTTCTTAAATGAACTCCAACTACTAAACTACCCGTTGCTTTACCTCTACTCCTATGAATGGAAAGATTAGCAAATGGATGGGGATCAAATCTGATGAAAGCTTACCAACGGCTCTACCTCCATAGATGCAATAATTCAAAGGAAAAAATACTAGATTACCATGCAAGGCTTCCTAACCAGTCGCTAAGACGCTAGTGGCCTAGTTTATAAATCCCTATCAAACATCCACTAATTTCACCATGCAACTATCCATCTACTCTTACTCTTAACAACTTTCTTAAACTAAAATCTACTTTAACAACTTCAATGACATTTAACTTTAACTATTGGAAGTAGAAACCATGCAATTACACTAAGTGTTCTTATCACCATGCAAGTCACAACAATGATAAGAGAAGCAATTTTGGTATTATCTTAAGCAACAATTTTCTTGAACCTTTTACAAATGAGAGCAAATGGCCTTATATAGGGGCCAAAATTACAACCAACGTTAGAGATTAAGAGGCAAAATCAACAATCCAGATTGAATCCCAGAAACCCTAATTAGGGTTGCCACACCATCGACCATTGAGAAGACGCCACCTCATCAATGGACCAATGAAAAAAAAGGAAAAGTGGCAACCAATGAGAAGGCACCAAAATGGTAGCCAATTAGAATCAGACACCTACCCTACCCAAGAAGAAGGAGAATTTTCCACTTGGGCTTACATCAAATGATCTTCTAATATAATTCTACCCTTTTTTTTCATCTTTTTAGCCAAGGCAATGAACTTGGCTAGCCTGTCATTCACTTCATTCATGGGAGGGAAAATCGTGTGCTTCATCTTGCGCTCAGCTGAATTCATCATGTTGCTCACTGCTTGCAATGTCTTCTCATGATCCTTCTCACATTCTTTCGCATATCCGATAAAGGCAATGAGGAAGGCAAGGGTGCCCAAGTGCTTCTTCTTGATGGAAACCCTCCCCAACTCATCCAATCTTGATCCAACTTCTGTCTCATTGACATTCTCCTCTTTGATATCTTCAAAATCAAGTGCAACCCCAACATCGCTCATCATGGTTGAAATGGAAGTGTCAACACCTAGGTTATGCTATGCAATCTCATTTTGTATCTCTTCAAGTATCCTCAATCTGATAGTCAAGGCAACAAACCAAGACTCCATCGTACTCATTTCTCCTTCATCTACCAACTTGGTTCTCTCCAGTAGCTCGATAAATGCCTGTAGCCTGGGAATGGCTAAGTCCTTGACAGGAAGGAAATCCTTCCACTCACCTTCAAATGTTGTTAATTTGTTTCTAATAGCCACCAATGACCTGAATGTCGAGATAAAGGAAGGCAAGAAATTTTGCCCATCTTGAATTATATCACGGATCCAATCCTTGACTTCGTGCAGCTGAGCCAATATCTCTTCCATGTTGCTCCCATTGTCTTGTGGAAGGGCTACCTGATGCAACTATTGGATAAGTTGGCAATCTCTCCAATACTTATTTTCAGCATCCAACATTACAATCCTCTCGTTTGCCTTCCTCGACCTTTCTCTAATTGAAATAATGCCTTCTTGGATCTCCTCGCATTCCATGTCATCAGTGATTTTCCCAAGTTATGCTCTACTATCTCATACTCCTGGGCTACAATCTCATCCACTGCCTTGCTAACCTTTGGGCTACAATTCTGCTTGAGAACAACTCAAAATTATGGCACTCGTATTCTGCTTGAGAAAAATTCTACAGATCATTGCAATTTTTTTATTATCAAAATACCGATCAAATTGTTCTAGGTGTTACGAAGCGTCTGACTGCCCCTAGTACTGATCAGGATACATGGGATCTGAATAGTCGAGAGGCAGTGATGCTTCTCAAATTTTTCGTAGCTGATGATCAGCTCTCTCAGATTCCATCCGGCAAGACAACTGTCGAGATATGGGCACATCTCAAAGGTGTTCATCCTTCTTGAAGAACACTTTGTTTTCTATTATCATGGATGAGCAAACCTCGTTCCTAGTTCACCTAAATAGGATTCAGAAAATCCATGATCAGTTGCTTGCCATCGTTCGCAAGATGGAGGAAGAAGACATTGTGATTATCACTCTTTGAAGTTTACCAAAGTCCTACGAGTATTTTATCGAGAATCTCAACATCACATCTTCTAGTGTTGATCTAAAGTTCACTAATCTTTGCACACTTCTGCTTCAACAAAATCGGTGGAAACAACAATTCGGTAACAATCCTAGCTCCAAGACCATAAAGCAAGCCTTTGCTACCAAATCCTTTCAAAAGGATAAAGGCAAGTTTCAAAAGTCGTCTTAGCAAAAGTCTTTTGCTCCAGCTTCAGACAGCTCCCTGAAGAACATTCAATGCAACTGCTACCGCAAGTTTGGTCACATGAAGGTTGAATGTTGGAAACGCTTCGTTGCCCAATCTAAGCAATTAGGTTCGCAACCCAAAGCAAACAATGCAGAGCACATTGGGCAGACAGAATTTGTCTTTTACGCCTTCATGGCTAAAAGACCAATAGATCATGTAAAGTCATCTACTTGGTACATTGATTCAGGTGCCTCTCATCACTTCACCCACCGCAGAGACCAGTTCACTAACTACCAACCTTACTCAAATTTTGTTATTTTTTGTGGCAGAGAGAGTACACCAATGTCGGTAAAGGCAACATTTAGATTCAATCTGCTCGGAGGAATCTCATTTCCTCGATGTGTAATATGTTCCAAGGATGGAACTAAATCTACTCTCAATCAATCATTTATTGCGACATTCTCCGCAGTTGGATGTCACATTTAGTTTACATCAGTGTACCATCACTAATAGGGCGACTCAGTCCATTGTTGCAATGGGTCTTGAGGATCATGGTCATTTCTGACTTACTGATTCTTGGGACTTAGCTATGGCTTCTCGACGGTCTTTTGTTAGCACAATTTGGCATCAATTGTATGGGCACTTAAATGTGCATTATCTCTCTCAGCTTGCTCAGGAAGAGCTTGTCCTTGGTTTGCCAGATATTCAAACTCAACAGCTTGGAGTTTGTGATGCATGCCAAGTTGGGAAGCAAAATCGCACACCTTTCACCAGTGGTGATTCATGACAAGCATCTCAAGTACTTCAGCTTGTTCATGTCGATATCTACAGCGCTATGGCCACTCCTTATGTTCTTGGGTCCAGGTATTTTCTATTGTTTGTTGATGATTTCAGTAGAAAAATGTGGGTGTATTATCTTGTAAAGAAATCAAATGCATTTCCTGTATTTCAAAAGTGTAAACCTTTAGTTGAAAAAGAGTCTGGGAAATCTATTATTACTCTTAGATCAGACAATGGAGGAGAATTTTGTTCTAGTGAGTTCTCTAGCTTCTTGGATACTCATGGCATCAAACGTCAATTAACCACACACCTCTCACACATCAAAATAGTGTAGTTGAACGTTGGAACTGAACAATCACCAAGATGGTTCAATCCATGCTCGAACACAGACATGTTATGAAGAAGTTCTGGGCAAAAGCAGTCAACACTACAGTTTATCTTTTGAACCAGTCACCCACAGTGGTCGTCAGAATCAGTCACTTAAAGGTTTTTGGCTCCCTTGCTTTTGTTTGGATCCTTGATGCGTCACGCACCACGTTGGATGCCAAGAGTCAAAAACTCATGCTTGATGGATATAGTAGTCTTCACAAAGCCTACCGCTTGGTTGACACTTTGACATCTCTTCTCATGTATAGTTGAGATGTAGTCTTTGATGAGTAGCGAGGACCATTCATGCATGTTTCTCCTTTTCCTAATCCAGCAGACCAACCTATGAAGGCTCATGATTTAGGAGTTAGGTTTCCATTAAGTCCAGTAGGGAGGGCTCCAATAGCTCATGCAACTCCAATTATACTAGTGATCCCTATACAGACACCTCCAGCTTCTCCTGCAGGATCACCTCGATTTGTAGATGCTTCACCTGAGTTTGATCCAGATTCTTTTGATGAGGAACCTTATCACCAAGCATCTCTTGATACTAATGGTAGTCGTTCTCTTCTTTGGCCTAAGTGGTGGGCTAAGACACTTACTAATCTTCGTAATGATGAGCTAATTAATGGGAGAACTACACAGAAAAAGAGCAAACCTACAGACTCTGTTAACTTTGCTCTTATGGACCATATTCATAATGTGTTTGAACCTCAAACATATTCCGAGGCTAAAGGAATTCTAAAGTGGGAACAGGCAATGACATCTGAACACCAGAGCCTGCTAAAGAATAACACTTGGGTCCTTTCTGCTCTTCCACCAGGGAAGAAACCCATTGGCTACAAATGGATTTACAACATCAAATACAAATATGATGGTACTTTGGATAAGTACAAAGCTCATTTATTTGTGAAGTGCTTCTCTCAACTTCAAGGCATTGATTATGAGGAGACCTTTGCTCCTATTGCAAAGATGAGCACAAACAGATTAGTCCTTACCATTGCAGCACAGTGCTTTCCTAAATGGTGGTCTCCACGAAGAGGTCTACATGACACAGCCTCCTAGTTTCAAGGTTTCTGGTAAAGGCCATCAAGTTCTCAAATTGGTGAAAGCTCTCTATGGCTTGAAGCAAGCCCCTCGGGCATGGTACATGAAAATTGATAAGTACCTCAATGATCAAGGCTTCCAGAGGAGTTCTTCAAACTCAAATTTGTACATCAAGACTACTAATAGTGACATCATCCTTCTGGTTATTTATGTGGATGATTTGGTCATCACTGGTAGTTCAACATCTTTGATTCAAAGAATCAAACAGAACTTATGCCAATTTTTTGATATGACTCACCTTGGGCTCATGCACTATTGCCTAGGTGTTGAGGTTTGGCAACAGCCTTCTAGTATATTCATCTCTCAATCCAAATATGTCAGGGCTCTGTTAGGCAAATTTTGCATGCAAGATTGCAAGCCTACATCTACACCCATGGAAAAAGGTCTCAAGTTATTACCGAAGTCTAATTCTCCTCCAGATGATGATACTACATACAGGCAACTAGTAGGCATCCTCATTTACCTCTCTACTACTAAGCCTGACATCAGCTTTGCAGTCAGCTACATCTCACGCTTTATAACAACTCCCAAGGCTGATCATTGGATGGCCGCAAAGCATGTGCTTCGTTATGTGAAGGGCACTTCAGATTATGGACTTCTTTCCTCTCGAAATTCTAATCCTAGACTCAATGGGTTCACAGATTTAGATTGGGTAGGCTATGTTGACGATAAAAAGTCGAATTCTGGATGTGTTCAATTTGGGATCCGGTGCCGTCACATGGACCAGTAAGAAGCATGAGGTAGTTTCTCTCTCCTCTATAGAGACCGAATACAGAGGGACTGTTAAGGTAGGATGTGAACTTGTTTGGCTTCGTCGGATACTTGGGGATATGCAGATGTCACCAACAGGACCGACAACTTTCTTTGTTGATAACGAAAGCATTATCAAGTTAGCTCGAAATCCAATCTTCCATGAACAAACCAATCATGTGGTTCATTGTCACTACATACGACATCTGGTTGAAGACGGGCCAATAGATTCGCAATATGTTCCTATCACAGATCAGACTACAAACATTCTCACCAAGCCTCTTGGTCCTGATAAGTTTGTCAAATTCAGAGGACAGCTTGGTGTTGTGGATAGATTAACCATTAAGGGAGGGTATTACGATAATAGATAAATGTCTATTATTAGATAATGGTAATCTATTTGTAGTCTATTGTAAACATTAGAATGTTACTAATATTTAGTTCGCTGTAGATAACTGTTAGTTTTCTCTTAGCTAGAATAGAAAGTTTCTATTATTTACAATCATTTCCTAAGGAAACATCGTTTCATTCTTTTGTATATATGGACATCTCGGTCTTTGTTTATAACAAGCACTAGTTTTACCAATTACTTAGTACTACATATATATTGTACGTGAGACTTTGTACGTTTGCAGTATTCTGTACTTGATCAGCTTTCTTCAAAAGAATGTGTGCATTCACCCATTCACCATTCAGAAAGTATTCTGAAAAATGTTTCTCAGCAACAATAAAAAATATTTACACCAAGTTTTCTATGAAAAATAGATCTCATAAAACGTCTCTTTATCTACATAAGGCAGTCAAAAGGTCAACCATATAAAACATCAAACTCAAGTCTCATTTAAATAATGTTACTTCCATCAGCTATATGGTTGTAGGTGGTTTCAACTGTCTAAGTAGTTACAACCATAGCCTCTTAGCTACAACTGTCACTTATTAAAACTTAACAATCTTTTTCTTTCCCTTATTGCACCAAAACTTGTATATGTTTTCTAGAACCAATAGCATTTGAAGAAGTTTGCAAAGATGGTCAGTAACAGTTTCAAAGACAGTTTGCAGCATACTTGAAGACATAATAATTCTACCACAAAAAGACATCAGTTTTCAGAATGAGAGGGACTCAATCCAAAGTTTTGCTGTCAGAAATTATAGGCACTATTTTTCCAACACACTCCTTCAGGAGTGTGAACTACAAACCAAAACAATGGCAATTCATAGTACATACAGCCATATCATTTGACAAATCTTGAAAAACTTACAACAGCAAGTTCAAAACCGATAGTCATTGATCCTGAATAGTTTGTTTACATACATCAGTTCTTTCCAACATGACAAAATCTGTGTCTCTGTGTGACCAGAATAGACCTAAGATAAGATAGTCATGGTTTTTTTTTCAATCACTAAATAGGCATGTCTGATATTTCTGTCAGACATATTCTATTTCAGTCTGAGAACAACAGAGTCCTAATTTCAGGCACTTGCTTAATAGAAACTTCTGAATCTCTGCAAATCATATTGTCAGTTTGACATCAATGACAATCTTTATCTAATTGAAAGTAAGTCCAGTCTGTCTGGTTTCTTAACAATCATCAAATTGAAAGAAATGTATTGTATTAAATCTGCAAGTTAGAGAAATCTGAATAAGCGAAGAGTTTTTGCAAAGAAGGTTGTAAAATCTAGAACGTTGGTAACTCAAGGATGTTAGGTTGGTGCGTAGTCTAAGAAGTTGGTGCTTCTCTTAGGGCCTGTTTGTGTCCTGGAATCAGAATATCAGAATACCAGAATTCCCCAATGCCATGTTTGTATTAAAAAATGAAAATGGAAGAGGAATTTCCAAATTCTAATTTTAACCCAAAATGAGTATATGGATCTTCCACCTAAAAACCTAGAATTGGAATACAACATGGAATTGGAATTGGAATACATCACATCATTGAGCATCTCTGTTGTTAGTATACAACATGCAATCTCTGTTCAGCGAATTTAGCTCTGCTGCGTGAAGTAATTATATCAACAATTCGTCAGCATACACAGTCCACAGCTGAAGGAAAGAAGGGAGAGACAATAATGGTGTAAGTTTCGAGGAAGCGCAAGACCAAGAATCGAGTTTCTCCACCAGCAAAGAAACACACAAAAGTTGAGACAAGGAACCAGAAGAAGCAAACAATGAAAAATGATTCCTCTGGCTCGACTCCACTTTTTACTTCCCAACTAAGGATTCATTTTGGAATTTTAACCCAGGATTAGGTACCTATTCTGGATTCCAGTTTTTGGTAAAGTATTGTGAGGCAATGCCGCAATACAAATCATCAGATTAAAAATCACAGATTCATCCCCATACCTGCCATATTATAGTATCATCAGAATTCCTCCCCAAATTAGCAAGGCTTTGTGCCCCCAACTGTCTACTGTGACCATAGAAAAAAGCCCACTAAACACAAACCAAAATTCTGGTCACTATAGTAGATAGGTAAGATAAGATAATGATATTATTGTCCAACTAGAGACCAGCAAAGGGTCCAAGGGACTGGAAGATTACAACAGTGAAGAAAAATAACCCAGCGGGAGCACCAAACAGTGTCCGGGAAAGAGCGAACAAGAACGCAAAGAGAGGGAACTACTACAGTTGAGAGAAGGACTAAATATCCTTTCTCGGTAAGAAGAAATCCAGCACCGAAGGATAAGGTCCTGGACAACCAAGGGTCGGGGCCTGTCTCGAGGAATGTTGGAGATAGGGTGCCGCTGCCTGATGAATCCACGATGAGGTTTAACAGATCTAGTATGCTCGGAGAGAAGAATTTTCCCCAAATCCCAAACTCTAGAATAGCATAGGAGCACAGATCAATAATGGCTTGATACCACTCAACATGTTGGCATGCTAATTGCCATTACTAGTTGTGGATGATGTGTCCTTTTCAAAATGTTCCGATATAGTTTTCTGGTGCAATAAATATCAAAGAAGAATTCCATCAAAGAAAAGGACATGAACCACCAGAGAATAAATCTCCAAATCAAATAGGACTGGTTATGGTCAAAAAATGTTTCTTGAGGATGCTTAGCGCAGGAGTTATTCCACTTATGAATTCCAGGTGAACCAAACACTTCAACCCATATTCCAAAACCCGTTTTCCAGATTTAAATCTTCTAGAATTGCCAAATACTGGAATTTGACAATTCCAGCATTATCTAATTCCAGCTACCAAACCGACCGTTAGACTTTTGCTCTCAAGCATGGAATTTGGTGATGAGGCTGGTTTGAGACAGTAGGTCGTAGCAGCAGCGTTTCTCGCCATGGTTTTTCAGCCATATTGAGTTTTCCTCTTACTTCATGTGTTATGACCGCTGTGTGTGGTTGCATTCTTTTAATTCTGTTTTTAAATTTATCAGTTTATCAAAGTTTTTATGGACCTGAATTTATATCTTCTACTAATTCAACCTCCCCTCTCAGTAGAAAAATTGTGTTCTACAATGGGTTCTAAACTACAAGGGTGCCATTTGTGGCCTCACATATTAGGGCTAGTTAATCCAACAAGGGTGCTTCCTGGGTTAGATGGTCTTCGCCAGAGGAAGGGCAGGCCAGAGTGAAATTTGACAGTGCGGCTCAGGGAAATCCGAAACCCTCATGCACTGGCTGTGTAGTTAGAGATTGGTCAAGAAATATCTTGGCTATAAAATCAAAGAAATTACTTGAGGGCACCAACAAAGAAGCAAATTTTCAAGCTACATGGCCAGCCTTTAGTACATGTTGAAAACTTCGCTACAATCGGATACATCTGGAGGGAGATTCACAAATAATTGTGAATGCAATTAGACAAAGGAAAAGTCTGAATTGGAGAATAAGAAGATATTTGCACCCAACTCGGCATCTTTTGGAGGAATGTGAGGAATTTTATATCACCCATATCAATAGAGAAGGAAATATGTTGGCTTAGAGATTGGCAAAGAGGGCAGTGGATGAGCTGATAGTAAAAGGGAGTTCTCAGTTTACTGTTGCAGGATATTTAGCAGGTAGTTAATTTGGTTTGGGTCGGACAAAGTGAGGTTAGATCATATGGAAGGTGAATTTCAGTTGGACAATATCAAGTGGATTTTTTGAGGGTGAAAAATGATGATGTCAGCTAACATGTGGAGAATTTAAAGAGCAGTTTAATTACCAATGAGTCAAATTGAATGGGAAGTTTTTTGCATTGCAAATGACACATTGAGATATCACAGAAGCAACCTTTTCTTTGCAGGTAAAATCTTGGTAAATTGCTTTCTAAGGGGCAATTACGGACAGTAGATTGCACGATGTATTTCATTACCAGTCTTCCATGGAGCTACAACTGCTGAAGAAGCTACTAGGAGAAACATGGAGCTTAATAGTAGGTATAGAACCTATGCAGACACTGTGGCAGTCTTTGTGGTGTGGGTCATGGAGTTTGAGGAGAAATTAACAGTACAAAAAGTTGTGGAGCAGTGTGTCAAAGCTGAATAGAAGAGCGATAAGTCAAAGTAGCTAGAGATGGCTGTAAAAGGGGGAAACCTCAAAAATAAAGGTGCATGCTGGTTAAGAATCTATCAGCACTATAACAGCCCCCTTGTACTATTCTTTATCTTTGGCATGACCTTCAATGAAGACCACCAGTGAACTCAAAGAAACGCACAATTGGACTTCCTCAAGGAGATGGGCATTATAGCAGCAAGAGACAAGAAGCAGCATGGGGTGGTTGGAGAGTCATTTACAATGGCAGATGATGAGAAAAGTTTGACTGAGAAAAAAGTATATTGACATGTTTTTGTATGTCAGATGGTGATAGCGTAGTAGGGTAGTAGGATAGTATAGAAATGAGACTCGACCAGACTTGCAAGTACTCGGTGAATCACAAGGTAGGGAAAAGGTAGTGAGTTTCTGAGGCTTGCACTCAAACTCTACCAAGTTTTTGCTAGAATCAAAAAGACTAGAGACTTCCCCAGACTTGCTGAGCCTTGGCAAATCTAGGCATACGACTCAGCTTTTTTTCTACAAAACTAACATGATTTCAATGCTTTTTTGGTTTATTGCATGCCCCTAGAATACACATGAAGTATAACATTTATTTCCCCGTCTTTGTCTTCAACTCAATCTCATTCTCTTCATCAAAATATAACATTTAAGTATAAGTAATGCACTTTATGTTATATTCATGTATATTGGTAGGATTTTGGGAGTGGCTTCAGATCTCTAGGAGTTTTGATGCAAATTCTAGGTTTCAGATCTTATAAAAAAATTAACTTAGTCAATTTACAGTAATCAACATGCTCCTATCAACATTCTTTCTCTCTATCTCACTCTCTTTATCTTGCTATCACACTAGAATAGTCTCTCTCCCTATCACTCTCTCTCTATCTCCTCTCTCTAACTCTCTCTCTCACCCTCAGACCTTGCAAGGTGCTACCCTCAACATCGTTTTGGTGTTTACCTCCAAATCCCATCAAACTAAATTCTAAGAAAGTAATAGGGCAATGATGAATCATGATCATAAAAATAGACATAATACCAAAGCTGTTAGTTCAGGTTCAGATTCAGATTCAGGTTTAAGGAACCGATTTGCTAGTACGATAAAATTTTGAAATGGAATTTGTGTTCATTTGGGTTTGTTAGTTGTGCCATCAACATTGAGAGGAATTCAAAAATTATCATCCATGCCATCACTTCAAGTTGCATCCCAAGTTGGAAATTTGCACATGCATTGATCTTATCAAAGAGCAACTCATTGGCATTCCAAACTACACACTAAGCCATGTGTTCCAAGAAGCAAACATGGTGACAAATTACTTATCCAAGGTAGTGCTAGAACAAGAAGATACAATCATTGACAGAAACGCTTCCCAATGGCACAACCTTCAACATATTCGTGATGAGGACACAATAGTCAAGGAATTGTTTCGGACAGGGGCACATCTCCATCTGTTTTTCCCTCACTAGAGTTGTAGAAGATGATATTATTTGTGAAATCATGCAAAGAAATCATTGGCCAAGGTACACACCCTTTACACTCTTGAGGCATCTTGTCTACATGATCCTATGCACCACCAACAACATTGAGCAGGCTCATCGGGCCATTAAAAGACAAGAGAGCTCTAAGCGTAAGTTTGAAACACATTTTAAATTTTTATTATAAAATAATTTTATTTAATATAGAAAATTTTAACACATTTTTATTTTATACATTAAACATAATATGTTTACTTAAAGGAGTAATTGTAGCAGAAAATATCTCGAATGTCTCTCATCGACAATTCGTAGATGACACGATTCTTCCAAGGGAAAGTACAATAATAGAAGTACAAAACTTCAAACAGATTATACAAGAATACACGAGAGCATCTAGGCAAAAGGTAAATGCAGAACAGTCAGAGATATTCTTCATCAATACAGTACAGGAAGTTGAGGATGCCATATGTAGAGAAATGAGATACGAAAAGGGTTCCTTCCCAAGTAAGTATCTAGGGATATATTTAGAAAAACATACAAAAAGATCTAAAACATGGAATAATATCTTAGAAAAAGTGGACAAGAAAATGGAAAATTGGAAAGGGAGATGATTAACCAAGGCAAGAAGAACTTTGAAAATCAAAGTGGTTCTATCAGCCATCCCAAGTCTACCCTTACCTAAGGGTGTGAATAAAAAACTAGAAGGAAAACTCTGAAATTTCTTCTAGAAAGGATTGGAAGAGAAAAAGAAATTAGCACTTATAAAGTGGGAAAGTATACACAAACGTAATGAATTGGGAGGATTAGGCATCAATTACCTAAATTGGCAAAATGAAGCATTAGGAGCAAAATTAGTATGGCAAATGTACCAAGAAAGAAATAGTAAATGGGCTAAGAACCTGTATCATAAATATTTAAACTATACTGATCCAACATCTTTATTCAGAATAAGAAATCCTCCCAAAAGGTCAAAGATATGGAACTTTATGATGAAACACCAACAGCTTATTAGCAAATTCTTAACCTGGGATTCAAGAAATGGAAACAAAGCTTTACTCTGGGAGGATTCCTCAAATGTGTACCCTCCCCTAGACTTTCTCAACATACCTATTAATATAAGAAACTCCCTTGTGAACCTATGGGGTAAGCAATTAGTTAACTACAAAAAATTGGAATGGGTAAATGGGGAGGATCTGTGGAAATGGAGATCTTTAGAAGGTATAGAAATAATGAATGAAGAAAAACTAATCTTTGAGTAGCTTCTCAAGCAACAACAGATCAATCATAAAAATAGAGAGGATAGACTAATATAGGGTGCTTCTAAAGATGGTCAATATAGTGTAAAGAAAGGATATAAACTTAAATCTCACCACAAAGATGGGAAAAAGCATGCATCCCCTTAAGCTATGTTGGGACTCCGCATGCTTGCCAAAAAAAGTAATGTTCCTTTGGGCAGCATCTCAAAAGAGAATACCAACAGCTGACAGGTTTAGGAAGATAGGCTTTGAGGGGCCCTCTAGATGCTCACTTTGTAAAGAAAACTTAGAAACAGCAGAACATATATTATATCAATGCCCATACACGTAAGTCTATTGGAGATGGCTTAGCAAAATGTTAAATTGGTCTTCTTCATTACTAGATAATTTAGAGGATCATCTAATTAACTGGCCTGTAGAGAGCAAAAGTGAGGTATATGGTAAATTGTGGAGTATCTCCCCTTCTATCCTCTTAAGGGAAATTTGGAAAGAAAGAAGCAGGCGTATTTTTGTAAATTCAAAACTCAATATTCCCTCCCTTCTCAATAAAGTAGAAACTTGCATAATGGAGGTTATGAATAGTCACCTAAGAAAAGTTATAAAAGAAGAAGGAACCTTTCAAATTGGGACACTGAAATGAAAAAGAATTGGATCAATTTAATCAATCCTCCTTTAACTTATCTAAAGAAAAATCTACAAGCCCGAAAGGATTGTAGATGGGAACTGCCACCAATTGGATGAAAATAAACTAAATTTGGATGGAGCATCAAGAGGAAATCCAGGAGAAGCAGGTATCATTTGCTCAGAGTCGGGTGAATGGATACTAAAGAAAGCTAAACCAATAGGTATGGCAATGAATAATATAGCTGAATTAGAAGCGCTATAGGAAGAACTTAATCAGAGCCTAAATTAGGAATAAGAAGACTAATCATCGAAGGGGACTCTCAAATTATCATCAATGCACTAAGAAAAAGAACGACGCCAAATTGGATTATTAACTTTAAACTAGAGATAGTTCTAAATATTACAGATAAGTTTGAGAAAACAAGATTTCTTCATATTTATCGAGAGGGAAATAAAAAAGCAGATCACCTAGCAAACAGGGGTGTGGATGGAGAAAACATTACTATTCAGGCATCAGGAAACATTCGGTAGTATGAGATCCTTCTCTATTCAAAATAACCTAAGTAAAACGAATACTAATGCTTTGTTTTGATACTCTTATCTATTTTCTATACGTATCCCCTTAGGATTATAATCAACTATTAGTATCTACTTTTATAATATCCAAATATATTATAAAGTAAAAATTCAAGAATATTGCGTGAACATCTCAACCTATATAAATATCCTACCTATCTTTATGAACTCCTAGACTAGAGCGTCATCATGTTAAAGTATGGGCATTAGTGTCGTGGTTGTATTCATGATTACTAATCTAGAATCATCTAGGCTCTTATTGAAGGCTGAGTTAACTCATCGATCTATTTAAGATTTTTCGTTTGTTCATCTATCACTATCATTTTGTCCTTTTCTCCTTAGGTTAAAATGGAACCTACTATTTCTCTGTATCATGCATTGGAAGCCAGAACTATGGCATTCATGGATTCAATAAAACCAGAGCGTTGGAATAGGATTCTAAATCTTGTCGATAATATGACTAGGGTTGTTGTAAGTGGGGCTTTAGGGGAAAGGTCCTTTGATTATGGTTATACCTGGCGTACCAATAGTGATGTTATAGGGTCTTTTATAGCTTGCATGTTTAGAGCTCATATAGGTCAGTGGGAGATCATTCGGCTATCCTCTAATATTTTTGACCCTATTTGGTTACAAGTGCTTGAAGAAGCAGTCTTGGGTTTCCTTTTGCAAAAATTTACATGGCTAACCCCCCAGGAAGTTTGGAGCAAGCTTATGTAATTAGGCATTTGGTTCTGTATATCAGAGATGTTAACCACTTCAACCAGATATGGCCTAAGATGGAGGCTAGTATAAATTTTTTGTTGCATTGGAGGGGTATTGTTAAGGCCCAGGATAACGGATGGTCGCTTCATTATCTTCACATCTTTGACTCTTACATTGAGCCTAGGGTAGTTTTCGAAGACCTTAGAAGACTTGACTTCTCTCTACCGAATTTGTATAAATCCAGCAGATAATATGATCATGATCTACTGGAAGCTTGAGGAAGATATATAACGTGTTCAGCCTCCTTTCTTGTGTTTTACTTATATCCTCAGGGGTCCTTTGTTTGGGGTTTTTTGTTGCCTCAATTGGTGTTAGTTTTCTGGCTGACAGGCAGGGGTTTTGAGCATCTTTTTGGACTACTGCCCTTTTCATGGAAGGCTTTGATCAATTTTCTTAAGGGCAACCCCAGGGAAACCATTTTAAATCAGTGGTAGGATGTCTTTCTTATGTAGTTTCCCTTGTTCCTTGGCTGTTATTTGGTTTGCCAAGAGGATCCCTTGGTTTATCTGTATCAGGAATTTTGATTTCAGATAGTATTAATGTACAAACTATGCAGGGCGATATATATCAACTATTCCCAATAGATGTTTGTAGTAAATTGTTGTCATGAGTTTATACAGCACACACTGTTTTTGTATTGTATCATTTTGAAAGTTAATAGAATACAGTTCTTAAATTGATTTCTTATAGTTCATATAGCCTCAGAATTGGGTATAGACTAGGAAAGATATTCGGAATAAAACGAAATTGTTTGTGATCAGAATCCAATAGCAGAGGAGGATGAATCAAAGAGTATAATCTAATTAGAGGTTCAGAACATAGTGATGAACATGTTAGCACCTCAAAATCTCAATTAAGAAACAAAAAAGTCAGAATATAAAACTTAAAAGTAAATAGAAGCTGTACCAGGGGACAACATTTTAATGAGTAAAGCAACATCTTGATTGAATAAAATCAAAGTAGACAAAGTAAGTATTTAAGCTTAATAACCTAAGAAGAACGCACCATTGATAAATCCAATCAGAAATTTGGAGAACTAATTTAAATTCAAAAAATGGATAAACTTTCAATCAAAATTAAGTAGGAAAGATAATCAAGATAGAACAAGATCTGGCATAAATCTTCTAATCATAACAATAATCAGTAAAATAGCAATGGCTTTGTTGGATATCTTGTCATTATGCTGACCCTTGTCAATATTTCTTCCCTTTTTCAAACAGTTTTAACATTAATAAATTTAAATGAATACTGGTCCATTATTTCAGCACTCAGAGTAATAAGATAAGAAATGGTAATGAAGATTTATATTATTTTATCTCTCTCCCTTCTATCTTTTAGATTTCTATATTGTTTAGAAAACTCTAAATTGATAGTGTCTTTAGCCATTGATATATTTGTAGTCTTATAAATTAAATACCCCCAATTACATGGCAAAGAAAGGTTTAAACATTTCTGTGGTTTTCCTTATTTAGACTAACAGTTTAAATGAGTGTGAATTTTGTAACAAAATACAGTGGTTATGAAGAAAGAAACAATATCAAAGCTAAAAAAATTCAGATGAAAGGATCCACCTAGTCAAGCAAAAATTAATAAAGAGTTCAAATTTCCCTAAAAAGTAAATATGGAATCACAATGAAAGGAAAACCTTTCAAGTTGAAAATGTAATCAAAGCAATTGTACAAAAAACATATACAAGTAAATCATTGTAAAGAAATGATAATTCTAAAAAACTTGTAAACTGGGGTATTGCCCCTTTTATGATGTAAAAGTGTATAGGACAAATGTCTCAAGCAAGACTTGAGGTTTTCTTCTCTGTTCTTTCCTACCAGTGCCCGTTTGAACGGAGTCAATGTAAATTTTTTTATTTAATCAATATAAATAATATGGCTACAGCCTTTTACCGATCAAAAAAAAAATTAATATGTTTATTATAATATTTAGCGAAACTTAATTTAAATATTAGACTTCTAATTTTAAAATATTATAATATTTAAAAAATTTAATATGTTTATTATAATATATAGCGAAACTTAATTTAAATATTAGACTTATAATTTTAAAATATTATAATATTTATTTGATATATAAAACATGATATTTTTATTTTTATTAAAATGACAATTTTGAACATATTTAAACACATTTTTTTGGTAAGTTTTTTTCCATGTCAAACTTCATTTGAATTTTACCATTCGCGAATACAAATTTGAACGTTGCGGGCCCATTACATTGTCACTTTGGCAAAAGGACTTTTATTAAAAAAGGTGTTTTTTTTTTTTTTAAATGCTAAAAATCATCTGAATGCTTAGTTACCAAGTGGGTGCATCCTGTCCACAAATCAAGATGCTGGGGCATCATGGTGCGGGATGTTGGTCTGGTGTGTTCGAATGTGCATCTGGATGCACCCACAAGGAGAAAAAGCACTCGCAGTGAGTATCCGGATGCACCCAGATGCCCAGCACTCAGGAATATCCATCTGAAATCCTCTTTCAAATAGGGCACATCACAAAATACATGTTCAAAATTTGTCTCCTCTGACCTATGCTCTGTGGGTACTCATTTTGAGTAAAAACAACGAGTATTTAGCAAAGCATCAAGTATTCAGTAAACTTTCTAACTATTGTTCTAACCATAGTTCAAAATCTCGACATTACTTTATAACTACATGTGAGGCCCATCCTCCTGCAACCCTTTACAACTACATGTTACCTTGACATTACTATAACTTTTGCCAAATGGTTTCATGATTACCTACATTGGATATTACTACATGAGTATTATGCATGTTGATTTTTGTTTTCATAGACATTGTTCTATATGGTTATATCAATGGGTTGGTATCTACTTTAATGATTAATCGATAGAACATCATGATTGCTGGAATATTGTCATGGATGTCAAAGGTGCCAAGATTGTTGTCATTGATGTCATGAGAAGAACCTCCTTATAGCAATATCGTGAGAATGCTCGAAATAACAGAATACAAAGTGATAGCAGAACTCAGAATGAATCTACTGATCGCAGGCCACTTCGAGGGGGTAACCTCCTTTGAGCAAGCTCAATACAATAAATTCGTCCGTGCCCATCAAGGGCCTCAACCTATTCTTATATACTGGGTACGATCTAGAAAAGTAATACTACCTATGCATGTGGGATAATAAAATAAACTCACGGGACGACTTACAAAGCATATGCGTCCAACAACTCTACTCTAACAAAATAAACAGAAGGAACACACAGGTTCCTAACATCCCCTCTCCCTTAGAAAAAAGCTTTGTCCTCAAAGCTTAAGGTGTGGAAATTGTTGTTGAATCTGAAGAAGGGGTTCCCAGGTAGCATCCTCTGGTTGCATGCCATGCCACTGAATCAAGACCTCAGAGATGGAGCGAGAACGAAGCTGGCGAGTGCGCTGGTCAATGATTGCCACCGGCTCCAGGATAATGGATCCTTCCGTATCCATTTCAGGGAGAGTAGTTTGTGCTCTGACAGTGGTACCCAGAACTTTCTTTAGACAAGAAACATGAAAGACTGGATGAATGCGGGAAGAAGGAGGAAGTTCCAGTTTATAAGCAACTGAACCAATCTTCTGCAGAACCTGATAAGGCCCATAAAATTTTGGGGCCAGCTTATGACGCCCTTTCAGCTTTAGGGAGGATTGTTTGTATGGCTGTAGACGAAGAAAAACCATATCCCCAACTTGAAATGAGCGCTCAGAACGGTGTTGATCTGCTTGTTGTTTCATCCGATTACGGGCCATGTGAAGATTATCCTGTAAGGTACGAAGAATCTGATCCCTGCTGCGGAGAACTATGTCAACTGCCTGGACTGGTGAGCTGTTGGGAGTGTAGGGAAGGAGCACTGGAGGTGCCTGACCATAGACTGCTTCATATGGAGTCATTTTAGAGGCAGTGTGGTAAGAGGTATTGTACCACCATTCAGCTAAAGGGAGCCACTTGGCCCACTGATGTTGCTGTTCGGAAGTGAAGCAACGAAGATAAGTTTCCAAGCATTTATTGACAATTTCCGTTTGACCATCAGTTTGTGGGTGATAGCCCGAACTCATCTTCAGTTTGGTGCCAGTTTTCTGAAACAGTTCAGTCCAAAAATGACTGGTAAAAGTTGCATCACGATCAGAGACAATGGAAGAAGGGAGTCCATGAAGACGAAATATCTGGTCCATGAAGATTTGTGCAATAGAGGAGGCAGTATAGGGGTGGCTGAGGGCACAAAAATGACTATATTTCGAGAGACGATCAACCACAACCAAGATCACTGTTTTGCCACCGGATTTAGGAAGCCCTTCAATGAAATCCATAGAAATATCAGTCCAAATCCGTGTAGGGATGGGCAATGGTTCGAGCAAGCCAGGAAGGAGGGTCGTTTCACCCTTGTGGCGTTGGCAAGTATCACATTCAGCCACCATCTGTTGAATCGTCTGTTTCATTCCTTTCCAAAAGAAGTTTCTCCTTGCTCGCTCATAAGTTTTGAGGAAGCCTGAGTGCCCTGCTGAAGGAGAAGCATGGAGTTCATAAAAAATAGCTTGATGTAGAGCTGGGTTCTGAGGAAGCACTAGCCGACCCTTGTATCGAAGAGAAGAACCATCCCAAGAGTAATGTGGTATAGCAGAAGGATTATTGGCTAGCTGGTGAATGATTTGAGATAAAGAAGAGTCACTGTCATAGCCCTGCTGAACAGACGCTAACCAATTGGGAATGGGCTTAGAAATAGCGGAAAGGGAAGCTTGATTATCAAATGTGCGAGAAAGAGCATCTGCCACAATATTCTCCTTACCCTTCTTGTAGGTGATCTCATAATCATACCCCATGAGTTTGCTGACCCATTTCTGTTGTGTAGGAGAGGATACCCGTTGTTCCAGGAAGTATTTCAGACTTTGGTGATCGGTTCTGATGCAAAAATGACTCCCTAAGAGGTATGGCCGCCACTTCTGTACAGCATGCAAAATAGCCATCATTTCTTTTTCATAAGTAGAGAGGGCTAGATTCTTACCAGAGAGGGCTTTGCTAGTGAACGCAATAGGATGGTCATCTTGTAGGAGAACAGCACCCAATCCATTGCCGCAAGCATCACTCTCAATAGTGAAGGGTTTGGAAAAATCTGGCATCGCGAGAACAGGTGTACTGCACATAGCCTGTTTCAGTTGTTCAAATGCAGTCTCAGCAACAGGGGTCCAGGAGAAGGCATCCTTTTTTAACAGAGCTGTCAATGGTGCTGCAATTTTCCCGTAATCTTTGACAAACTTGCGGTAGTAGCCAGTCAACCCCAAAAAACCCCGAAGGCTCTTGAGAGTTTTAGGATGCGGCCAAGTTTTCATGGCATCTATTTTTGTAGGATCCACCCGCACTCCATGGTGTGCAACAATATGCCCGAGATACTCCACTTCCTCCTGGCCAAACACACATTTAGATAGTTTTGCATAGAGTTGATGATCAGAGAGAAGTTGCAAGACAAGCTCCAGATGATGGAGATGCTCAGCCCAAGTTTTGCTATATATGAGGATATCATCAAAGAAGACTAGAATGAATTTCCGGAGGTATGGTCGAAATATGTTATTCATCACTGCCTGAAATATTGAAGGAGCATTCGTGAGGCCAAAGGGCATGACTAAAAATTCATAGTGACCATCATGTGTGCGGAAGGCAGTTTTAGGTATATCCTCCTCATTAACCCGAATTTGATGATACCCAGAACGAAGATCTAACTTGGAGAAAAAATGAGCCCCATGAAGTTCATCAAGAAGTTCATCAACAACTGGAATGGGAAACTTGTCCTTTATAGTGAGATGATTAAGTGCTCGGAAATCAATGCAGAGTCGCCATGACCCATCTTTTTTGCGAACAAGCAGAACTGGAGAAGAAAAGGAACTGGTACTAGGGCGAATAATACCTTGCTTCAGTAAGTCACGGACAAGTATCTCGATTTCGGTCTTCTGATGAAATGGGTAGCGGTAGGGCCTGATGTTGGGCGGAACACTGCCAGGAAGGAGCTGAATACGGTGGTCCTCTGGACGAGAAGGAGGTAATCCCACAGGTTCAGCAAATATACCAGAATACTTGTCCAAAATGTGTTGGAGATCGGCAGGAGTGCTAGAGACTGCTGATGGCTGCATCTGAATGGAATGGAGCTGAGCGATGACACCATGTGAATTCTTCTTAAGAAGTTTTTCCATACGGTGTGAACTGATGATGCTGAGAGACCCTGGTTGTAAGCCTTTCAAAGTGTGTTGGTGCCCCTCGGCTGAAAACTGCATCCAAAGTTCAGCAAAATCCCAGAGAATGGGGCCAAGAGTGCGTAACCATTGGGCACCCAAAACCACATCACAGCCACCTAAGGGTAAGGCAAACATGTCAGAGCGCATGTTATAATCTCCAATAGAGAGACGCACATTGCGACATTTCCCTTTACAAGGTAAAGTGCCCCCATTGGCAATCATGACTTCAAAGCTAGAGCAGGGATGGATAAAGCAATCAGCCTGTTTGGCTATTCGTGGATCAATGAAGTTATGAGTGCTACCAGAATCAATGAGTATAGTAAGAGGGATCTTCTTGAAGAAACCCTGGACCCGCATGGTTTGTGGAGTAGTGACTCCTGCCAAAGCATGGACAGATATCTCTGGTGGAGCTTCTGGGGAAGGAGGTTCAGGCTGGTGAGGCTCAACCTCAGCATCCACTGTTTCCTGAGCATCTACATATTCTTCCAGTTCCGGTGGAGAATCCACATCCAAGAGATAGAGCTTTTGCTGAACACATCTATGGCCCCGAGACCATTTCTCATCACAATTATAACAAAGCCCTTTGTCTCGCCTAACTCGCATCTCTGTTTCAGACAAGTGCTTGATCGGAGTAGTTCTGGGAGCTGGTATGACTGGAGGGTTGTGAGAACCTGTATTTCTGAATGGAACAAAATTAGATCTGGAGCGTTGTAGAGCACTAATCTTGTCTTCCGCTAACTTAGCCAACCCAAGGGCTTCCATCATTGTAGTAGGTCGAAACATTTTGACTTCTGAGCGAAGTGCATCCTTCAGACCACTGACAAAACAACTACGGAAGAATTCATCAGACAAGCCCTCTGTGTGATTAGCTAATTTTTCAAACTCTGTCTGGTATTCTCTTACAGTGCCTGTTTGACGCAGTTTAGTGAGTGCTCCTGTGAAATCATCAAAGGAACTAGGGCCAAAGCGCTCCAAAATGAGGGTGCACAATTCGCTCCACGTTGGGCCTACATTAGCCTTGATGTACCAACGGAACCATTGAAGAGCTTCATGTTCCAAATGAAAAGATGCAAGGGAGACTTTGTGGTTATCCAAAGTATTATGCAAGCTGAAATACTGCTCTGCCCTATAGATCCATCCAGTCGGATCAGAACCATCGAAGCGTGGAAAATCAAGCTTTGGTCCACGGAAATTGCCAGAAGAGGACCCAGTATCTCCTGAATGGTTTCGGCTCATGGCTGACTGCTGAAAGTTAAGACCCAGAATTTTGTCATCCAGATCTTGAAGTCTGGTTTTGAGGGATGCAATTTCCTCTTCCATGATTTTTGCTCCTGTACGCGTAACAACCATAAAACAAGGTTTTTTTTTTTTTTTTTTTTTTTTTTTTTTTTTTTTTTTTTTTTTTTTTTGAAATGGGTAGAAGATGAGAAACAAAAACTTTTTTAGTTACGGCAAACTTGGATTTGGGTAAAACTCATATAGGAAATGGGTGTTCGACGAGTGGTGGGAGACTATCTAGGGACAAGGGAAAAAGAAAAATGAGGGTTTCAAGGGTAGGGAGGCGAAATGAGGCGAACAGTTCAAGAGGGATAAGGGAGCAAAATGAGGAATTGAATCTTGTGGCTCAGTTTGGTGGCGATTGGATGAGAGGTGAAAAAGATAGGGCAAACCCTAAAATTAGATAAATGAGGAATTTAGGGCTTTGATATGTAAAATTTGGGGTTGGGTCGCCAAGGAAGGAAGTATGCGAAATGATATTGCAGACGTTCTGCGGAAGTATGAGCAGAAACAGAAAGCAAACAAGGAAGCTACGACTAAAAAACAGAAAAATTTTTACTCTTTTTCTTCTTTTTTTTTTTTTTTTTTTTTTTTTTTTTTTTTTTTTTTTTTTTCCTCTTCCTCTGAACAGTCGACTTAGAAAAATTCACTCACAGACAGAACAACTGAAAAGAGTTATTGCAATAACAAGAGATATTAGAAGTGAGAGGAACCTGAAGGCCACGACAGAAAAAAAAAATTTGATGTAATTTCCACCCAGCGAGCCCAAGAGAGTGCTCTGATACTAGATGAGAAGAACCTCCTTATAGCAATATCGTGAGAATGCTCGAAATAACAGAATACAAAGTGATAGCAGAACTCAGAATGAATCTACTGATCGCAGGCCACTTCGAGGGGGTAACCTCCTTTGAGCAAGCTCAATACAATAAATTCGTCCGTGCCCATCAAGGGCCTCAACCTATTCTTATATACTGGGTACGATCTAGAAAAGTAATACTACCTATGCATGTGGGATAATAAAATAAACTCACGGGACGACTTACAAAGCATATGCGTCCAACAACTCTACTCTAACAAAATAAACAGAAGGAACACACAGGTTCCTAACATGTCAAAGGGCCAATCAATGGCTTTCAAGTTGAATTATTTAAAGCAGAAGGAATATTTTATTTTGGATGATATCATCATGGGTTTTTTGGCTGACTTGTTTTTTCACAAGTGCTTTTTGACGACCTATTTACTAGGAGTTGCTTTTTTGGGCGATTTATTTTTTGTGAGTTGCTTTTTGATCAATCTACTTTTTTGTGACTTCTTTTTTGGCTGACTTACTTAGAAAAGGATATTTTAAATAAATAAAAATTGCTAGCTGACCTAGCTGAGCGGCCATGACCATTGGTAAAAGGTTGCATTTGAAGGGATATAAATAAATGTCATTTGAAATTCATTTTATCATCAATTCAATGAAAATCATTCTTACTTTAAGAGCAGACCTACAGAACAAGAAAAGCAGATCTATGAGAAAATATCAGACATTTTGTTGATGTTTTGAAAAGAATTTGTACATCTAGAGCAGATCTAAAACACTATTATTACCTTGCATTTCAAAGGTTGGAACCTTCTATTCTAAGAGATTGAGGGCTTGGTGCATTGAAAGAATTTGGACTCTGGAGTCTCTTGCTGAGTCGGAGCTCAGTGGAGGGGATTGGAACCCCCTATGGGTCAGTGCCTATGAACTCATAATCAGTTTCCTACAAAAAGCAATGTTTTACCATGATTTTCTCCCAAAAGGATTTTCACGTAAAATTTGAGTGTACATCTTATGTTCCTTTTGTTAGATCTTGAATTGTATGGATTGACTCTTCATTGTTTTAGGAATGCTTATAATTGCTGAAGTTTTAATTTTCTTATACCAATTCATCAACCTCCTCAATATAAGTATGTGTGTTTTTAACTTTTTTTCAGTTGGTATTAGAGCAGGTTCCATCAAAAAAGCTTAAGGTGATTCCTCCAATTGGTCCATCCAATGGCCAAGTATATAAGCATTGACTTCACTCACATATAGATGAATGCCTATGTTTTCCTCTACTCTAAATACAGGTGGAGCTTACATATAAGAAGGATGATCCGTTTCCAAACTCTTGTGTTTTCAACTCTTCGTTTGTTTTGCCATCTCAATGAGCACTCCTAGCTTTTCCATGATCAACTCCAATATCCTATCAAATCTTTCAAGCTCTGTCATTGAGGGTTATTTGAGATGTCATCCTCCAACTTGCTGAATCAGTCTTTGTCATCAAGAGCCAAACTGCCTTCTTTTTCATGGATCAAGCTTCTGAGTTGTATGATCCATCCTACAGTGAACACATCATTACAAACAAACCAAGAGATATCTAGCACTACCTATTCTAGTTAGGAGCATACAACTGCAAAACTGAAAACTACAAACATAACACACAGAACACACAGAACCACATCAAAATCAACGAAAGAAAATATGCTCTAACACCAATCTGATATGTACACAAGGTGGATATCCCACTTATTGAATTATCAACACAAATCCCATTTTTCCAAAAACCAAAATGACTGATATAGCTGATGAAGTCTATATAACACTAGCAGAAAACAATCCTAAAACCATCTCTAATGTGCATGCACATCAAGTAAGTTTATCTTAGTAGAAGAGAAATGCATAACTGACCATGAAAGTGGAACAAAACGAAATCTTGATCTAGAGAAACCAATATGGATGAAAACTCCAAAATAGTGAGAGATCCCATCCTCAAGCCACTAACTCCTTCCCGATTAAAGAAGTTTACTTCCTTCTAGAGTTTTTCATTTACTCAAATATACAAATTGATGTCTAAATGTCTACACAGAAATGTTAAGAGTTTCCAAACTCCCAAATCCAACATTTACAAGATCTGTTGACTGATAAAAAGTTGCAGAATTACAAATAATTACAAAATGAAACATACCAAAAGAGAAATCATATCCCAAGAATCCCCAGAGACTCTCCGAATGAAGCCCAAGAATGTCAGAGACTTAAAAGACAGTATCCCACATGCTCCAACTCACCTATCCACAAGCTCTATATTTTTGTCATTTCTGTGACAGATTTGACCACACATCCTGAATCCCTACTGCAATCAATGAGAATCAGCTGTGGTTGAGCTAGTATGGCAAATGCAGCCCTAGTCAAAACATCCCTAACGTTCTTTGTTTATCATTATTGAGGTCCAGTGGGAGTCCAAATCAGCCAGATAACTTCTATTCCTATTATTTTGCTCACAATTGGTCTGATTTTGCCGAAGGGAAATTGAGACTCTTCTTGCCTTCGTGCTAGGAGGCCTTTAAGAATGAATCATTGTAGCAAAGTTAGCCAATATACTAACTTTCCTGATCCAATTTCAGATAACTAGTCACAAAAGGGACCACTGTGCGATCACAGAAGAGGTGATCAGCTTGGTGGCTAAGAACATGGTCAAAGAGCAGGGTGGAGTCATACCAAACCAGAAAATCAAAACAGAAGTTTGGCAATGTCTTGCCATAATTGTTGAGCTAGTACAGAATCCTACGGCCTGAAAATCCTTTCCTCAGCAAGGCATAAGTTTAATTAAGAAATCGGATCAAAAAAGCTTTAATGGACATGATACATTTTATTCCTTGGAAATATGAACAGAAACTTGTCCTCGGCGGCATTATGGAGAAAACAGAAACTGCAGATTCCTTCAATTGTGTTGTGCCATTTCCAAATAGCTCTGCAAATTCGGCACCTATCAATGCCATACTGGAAGATTTGGAGTCCCAGCAGGCAGGAAAGTAAGCCGTTATCTGGAAAACAGAAGGCATGACATATATGCCTTGTGGGGGTGAAACTGCAATTGTGATGAAAAAATAGTCAGAGGTAGTGTTGCACAAGGAGTGTGAGGCAATTCTTTGTCAGGTCATGTCCTGATAGCGTGAAGCACAATTCTTGGAATTCAACTGTGATTCCTCCAGGAAGACCAAGTGGGCTTGGATGTCATGGTGAAGGCAGCAGGACTGAGAGCATACTCAACTGCAGGCACAAGATTTGCAGAGGAAACGAGGCAATTCATGAGCTTTCAACAATAGCCAGCAGGGCAAAGGAACTTTTTCAGCTTCTCAGGCAACATTGATTGGTGGCTGCATTTTCCTTTTGTTCTTGTCAAGGCTATCATATTCCCATTGGCCCTCAGCCATTGAACGTTTATCTGCTATACAGATCTGCATTATTCATCCATCTTTACGATGAGAAGATTAATAGGTTGCTAGTGGCTTACAGTATGGCATCATCTATGGCCTTAGTCAATGTCTATATTGGTATTTTTGTAAATTTTTGGAGCTACAGCAGTTGGCATTTACAAGCATGGCACACATTGAAAGGTTCGCTGGTTCCAAATCTAGTTAATTTTGGTTTGGAAAGAAGCAAACCGCATGTGGAACCTTCATTTGTTGATTTAAAAGACAAAATTAATAGTAAAAACCTGCTTCAAATTTTCTATATAGAGCTTATTTATCATAATATCCAGAAAGACAAAAATCTAAACTATGTACAAGTGAAAATTCAAGATCTACTAATTATGTTTTCGGTGTGCTTCGGTGCCACACGAACTGGGGAGATTGGATTTAAGGCAAGTATTTTCAAAGTATCGAAATCAAAGTAGTATAAAAGCTTATTGAACAATATATATAAGGCAGCATGTAGAGCTTCTTAACCTCGGAGGGTATTCTCAAAATCCTCTAGGCCTTCAGGTTAAAGGTAGACCTGAATAAAACTCCTTATCTGGAAATGAAAAGTAAATAAACAGAACCCAGTTCAAATCCTGACTGACAAAGGTGCTTCAAACTTTTAAACTAATATAGCTGGCAAGGAATAAAACCGATGCAGGCCATTTAAAATCCTCAAATAAGAATGGCAGTAGAGCATTTAAACATATGCAAACGACGGGAATAAAATCAAAGGTGTCATCCTGATATCCGTAATAACAGCGGTATTTAAACAGTGAAATGGATATGGATGATGAGCGATGATCCAAACGGAACCCACTTGAAATTGTGAGCAATATGAGTAGCAATAAACCATTTAAATAGATATGGACCATATAAGAATAGAATCCATGAAACCGCTCGAAACCATGAATTAACCATTATATAAATATACGTAATGAAGGAATAAAACCGATGCAACTAGCCTGAAATTATGAATTAATGAGTGGATAGCATTTAGAACAGATATGGGTGATAAGAGAATAAAATTAATCGCACCCACTTGAAATAGCTATGGCAACAACGCATTTGAGACGTAAATGGCTGGAAAGAAATTTATATTTATTAATAAAACGAACCATAACCAAGGATGTTAACCTGGAGGATGCTGAGAAAAATTGTGAAGAGCCTTTTCAGCCATTTCATAGCGAATGGCAGCAGTTCTAATACGGCTTAGGCTGTCCTGAAGAAGACCCACCTCTCCGTCCACCTGCTCCTTCACCTGTCTCACCTGCTCTACGGTCAGCTTGTTTAGTTCGTCCACTATTGCCTTGCCTTGATCTGAAGCCATGCCTGCCATCCCTTGTTTTGTTTTCCTCTCTAAATTGTTGCAAGGGAAAAAGAAATCTGTTAATGTACTCAAACCTCGAGAAGAATTAAATAAATAAACTAGTTTATGAGTTATGTTCTACAGATTTGAACAGTGACTTTCGCATCCAAAATCGTCTATTCTTAAAGTTTCGGGCCGACGCTTATTGTATTTAATTTTAATGATTTTGGATGGATGATTGAGATTGTGGTTTTCACATAGACTGGTGAGCACTAGGCACCGAGGATGTAGGGAAACACATTATATTTTGTTTCATAGAAATGCATGAGCACGAAGAATATAAGACTGTTGGACGATGGTGAGTCGAAGGAAATGGTAAAGGTCATAGAGGCATAATAATGAATATTTGATTTAGTTGAAAAAGGAAAATTGACAAGGGCCTTTTTGTCAAAGTTTTTGTCTTTATGTTTTTATGGTTCACTGAAGTAGTATTGTATGAAGAGGGAAATTAAATTAATTACAATTTTTAACAAAAATTTGTTGATGATAAACTTTTTCAACTACTTAAATAAATAAGTAGTATTGTATGAAGGGGGAAATTAAATTAGTTACAATTTTTAACAAAAATTTGTTGATGATAAACTTTTTCAGCTATTTAAATAAATTGTTGATTACTTAAATCAAAGTACGAAAATATGTAGTAAGTTTGAAAGGTAATATTAATGATATTTAAAAAAAGAGCAAAATTGTAAAATAGTAGCTACTAAAACATAGTGTAAACTTTTAAAAAATAACATTTTACAATTGTCAAAAATAAACATCACTGTAAAACTAATAAAATATATATATATATATATATAAAATAAAAAATAAAAAATATTTAACTCTATATTTGAACTTGGTAAGATAGCTAGTAAAATATAATGTAAACTTTAAAAAATAACATTTTACAAATTACAAAAATAAACATCAATGTAAAACTAATAATAAATATATTTAAAATATAAAATATTTAACTCTATATTTGATTAAAATATCGAAATTATACAACTTAAAAAATATTTAACTCTATAAATTCATATGACTCCTCCTTCATAAACTATCTTAAATAATAAATGTATTTTAAATAAGAAATATAAAGCATTGAACTCTATATTTGATTAAAATATATATATTTGAACTTGGTAAGAAAAATAGATAGTGATAATTAATATTGATTAGACATTCATTTGTGAGGTGGAAGATAAAATGGTAGAAAATATTTGTATTTTGTTGGAGAAAATTGAATTTTTTCATTGCCAAAAATAGAATGGTCCAATAAAATTTTACAAATTACAAAAATAAATATCAATGTAAAGCTAATAATAAATATATTTAAAATAAGAAATATAAAACATTTAGCTCTTTATTTGAACTTGGTAAAGAAAATAGATAGGGATAATTAATATTGATTAGACATTCATTTGTGAGGTGGAAGATAAAAATGACTTTTTTTTAAAGTTAATTCACTTGTCCCAAATGTGGAAAAGATAAAGTTGTAATTAATGCATTCATTAATAAAGTGTTAGAAAATATTTGTATTCTTGTTGGAGAAAATTGAATTTTTTCATTGCTTTTTTTATCATGGGCCAATACAATTTTCAAAAAATTATATTTTTCAATTTCAAAAAAACATTCAAATTAATATAGCTTTTGCAAACGTTCAAATTTTTAGATTTATGTAACTAATCTGAAATCCAATGGTTCCATTAGTTTCCTGCCAAGTCAAGAACTAATAAAGAGTCTATATGTTCAAAATTGTAGAAAGCAATAGTCTTATGAGAATAGTTGTATGTTACTTTGTTCTATAAGTTTCCAAAACTTATAAAAACTGTAGTTTAGATCACAAAGATCCTTGTAAAATATTAAAGAAAGATGTTGTGATGTTTTCACTATGAAGGGATGTTCTCTTTGTCAAAGATTTCAATGCTAGAACAACAAATGGACAAACTAGTATTTTCAGTTACAAAAATAATTGTAATCTTATTTAGCTCATAAAAGAGAGACATCGGTGGAAAAGAGTCTCAAATGATGTTAAATCATTTTGGTGAAGTTGATCACTTTATATGACACTTTGACCTAATAATTTGCAATGGTTTGGCTAGATGATCAAAGTCAAGCAATTTCACTTACAACACACATAATGGCACAAGCATAGTAGATTATGCAATTTGTTCACATAATTCATATGGGAGAATCGAAAAAGTTGTGTTGTGGAACACACATGGGATCTGACATCAGATCATAGACTGATGTGCATAAAGTGATTGTGGGCAAAGGATAGGTGGCTTGGAGCAAAAGCTCAATGCCCTCAACAATCACTTTCACAAGGCAAAATTCTTTAACTTCAGAACATGGTAACATCTTCAAAGATAGACTTGAGAGACTTTGTAAGGGGCAGAACAAGCATGTGTATGGTGTTAATAGCCATGTGTTAACAAATTTGATTCATGATGCTCTTTCAAAGTGCAAAAGAACAAAGAAAAGAAAGTTTGAAATAAATTATTTTCCACTTAGTGTGTGGCTTGATTATGAATGCAAAATGACTAGGAGAAATCTAAGAGAGTCAAATAAAACAAACCTTGACATTACAAGTTGAATCTAAAGAAGAAAAAGGTTGTTTATATGTTCATGAGGAGAGAGGGCCTAATTTTCCTTGATAAAAATAATCCCAAATTCAACCAACAAAGAAACAAACTATAACTAATATTATAGCCACTCAATGGTTTGATTATGCTAGGAAACTTTATGAACAAGAAGGTGAGGTGGACTCGTCATGCTTAGTTGATATCAGAAAAAATATTTTCACTATATTGGAGATCAAGATCGGTATTAAGAAGTTGGGTGTTGCTAAGCCAAAGGACCTAGTTAAACTCCAAGCAGAGTATCTCAAGCAAGGCATGAGAACTCTTGCATCACACATCATGAAAATCTTTAATAATATTAGCCAACAAGCATTTTCTAAAGATTGGACAATTAGCCTCAATCAATACCACTTTTTAAGAGTGGTGATGTCAATAATTCCTCTAATTAGAGGACAATAATGATCAATCCTTTGTTTGCAAAACTATTTTGTAGCATCATAGAATATAGAATTGGCAAATTAGTTGAAGAAAAACATAAACATGCAAAAGAAAAAGTTGGTTTTAGACCAAAATACTCAATAATTAAGCATTTTATCACTCTGAGGCACATTACCGAAAAGGCCAGGAGAAAAAGGATAAGATTTTTTGTTTCTTTGTTGACTTTTAAAATGTTTTCAATGTTGTCCCTAAGGATAAGCTTTGGCTCAAAATGAAAGAATTAGGGATCCTTGTACATCTCAAAGTTATTTTTCATAGGATGTATGAAGATGATGTAGGAGCATCCAGTGGTGTAAGGGCAATCCTTGATTACCCAAAAATATGCTTAGTGATAGTTTTCATTTAACATGTTTGTATTTATGTATTTATGGATACCTATTTGGGCCAAACAAAGATTCCAACTCTCATATTTTCATTATTACTTTTTTGGGTTAGTTTTTTGTGCACCTCGGGGCAATGGGTTATTTTTTATAGAGATTGAATTATAAGTAGATAGGGTGTGTAAGTTAGAGGTGATGTTGTAATTGAAATCTCAAATTCCTTCAAAAAAAGAACTAGGTCAAAAAGTTTCACAGTTTGAAACTTATTACAATTTTAGGTTGCCTAGAGACCTCCTTAAAATGTTTTAGAGCACAATTTTGTTAGTTTATAAGATCTCTAGTAGAAAGAATATCATATTATATCAGACTTTACTTACTTCTTATTGTTTGTGTGCAACAGGTGTGTACCTTTAGAATGCTTCAATGTGCTTTATTTGGAATGTTGAATGCTGACAAGAATGTATCTAATAATCTACAATATTACTCTATTAATACTTGGACTGCAAGTATGTTATGCATTGATATTGCCTTGTCCACCGATGAGAGTTAATACTTATACAAAGTGAAGGGTCATGTCCCTGTGGGGGAATGACTCTACATGGCCAAAGGCCACGTAGGTTCATGACCCTAAGTGGTCATACTCGTTAGTAATTATAATCGACCAGTGATCAAACTAATCATGCCCAACAAGACATGTTCAATATTACCTTGAACATCACTTAATACATATCAATGACAATGTAGTTTGGAGCCTGCTCACTGATCAGAGATGACAAATGTTATAATATCAATATGGAAGTAACTCGATATGAATCGACAATAGCAGTAAGAGAAGCCTGATATGAATCATGACTATGTAACTTGTATACATACATATCTGTACACATATGTGTATGTGTATAATCATGTGTGTGTGTGTGTGTGTGTGTGTGTGTGTGTGTGTGTGTGTGTACCAAAGCATGATAGATTCAGATACTCAGTATTACTTTGACTGATGCTAAACTTCAACACTCCTTCAGCAAGGGAGAAGTAATAAATAATCCAGATATTAGAATATCTACACATAATACATTATTTGACACTACCACTCTTAGAAATAGAGACTCGTCAAATAACATAAATCACCATGCTATGAACACTATCATAACATAAATTATGATCTCTAATTGTCCAAAACAATATCTAGAGTAATCATAATGCAATTATTATTCATGACTTCAAGAATGTCCAGACCAATAGTCATAATAACAGGCCTATCATTTGTAAGATCGTCACCTTACAAAGATTACCTTCTAAATAGACATATGTCTGTGAAAGATCATCACCTTTCATTACATATATGAAGCAACAATCATAGAAGCATAAACACATATGAATTGAAATTAAATTCAATGTTCAAAATTACAATTTAATCATACCAAGTTTTTCTCTAAAGTATACCAACTTCACTTTAGCAAGAGACTTGATAAAAATATTAGTTGTTTGTTCATTAGTATTGATGTACTCTAGTTTGATGATATCTCGATCTACCATATCTCTAATGTAGTCATAGGGAATTTCAATAGGCTTGGACCGATTGTGAAAATTTGGATTAGCTGAAAGTTTGATACAACTTTGGTTATCACAATGAATGATAGTAAACTTCAAAGGTTTCTTAAACAAATCAAATAAAAGCTTTTGTAACCATACAACTTCTCTGGAACCTAAGGAAGAGGCTATGTATTTAGCTTCAGTAGAGCTCAATGCAATTGAGGAGTGTTTCTTACTAAACCAAGAAATCATCCCAAATCCAAGACTCAAGCAACATCCTAAAGTACTCTTATGCTTAGTAGAACTACCTGCCCAATCTGAATCTAAAAAACCATGAAGATTGATCTCAACTTGATCATATATAATTCCCATACCAATAGTTCCTCGTAGATAGCTTAAGATATGTTTAGCTTCCATAAGGTGAATCTTCTTTGGAGTAACCATGAAATGACTCAAGGTGTTAGTAGCGTAACATAGATCAAGACAAGTATTCACTAAATACATCAAGAAACCAATGATCTGTTTGTAGAGAGTAGGATCAACAGATTCAGATTTATCCATCCTTCATTTTATGCAGGTAAAGTTCCATAGGAGTAGAAGTTGGTTTGCAGTCCATCATTCCAAAATTTGTTAGAATATCAATAGTATATTTTCCTTAATTTAGAAAGATGTAGTTTCCCTTTTGTCAAACTTCCAGTCCTAGAAAGTAGTGAAGAAGACCTATGTCTTTTATGTCAAATTCAGTTGTCAATTCTTGTTTGCATTTTCTTATTAGATGTTCTTTGCCTGTAATTAATAAGTCATCAACATATAAACAAGAATAATCATGTCATTTCCATCTATTTTGAAATATAGGTTGGGATCAACTTCATTCTTAGAATACCCTAGCTTTGTAAGATAATTGTCTGTTCTTTCGTACTACGCTCTGGGAGCTTGCTTGAGCCCATATAGTGCTTTCTTTAAGTTACATACATGAGTATTCTTGTTGTGAGTAATAAATCCTTCTAGTTGCTCAATATACACTTCTTCAATTTCACCATTTAGAAAAGTTGTCTTAACATCCATTTGATGGACTTTCCATCATTTAGATGTTGCAATGGCCAAGATGGTTCTGACTGATGTATAGCTTGCAACCAGAGCAAAGGTTTCCTCATAATCGATACCTTCCTTCTATGAAAAAAATCATGCTACGAATCTTACCTTGTATTTCTCAATCCTATCGTCAGGTACATGTTTGATTTTGTATAGCCATTTGGAAGAAATCACTAATTTGTTTTTAGGTCTGGGTATAACATCGCATACATCATTTTTTATTATTGAATTGTATTCTTGTAATGCCCTGCCCGGAGATCCTTGGAACAAGGATTCAATACAAGCCAAGATATATATTTTTTACAAGTATGAATGCACATGACAACATCATATAGGGATCACAAAGATCGCAACAGAAGACTTCACCATAATCCTGGCAACCAAAAAATCTCTGAACACCACTACCAAACTGACACATGTGAACAAAATCCAACAACCACCACATATAAGATGAGGGCTCAAGAAACGACCACTCATCAACAAAACACCAAGCTGGGGTAAAATGTAGAATCCTGAAATTTGGCTAAGCCTGAAATCCTGAAGCCCTGAAAATTGGCTAAGTTTGGATTTTTGAAGCACTAAAATTTCCTAGAATCTTTATCTTATCTCCGAGAGGTTTGAAACCTATCTCAAAATATTTGTTGCATATATTAAAATATATCTTAAGTATCAACTTATACTTAAATGATATATTTTAAACCCCAAAGGACTACAACAGAAACACACAAAAAGGAATTGAAAGAAAACAACCTGAATCCAAAAAGCCACAACATAGGGTCGAAGAACACCGAAAAGGGTATCCAAAACAACTCTCAAAAAGTTTGGATCAAATCGAAAAGTGCCCGTTGTCGGCCCGTGCAGGTTTTTACAAAACCCATGTGATACTTTATTACAGCACTAAAAAGTATCGCATGACATTTCTAAAGAAGGAGGGTGACACTTTCAGAGTATGAGCGATATTTTTCTCAAGGGCGTGCGATACTTTTAGGGTATCGTATGACATTTCTCTAAAGGAGGTGTGATACTTTCCAGTATCGCATGACATTTCTCCAAGAGGCGTGCAATACTTTCCAAAATCGTACGACACAGTTTCTATGGACGTGCGATACATTTTTATGTCACACCATGCTGATAAAATGTCGCCCTTAGAAACACAAAAACACTTAAGGAAAACACAAAAAGGAAAAATAGAAAAAAATTGAGTTCAGAACCTCCACACCGGGGAGTACCAGATTCACATAGATTGAGGAGCGAACACTCGAGTGCATAATCAACAAGATGCCAAGATCAAGAAGGAGATACATCTATCCATCTAAAACTACAGCAGGAAAGAACGTACTGAAAGCAACATCACAGTGAACATAAGCAACATCCCAATGTACAGAGATAATATCACAATTACAAAACAACTAAATTAAGTATGCGGTTCCTCCCAACCGTCAATAGCATCATAAGACCATCATGGATCCTAGCCATCCCTAGTGTGCAACATCCCAAGTCACCGACCAAATCGTCAATATTGTCATAATAGGGACGTCACTACTAAAACATGCAACAATATAAGCATAAGGAATCTAACATGCTAGTAGAAAAGCATAAGATAACCCTACAATAGATAACATCACCTATCACATGCTAAACATCAATAAGCAATAGATATGCTACAACAACAATTCACATCATCTAATCATATGCTAAACATCTTAATATGGGAATGTGTCAAGTAAACTAACATCATCTAAACATGATATCCAAGCATTCCAATGAAAGCATAAATCACAAGAAAGTATACTCCGGAACCCGAAGTACCAAGTGAAAATATTCAGCAACAGTCGCACTAGGACAAAAGATCGTCTCTGTACACTGGTCCCTAGCAGTGGTGAAGGTAGCTATGCCTCCCAACCACGTGGAACCCGTAGGTCCACACTCGTTGTGCTAATGGAGATAAAGATCCAACCACAAACACACAAAAAACACAACATCCAAGACTAACACTCATGCCAGACAGTATGATGGCTGTAACCAAGAACTTAAGATAATGCAAGGAGTACAAGTCCTGGTCAGACACTCAAAAGGCTACTAAGTAGGGGCTGATATCATGGAGAGTCGCTTGGCATCCAAAAGCCCAAGCTAGTATAGGCAGCTACTCTTTTCAACAGAAGGCACACAACCTAGGGCAGCAACTCTTCACGACGGAAGGCACACAACCCACACATTTTATTATCTTGTATTTATTACCACCCAATGTTTTAATTTAATTATCACTTATATAAAACTTCCTCTGCTAACCGAGGAATAGTCACCAGGTTTCAGGATAGAAGCCCCTCCATATGCTACCCTACCCTACCCATGCTCATCCTACGACAAGTGCATGTGGGCATGCATACTCCCAACCCAACCCCAATGATCATAACTTCCAGAAGTACCACAGAAGATCAGGCCTCGCAAGTCACCTGACAAATGTACATGTACGTACTCGTGTGTGGCGCACCACCTTCACGAAGATCATAACACAAGGATAGGATGAGAACATAAAGCAAGACAAAACACCCAACCGAAAGCAACTCAAGAGGACGGATTCTACACAAATCCCAAAGCCAATAAAACCATACATCATAAAATCACTCAACCGGCCTCAATTCAAGAGTATGGATTCTACACGAATCCCAATGATGCAACAAGACCAAACATCATTAACTCACTCAATCGACCTCAATTTGAGAGTATAGATTCTACGCGAATCCTAACGCTCATGAAACAAAAGCAAAGGTCTAAAAGAAACAATAACACCAGGTATAAAATCACTCAACCGAACACAACGTCGGGAGTACGGATGCAACACACATCCCAATGAAACATAAAAGTGCAATAGTGGTCTGACTGATATCCAAACGGATCATCAAGGTCCACGACCCACATTGTGCCAAGAAAACTCAAAAAAATAGGGCAGCACACAAAATGAGGTAAAAACCCCAAATTTTGGAAAATCTGCAAAATTAAAACCCATTTGGCCTTTGGGCACAAAAATTCCAAAAATCCAAAAATAATCAAATTCAAACACTATATGCAAAAATGGCCAGCATAATGGCGTAAAACCCCAAACCTTCATCCTTAAAAATAGGGAAATGTTCATACTTGCCCAACCGGGTAGAAGTAACATACAGAAACGGAGGGGAACACTAGTTCTCAACCTCCAAACAAATGGCTACCAAAAACAGAAGTAGAAATAGAGCCGAAACAATAAAATGAGAAAGCCCTACCTTACAGCCAAAAGGGCAAAACGAAAATCTGAACCAAAAAATAAAATGCTTGTAAAAGTGGTCGAAAATTGTGATAATCCAAAGTTTCCCCAACTTGGATCCAACGAGCACAACCTCGCGATGATCCCACGCCCGTAGCTCCCACAATGAACAAAATAGTAAATCCTCATGAAGAGGATTTTGGGTTTTACTCTCCAACTTTATAATTCAAAAATGAGAAGTGAGGAATTAAATTCCTTTTTGGATACTTATTCACTTTTCGAGTGAATAATCGATTAGGGCAAATAACCAACCAACCTAGTTAAACCCCGAATCGACCCAAACTAAAATAAGCTATTCCTATAAATAGGAATTCATCTATGGAAAAGCTGCCAGAAATTAAAATAAATCAATTAAAAAGCTCGAAAATCCAAAAACACATAAATTCTTAATAACTTTCGAGACAATGCGAACCTCTAAGTGCACAAACACGCTTACCAGTCTAATCACATAATGCAAATGAGTTCAGATTTAATAATCATCGAAAGGTTTAATTTAAACATTTATTTAAGGATACGTCGACCATATAAGGACGACATTGGTAAAATATAAATGGTTGAATCACTAACTCAATGTGCCACTACTAGGGATATAAATCATGCACACTAAACAACATGATCAAGTGCAATTGCATATAATAACATAGCCAAAGCAATAAATGCATTAAATCACCTAATTTAACCATTTCTTTAATTATATTAAAATAATCTATTTACATCACTCACGTTCGCATAAAGCATAACAACGCAGGAATGAAGTAAATAACCATAGCATTAAATCCATCACCTAACATAATCAGAGGTATGTCCAAATACCAGATAACCAGATATCATCAAAAAACACATTGTCATCTCAAAATGGCATCATCATGCAATATGATTAACTGAATATCATAGAAGTCTAATATCTATGATACTAAAATCAAGGTATAACATCTGACCCTCAGGTCGTCTCAAATGTAAATCATCACAAAGTAACACATAACTCTCAGATCAAAATATCACAAGGTAAATGTCTGCAGCACAAAACCAAAGAATACAACATGAACAATCCATTTTAATTACTTAAGCATTTAATAATGATTGTTTAAACAACATTAATAAGACACTTAAAACACATAAGCAAACACAGTCATAACATGACTACCCACTGCTATAGGAACCTAGTCTAGTGTAGCATGGTAATAGTATACAATGCAATCTCTGCACACATCTCAGGGTAATCACGAAACAACCTCATGATACCACATCGATCTTGGTAACCATTGGCACAAACCTCAGTGAACCAAAAATCACATCATAATCTCATAGATCAGTCAAAAGCATAATCAAAGCAATTGCTATAGAAACATAAATCTAAACATCTCGACTATGTAGACCACTCAGGGTCACAATCATGATCCCATCACAACAAAAGATCAGCAAGGTTGCATCCATAAGGATGACTCATAGAAGTCAAATGGGAGAGGCACTACAATTCTTCAATCATAGCTTCTTTCCAAGGTTGACTTGATAAGACTTCTTGAGTGTTAGAAGGTTCTTATTTGATAAGTTTTATTACTAATGCAACGTAACAAGATTAAGTTCTTATTTTCTTGTTTTCTTTTAATGCTTCATCAAGTTCAACATGATTTTATTCTATGAATTTTATGGCCCAAAGTGGTCTCTTTTTATTATTGTTATTTTCAACATTTTCAAAAGTAAGTACATGAGATGAAGGAGATTCAATATCATTCTCCCTCTCATTCTCTATTGGGTGATCTTCACTTGTTCCATTGGTAGGTTATGTGAATGGCTCATCATTATTTTTAGAAAGATTGAAGGCGATGTCTTCTTCAAATTTAACATCCTTGCTTATTTCAATTATTTTTTGTCCTAGAATATAGACCCTGTAACCTTTGGAATTTTCATTGTACCCAATGAGAATTTCTTTCTTCCCAGATGGTTCCAACTTTGTTCTCTTCTCTTTAGGAATGTGAACATAGACTAGACACCCAAATATCTTTAAGTGACTTAGATCTAGTTTGATGCCTGTAAATACTTTTTTTGGAGTGGCATTTTCTAAAACTAACTGCAGGCATCGGTTTTGAATGTTAGTTGCAGTTTTAGATGCTTCAACCTAGAATGAAATGTGAAGGTTTTGATCATGCATCATAGCTTTGGCTAAATCAACAATTGATCCATTCTTATGTTCTACAACTCCATTCTGTTGAGGATTATAAGGTACAAAAAACTCCCTCTTAATCTCAACAGTAATGAAAAACTCTTTAAAAAATTTAGAGATGTACTCACCTCCATTATCTAATCTTAAAATTATAATTTTCTTTCTTGATTGATTTTCTACTAGAGCTTTGAATTCTTTGAATTTTGAGATTACTTCACTAGATTCCTTTTGTTTTAGGAAATAGATCCAAGTTCTCATAGAATAATCATCAATAAAGATTACATAATAGAGACACCCATTTAGAGAGGGTACATAGGTTAGTATGAATGAGTTTAAGTATTGATTTTGATTTTTGAACACTCTCATGGAAGGATTGCTTGATATTTTTTCTTAAGGCACATCCTTTACAAATACCTAAGTGATCTAATTTTAGATGAGGTAATCCTTTGACAATTTTTCCTATAGATGAAAATGCTTGGAAATGTAAGTGACCTAATCTCCTATGCCAAATTTTAGTAGACTTTGAAATTTCATGACTTAGTGCAAAATTTTGTTGATTACAAAGTCTATATAAAATCCCATCTCTAACTCCAATAGAGATAGCTTTCTTGATGTTAGCATTTTTAGGCCAAGACAAAACTTTGTCTTCTTGAGAGGTGATTTTGTATCCTTGATTAGAAAGCCTAGTTATAGAGACTAGATTTCTTTTAATTCTAGGTACATATAAAACATTGTTAAGTTGAAGAGTAATACCTAAATTTAGATGAATGGAGCAGGACCCAATACCTTTAATTGGATGAGTGGAGTTATCCTCGATGGTTACCTGTAGTGCCTTCCCCTAGTTCACATTTTGTTTTAATTGCCAAACTCTTTTAGGCCACTTTTATACTTGATGTTTAGTAGCATTACTTTCAGATTATTAGATGTTGTTTTACACTCAATTTATTATATGATGAGATGACTTGGTACTCTATATTTCATGCATGTATGATGATTATTCAATATTTTCAATTATCGATGATGATTAGTTATATGGTTTATTATCACATGTGCTTTCTTATGGATACTTACCCCATACTGCATGTGTATGGTGTGCGTGTTTGTTTTCTTTATGTATGGTGTTTCTGATGTGGTTAAGGAAGGGAGTTGTAGTCACCTGCTAGTCGGGATCTACACGATGCACCACTTCCTACCATTGTCTGTTTAGCTTAGAATATTGTGTCTGTACATGCGTGGATTTTATGCAGGTTGCAGGTACTGGGTATCGACTTCCCTGAATTGCCAGGATGAGCGTACCCTATCGCATTATCTCAATGGTAAGAGAGGGGAGATAAGCTCTTAAGTCCAATTCCTAAACCCTTTAGCCAATTGTCCTAATTGATAATTAGGGCAAGTATCTGAGTTAAGTACCCTCTGAATGCATCAAATGATGTTATTTCGTGATTATAACCCTTTTATTTGATTTAGTATGTATTTTTCTATGATGGGTTTTCCTATGTTGCTTTATGAGTCCTTGATGTATTTTCTATTAATTAAGTTTAATTAAAATGATTAATTAATGATTTAATTTAATAGAAAATTATTATGATATTTTAATATTTAATTAATTAAAAAATTAATTAAATAAAAAGAATTAAATTTGGAGATAAAAATTTTAAGTATAATTTTAGAATGTGATAATATTTATTTAATTTAATAATAATATATATTTAGAGTTCATTTTTAAATAAATACTAAATATTATTATTAATTGAATTAATAAATATTTTATCAATTAAAGTTTCTTAAATAAATTAAAAGTGGAAAAGATATTAAATTATTAAAGGTTTCTAGATCGCATGATCTAAGCATGAGTTTAAATATAAAAGAAATTAATTAAAAAGATTAATTAATTATTTAATTTAATAGAAGGTTATTATGATATTTTAATATTTGATTATATTTAATTAATTGAGAAATTAATTAAATAAAAAAGAATTAAATTTGGAGATAAAAGTTTAAGGATAATTTAGAACATTATAATATTTATTTAATTTAATAATAATATATTTAGAGTTCATTTTTAAATAAATGCTAAATATTATTGTTATTTAAGTTAATTAAATATTTTATCAATTAAAGTTTCTAAAATAAAGTAAAAAGTGAAAATATATTAATTATTAAAAGTTGTAAGATTGCATGATGCGAGCATGTGTTGAAAATAAAGAAATTAATTAAAAAGATAAAATAAGAAGAAATTATAATGTTATTTTAATTTCATAAAGTGCGCATGGGTTTAAAAGTAATAAAGATTAAAAATAGAAGTCAAGTGGAAAAATTAAATAAAGTTATTTAATGATTCATTTAATATGCATTAAAAGATAAAGCAAAGATTAATAAGAGTTAATTTTGAGTTAACTCAGTTGAGCAAAGAGTCTTCTCGGGAGAACGCACAATTAGTGCCCCGATTTGAGGAGAAAACTCTTTATCACAGCTTTAGGGGTTCATTTGAGGGGACGACAGATATTGGACACGAAGGGGGACCGTGAATTTTGGAGACAGGAATTTTGGAGAGAGTTTTTGGAGGCAAATTTCAGAAGGAGAATTATAGGAAAGATTTTCAAAAGAAAGTTATTGAGGAGGAGCGAGTTCTCTTACAGATTTTGGGGATTGCGTATTAGCATCAGGTTCAGGTATTTTGACCCCTAAATGATTTAAGAAATTTAATATGTTCTATCTACTTCGTGATTGTAAGAATCTTGTCTTCTTGAGTGTATCATTTTTTCGTTCTGGATCTTTTGCTATTCGTTTTCATTTGTAAATCTAGATTGAAAAATTGTTTAGGAACATCCTTCAACAAAATTAAATCGGGATTTAGGATTGTATTAAAATAGAGAAAAGAGAGAATTGATTTGGGGAGAGTTTTGAGATTAAAAAGAAAATTCGTAGGGTTGGAATTATTTTCTCTATTAGATTGCAATTGTTAATGTTTAAAAAAATAAAAATAAAAATAATAATAATTATAATTATATATATATGTATATATATATATATGTGTATATATATATATATATATATATATATATATATATATATATATATATATATATATATATATATATATATATATATATATATATATATATATAATTATATAATTTTATTTAATTTATTTAATATTAATCTTTAAGCAAAAATTTTTATATATAAAAACAAAATCGTTTAAGCAAATATATATATATATATATTTTAAAGTCTAAATTTAAAAAAAATTATTTAAAAAAAAAAAAAAAAATTTAAGTAATTGTTTGTGGAGGCGGGGCCATCACCCCCACCGCCCCTTCCTATGATGTCGCGTCGCAGCAAGTACTGCCGCGACAACAGTACTGCTATGGCAGCAAGTATTGCTGACGCAGTAGTACCTTGCTGCGGCAGACTGCAGTATGCCGGCCGGCGGGCCTAAAACGTTTTTTTTATATAATACGTTTTTTTTTTTTTTTTTTTAAAGACATTTAGGGGTTAGTTTTTTTGTAATATGATTTTTAATTTTTTTTAATTTATTAAAAATAGATTATACTTAATACAATTTATTAAAAATAGTATTATTAATAAATTGTATTTAATTTTTAGAAATAAATTAGTAATGCTATTAAAGTTAGTTTATAATGAATTAAAATTATTAATTATTAATATTGTTAATAAATTTTATTAATATATATTAATAATTAATTAAATATTATTGATATCGTTTAAAATTTAATTATTAACTTAATTAGAATCAGTTGAATTAAAGTTATTATTAATAGATATTATTTGATTAAATTGTAGATTTAGATTATTGATTTAATGGAGGTTATTATAGAAATGGGTTAATTGTAAGGGGTAGTTGCGAAAACTTAGTTACTTGAAATAGACGTTAAACTGGAACTTAAATCTTACCTTAACTCAACAGTATATTATCGTTTAGATCCAACTGTGTGATGACTTTGTTTTTCTATGAGATTATTTTGTTGTCTATGTTTTGAGGTTTTGGGGTTTGTTCTAGTATTGACCAGTTTAGGTTGTTACCAGAGGCTCGGGGTTGTGAATGTGATGTCATGATGATTTGGTCTTGATCTTTCTTAACCCGACCATGGTAATGTGATGGAGTGCTCTATGACATGATTGTATTTACTAGTTGTTATTGCTTTCAGTCTTCTTGTGTGAAGCTGAGGTGTATGTTTATGAGATACCTGACTTAACCATTTTCAAGTCTCGATTAGTTATATTTGATAACCATTTTTGAGTCATCGATCAGTTATATTTGATAACCATTTTTGAGTCATCGATCAGTTATACTTGGATTGCTTTTCGGTCGCTTGAGAAGATTGAAGTGTTTGTTATGTTCTTGATGATGTCATGTGTTGACTTGACCATTTTGGAGTCTTTGATCAGTATTGTGATTTATTATTGGGATTCTTTCTGGTTGCTCATTGGAGAACCATTGGATTTTGTGACTTATCATTGATGCCTTCAGTTGCTGATAGAGAACTGTTGTGACCATATGATTATTATTTGATGCTTATCTGTTGCTCATGAAGAACTGATGTAATTTTTGTGTCTTATCTTTTATGATGTTTTTCAGTTGCTTGTATAGGACTGAGGTGATTTTATTATGATTCTTTGATTTGTGATTTCATGAGCCTAGGGTAGGTTATCTATGTGTAGTGTCGGGAAGTGGCTTGCAATGGGGATCGGGGCCCTAAGAGGCTGCCTGGAGTAACCCATTGTAAGTTGTTTTAACAAGTGAAAACATCTCACCTAAATACTGACTTAAATGAACCTAATAAGATAATTGTATGTTCTCTCCCATGCCTTGAGTGCTAGTACAGGCTAGGATGGGGTAGAGAGAACGCTTGGTTACGACCTTGCATTCCGTAGTATGCCTCGTCAGTACGAGAGGATACTAGTGGCCGCAGGGATCACTGGGGACCCGAGATTCCTAAGGGATTGCTCAGGTAACTTCTACGTGACTTTTGCGATGACACTTTCCTGCTTGCATAGCAGGTTTCCTACGTGTCTTTGTGGTGCCTCTGGGTCTAGATGTCTATCTATGTTGGAACCTTTGTGTTAGTGTACTTTTAGGATTTCCCAGACTTAGAGAGTACTTGTGTTTTGTGTTTTGATACCTTGTTTGGGACTTGAGACTATCTCCTCAGCGCGGTGGGAGTGGACCATTTAGGTTCCACGCGGTCGGGTGGTAGTGCTTTTTACTCTTACCATTGAGATCCGTCTATGGTCACCGTGGCTAGAGCTTTCTTGGTTGGCATTTACCTTCACTATGTTCTTGGATTATTATGATGGATGGTTAGATTTTATGATAGATGTTTTATCATTATGGATGTATGGATGTATCAGGTATGTTATTAGTTTCATTTATTTTACTGTACTTTGTATCATGGATTTGAGGATGATGTATCTTTATCTTTACATATGTATATTCTTTTAAGCCTTTCATACCCTGTGACATGTACAGTGGATGATTGAGCATTCCGAATTAAATTGCCAAGAGGCATTCAGAACAAATGTATATTATGGACATTGCACTTTCTTATTATTCTTTCATGTGGATGTGGTAGTTGTTAGACTTAGAATTAATTAAATTTAAATGTGACTCAACGTCTTGGGATCCTTAAGGAATGTAACTTGTGATGTATGTTTGTTGATGATTACATGTTATTGCTTCCGCTACTATGTGTTTGATGTGTATGATATACATTCTTACTTTTAAAAAAAAAAATGTTTAGCAAACTTAGTGAAACTCTAGGTTAATTCTTTTGGATCCCTTGGCGGGGCATTACATTACCTCTTCTGATTTTGTATTTTACGAAGCTTTCGAATTTGTCTCTAAAACCTGTTATATGTTGAGATGCTCCATTGTCTATGATCCAAGTGTTTTTGTCTGAGTTTAACTCATTGGAGAGTGCTAGATAAAATGCATGATTTTCTTCTACTTCCTCCTTTTCTTCTTTGATTTCTGCTAGTGCGGCTTGAATTCTTTTCTATTCAGGATAGACATTATGAGAGTGACCAATTTTGTCACATTTAAAGCATCTTACTTTTGACCAATCTCTTATGTTGTATGGTTTGTTGGATTCTCTCTTATTTTGATTGAATTTTCCTTTCCTATTGGAGCTTAATTGAAGTGCATGAATTTCCCTTGCTTGATTTAAACTTATCCCTCTTGAGACTAATCTTGATTCATCTTGATTACATTCATTCTCGAGTAATTCAAATTTAGGCAGCTCAGGTTGAGAGCTTAGCCCTCGAATAAAAGTTTCTCAAGATGGAGGGAGACCCCTTATGGCAATCATGGTAAGTTCTTTTTCATCAACTTGACTTCCAATTGTAGCAAGTTGATCTTTTAGTTCAGAGATTCTTAGAAAATAGGAAGTGATAGTTTCTCCATTATTGATTTTTATGTATAATAAATCTTGTTCTAAGATCAACAACCTGCTAGTATTATTAATTTTAAAGGTGTTCTTGATAGTGGAGAACATTTCAAATGTTGTAGAGAGGCTAGAAATAGACAAGAGAATATGATCCTTAGCATAATCTATAATTATTTTCATGGCTTTATTGTTGTGCTTTTTCCACATTGTTTTGTTTGTATCATTTTTCAGAATAGTTTTATTTGATTCTACATACTCTTCTAATTCCATTTCTCTTAGAATTATCATGACACAAATTTTCCACGAAGAAAAGTTTGATGCCCCCCAATCTATCCTCTAACCTTACGTGGTTGACCATTTTTATTTTGAAAGAAGCTGAAATTCAAAAATGGTAAATCTAAAATTATATATATATGAGCTTTGAATAAAATTTCTTATCATAATGGCTCTGATACCATGTTAGTTTATAGGATATCTGATAGAAAGAATATTAGATTATATAAGAATTTACTCACTTCTTATTTTTCATGTGCAACAGGTGTGTACCTTTAGAATGCTTCAATGTGCTTTGTTTGGAATGTTGAATGTTGACAGGAATGTATTTAATAATTTGCAATATTACTCTGTCGATACTGGGACTGCAAGTATGTTATGCATTGATATTGCCTTGTCCACCGATGAGAGTTAATATTTTTACAAAGTGAAGGGTCATGTCCCCATAGGGGCATGACTCTATAGTCATGACCCTATGTGGTCATACCCATTAGTAATTATAATCAACTAGCAATCAAACTAATCATGCCTGATAAGACATGTTCGATATTACCTTGAACATCACTTAATACACATCGATGACAATGTAGTTTGGAGCTTGATCATTGATCAGATATAAAAAAATGTTATAATATCAATATGAAAGCAACTCGATATGAATTGACAACAACAGTAAGAGAAGCCTGATTTGAATCATGACTGTGTAACTTTTATACATACATATCTATACATATATACATATGCATATAAGCATATGTGTACGTGTATATATATACCAAAGCATAATAGATTCAGATACTCAGTATTACTTTGACTGATGCTAAACTTCAACAAGTTTGAGGCACTACACGACCTTGTATGGTCTAGAAAAGTGGGGCATAGAGAGAACTCAGAGAACCTTTTGGAAATGTAAATGGTTCACAATCAGAGCCCCAGATCAAAAGTTATGCCTACCAGAAGTTGGACTACCTATTTTGGAATCTTCTTATTTGAATTCTAGAGCCTTATGTTTTGGCAATGGCTGCCAAATGGCATGATGTAAAATGTATTCCTAACCCAAAACCTAAATCATGCTTCTTAAGGCCCATCATTGAGATGTAAAGGAAGTTTTTTGGTGGAATTTGGGAGAAGGCACTTTGAGAAGGGGTTTTCTCCATACTTTGATAATATTATAGCCCGTAGGGAATGCATCTATGTTAGTCTTTGTTGTAATGCATGTAATAGCTTCTTATTCCAAATAATAAAAGTTTCATTTCCTTTTCTTTTTTTTTTGTCTCGAGTTGTGCCCTTGTCAAGTGGTAACAAAGTAGGAGTTCCTGAGTGTGTAGACAGATGTCAATTGTGAGGCAGTTTGCACCAAGATTGTGTGGTTGTGGGTTGTGAGAGAGTGAGAAATTGTCTCCTAGAGAATGTGGTGGAAGAGCCAGAGGTGTGCCCCTAGAGGTTAGATCCCTCTGGAGGCAAGTGCAAACATTATAAGAGGAGATTCACAAAGGAATAAATTTTGCGGTAAAGGATGAAAGTGAGGAGGGAAATGAAGAAGAGGAAAATGCTATCTAGGAAGGAGAATAAGAAGGTGAAGTCCTAAATTGGGAGGAAGAAAGGCTTTTTAAGGCCATTTCAAAGCATCAAAAAATATCTAAGCTTGAGGTTCCCATGTTTTCAAGAAATCTTAATCCAAATTAGTTGATCGACTAGATCAATGAACTAGATTAATATTTTGAGTATGAGGATATTGAGGACCCTAATAGGATTAAGTTTGTGAAGACCAGACTAAAGGGTCATGTCAAAATCTCGTGGAAAGAGATTCAATTAGAGAGGAATAAATGAGGAAAGGAGAAAATCACAAGGTGGGACCGCATCGTGGACACACCAAAGAAGTGGTTTATTCAGGTTGACTATGAGCTTGATTTGTTCAAGAAGATGCAAGGGTTGAAGTAAGTGAGAAAATCTATCCAGGAATATACAAAGAAGTTGTACCTAGTCCTTATTACGATAGGGTATGCAGAAGCTAACAAGGAGAAGGTTGCTCATTACCTTAATTTGTTAAGACTAAGCATTTAGGAGGAGCTAAGTTTGGTTAGAATGACCAACATTGAGGATGCATATTGATTTTCCTTGAGAGTTGAAGAGAAGTTAAATAAGAAGTTTGATGGGAGGCAAAGAGGATGCCCTAGAAGGAAGGGGTGGTGGTAGGTCTTTTGGAGGCTAAAATGTAGACCAGAGGAAAAATAAAGATTTAGGTACCAGCAGAAACGTAAGGTATGAGGGCTTCAACCGCTTCCATGAATAGAATTATGGAGACCAAAAAGCAAGAGGCAGAGGTAGAGGACAAGGTCCAAGAAGAGGAGGCTTCAATGGTACCTGTTTTCACTATGGAGAAGAAGGTCATTGAGATTACAAGTGCCCCCAATGCCAAAAAGGACTGATAGAAGAACTAAAGGCCAAGCAAGGGTTTCCCATGTGGATGGAGATGCCAAGTCATCACATTCAAAAGATGTTTAAAGAGGAGAAGTCCTAGTAAATAGAAGATACTTCCTTAGTGGCAAGGATGAACCTAGACAAAGAAGGAGTTTGTTTTGTACTAGGTGTAAGTGTGAGGGTAAATTTTGTGATGTGATCATTGATGGTGGGAGCATTGAAAAATTTGGTGTCAGAGGAGATGGTCATGAAATTAAAACTCAAGAGAGAGAGAAACACTCACATCCATATCAGATTGTTTGGGTGCAAGATGACCATTAGGTCCTAGTCAGTGAATAATGTTTGGTGAAGTTTAAGATTGGAAGCTACCATGATGAGGTACTTTGTGACATCATATCGATGGATGCATGTCGTATGTTGTTGGGAAGGTTGTGGCAGTATGACAAGCATGTTGTACATGATGGTCATACAAACACCTACTCTTCGACTAAGGATGGATTTTGTCATAAGCTCAAAATCCTACTGAAGAAAGAGGAAAAGGTATGTGGTGGTGTTAGGGTATGTCTTGTTGATGAAATAAAATTTATGGATGGTACGAAACATTGACACTTATGTTATGTTTTAATTCCTTGCAATGCCTACCCCTAGTTGAATTTTCTAATTGTATTGTCAGATTCTTTTAGGCCAGTTTTCTGATTGTGTTTTATGATTATCAGTACTTGGTTACTAGATTTGATTAGACATGTTTTATACTGAGTTTATTATATGTGATGAGTTACTAGTTATTTAATGTGTTTATGATTATTTTGATGATAATATATGTATGTTTAGTTAGTGATTTCAGTTAGTTCATGATGTCAGTTAGTTCAGAATGATTTATATGTAGTTCTATGGTTACTTACCCCATACTTGCATGTGTATGGTGTACGTGTATATTTTCTTTATGTTTGGCACTTCTAATGTGGTTAAGGAGGGGAGTCATAGCCACTTGCTAGTCGGGATCTACACGATTTACCACTTCCCACCATTGTTAGTTTAGTTTAGAATATATGTGTTTGTACATGCGTGGATTTTATGCAGATTACAAGTACTGGGTATCAACTTCCCTAAATTGCCAGGATGAGCGTACCCTATCGCAATATTTCAATGGTATAAGTGGGAAGAAAACTCTTGAGTCCAAATCCTAACCTAAGCCAATTGTCCTAGAAAATAGGACAAGTATCTGAGTTAGTTTCACCTTTCTAAATTCGTCAAGTGACATGAATTCGTGATTTTGACTCTAAAGTTTGTTTTGGTATTTTGTACTTTATGATGGATTTGTATTTCATCTTGTAGGTCAATGATGATTTTTTTTTTTTATAATTAAATCAAATTAAAAATTAATTTAATGATTTGATTTAATAGAAATTTAATAAAGAAAATTCTATATTTAATTATATTTAATTATTTGAGAAATTAATTAAATAAAAGAATTAAATTTAAAGATTTTATTAAAGTTCCAATTTTGGCTTATTTATATTAATTTAATTTAATAGTAATTTATTTAGAAGTTTTATTTTTATTAATAAACTCTAAATAATATTATTAGTTAAATTAATAAATATTGTATTATTAAAGCATCTCATGATTTAATAAGAGAGAGTAGGCAATAATTTAATAAAGTTTATTTTAATTAAATTGCATAAAGCTTATGCATGAAATTAAAATATAACAAATTAATTAAAGGGAGAAAGAAAATTAATTTAATAAAGATATTTTAAATTGCCAAAAAGTGTGCATGAAATTAAAAGAGATTAAAATATACTAACATATAAAGATCAATGAGTCTTCTTGGGTGATTGCACAATCGAAGCCCCAAATTTAGGGGAGAACTCTTTATCAGAGATCTAGAGCTCATTTTGTAATTATGCAGGTTTGGAGGAGCCAATTTTTGAGAAGAGGGTTTTCGAAAAGAAAGAAATTGCTTGCGAGTTTTGTGCAGTAGGTTGTTTAGCATCAGATCCAGGTAGGATCTTGTGGGTTTGTGGAGTATATGTTTTTTCTTTGGTTTCTCTATCTTCTTCGTGTTTACGAATCTGTTTTTAGAATTGAAATGAATTTGAAACCCTTATATGTGATTTATCATTCTTCATTTGAGAAACCTTTGTTTATGAATTGAATCTGAAACCTTTGTTCGTGATATTATTGTTCTTTGTTTTGAGAAACATCTGTGAATGAATTTAGTTTTTAAACCCTTGTTTGATGAATTGGGAATTTGTATATGAATTTACTGAAATTGGGATTTGGGTTTTGAAAAGAAAACAATTTTTGTTTTATAAAATTTGACTAGTTGGTTCGGGTTTCTATACCAGGGTTATATTGGAAATTTTATCAAATATATGTGTGTGTGTGTGTGTATGTATATGTATATGTATATATAATATTATAATTACAAATTAATCGTAAGTTACAATGTAATTATATTATTATATATATATTATATATTTAAAAAGAATTTGTTCTACAAATTTTGTTACGGACGGGAGCTATTGTCTGTTCTTTTTAAAAAAAATTTTTTAAAAAAAAAAAAAATATATATATATATATATATATATATATATATATATATATATATATATATATATATAATTTTGGTGGGAAGGGGCTACCACTCCCCCACCCCCCTTCTCCTCCCTCCTTTGTTTCGGTTGTCGTAGTAGCAACTGCCAAGGCGGTGGCTACCATTGGCAACTGAGCCACTAAGTAGCTATCCCATTTAAATGGGAGATGCAATTTGCAATCGCATAAAGTCTTTTTGTGATTTTTGGTTTATTTAAAGTTTTACTTTATTACTAATATTAATTAATTATTTTTATTATTATTAATATTATTATAAATAAAGTTTATTATCATTATTAATATTATTATGTTAGTTAATTTAATAGTAATTATTATTGTAGACACCTAAATCTAATTACACAACTAGGTAATCATATTTAGTCATCTCCTAGGACATTACTGACTAAATATTTATTATTTAATTAATTAATCATCATCCCCTAGTTAATTAATTAATTTAATTAACTATAGTCCAATTGATAAAATCAAATGATAACCCAAAATCAATTTATCAAGTAAATCTCTATTCCTCTATTAAATTAAATAAATGTCCAAATCTATTTAATTTAATCTCACATCCCTTATTTATTAGATAAATCATTCCTAATCCCTGAAACATCCTTAAACCCTATCTTTACCCCTAATCCAATTCATTCACCCATACTAACCTCACTTAGCCTCCTAACTAACCCATCCCATCAAAGCTAAGCCACTTGCCTCCTAACACCTTCCTAAACTAAGTCTAATCCCCCTCATAAACATGTGCACAACTTTGAGCAAGGGTTAAGACTTGCTAACCCAAGCCAAAGTCAATAAGTCTCCCTTATCCTCTTCCATCCCTATCCAAGAGCATAAATGGCTCTTACATGCCTCTTAATGCCTCTTACATCCCTCTTACACACTCATCTTCCCTTATTACTCCTCTTGACCCTCCATTTTTACCACCCAATCCCCTTGTGACACTTGTCACAAGGCTACAACCCTGAACAAGCATAATCTGTGTGCTTCCCTTTCAAAGCATCTTAGCCCTTCCTCACCATTCTTCCATCCTTGCATCCCAACCCTCCATTTCACTACCCCTTAGCCTATAAATAAAGCCCTTCTCTCTCACAATTCATCATCAACTTTCATGCAAACTTATAATGCCCCACTAACCACTCCATCATAGCCATTTTACATCATCATCATGCTGAAATCCATCCACACCTCCATTGTTGAAACCCTCACCCATCTACATGCTTGGTAAAACAACTACCCATTGGAAGCTTGAGTACACCGTGAGCATACATCCCCTATCCATCAGGGACATATCTACATCATCGTAGGTTACACCCAAGGAGCTTACCATTCTTGGTTTGCCTTCCTTCTTGGTGATAATCTTGTCCTATCATAGGTGTTTACTTATTTGGTTATTGTGAATGCTTAGTTAATGTTAGTATTCAATATTACACTACTAAATTAGGTGATACAATTATTAATAAATAATATATATTATAGGTATTATTTTATTATCAATTAAATAATTATTAGTTTTAATATTTTAATAATAGATAATAAAACTTTAATAATAAAATTTAATTATGAGATTGTTATAATTTTAATTAATTGAAATTCTAATTAAGTTATTATTACAATATAATTGTGAGCCAAATGGGTAATTGTAAATTGGGAAATTGATTGTTTGGTAAATTCGGATTTTACCTAACGGTTTAATTTAGATATGAATATGATTTATGAGTATTTAAAACAAATTTGAAAAGTAAATTGATAATTGAAATTTGGGAAATAATTATTTTAAAGTAAACTCAAATTTTACTTGACGATGTCTTTATGGAAATGATTTCTATTATTTTGGGAGATTGATCATATCTTTTGATTATTCAAAAAATGTTAACTAGTGTAATACTTTAAAAAGACGAAAATTGTTATGTGTATGTTTACTAAACTCTTATGTTTTGATAATAAATTGAACTATGAAACAATGTGTAAACAACTTTGTATGAATTGTTGAATCGTCTGGGATTCTAGTGAACTCGGGAAACCTTAGTGAAACTAACATGTAGAGAAATAGGAACTGAAACCCTTATTGAAATAAAAAACACTATCAATTGTAACATTTGGAAACAAAAACTGAAAACCTAATTGTATATCGAATCTTGTGTTTTCTTTTGAAATGAATTGAACTATGAGAACTATGTTTAAACACCTGATTATGTTTTGTTGAGTGTTGAGACTTGCATGGACTCAAGAACATTAGCAAATCTATGACTTAAAAAGAATGAAAATGTAAACCTTGTATTATAAATCAAAAACATTATCAACTGTAATATTTGGAAATGAAAATGAGAACTTAGAAACCTATAGTGAAAATTAAACTGTGTGTTTTCCAAAACCTAATGAATTATGGAATTGAATTTTGTATGTACCCTTTATGATGTGTGGTTTACTATTATGGGTTTCAGGGTTGATTTAGCTTTGACCAATTAGGATGTTTACTAAAGGCTTGGGAGTTTTGTTTTATGATGTCATGATGATATTTTGATTATGATCTTTTATACCCAACCATGGTGATGTGTCATGTGTGCTCTATGCTAAGTTGATCAAATGTTTTGTTATTGCCTTCTAATTTCTCTTGTGTAAAATTGAAGTGAATGGTATGGGCTTTTTGGTATAACCTTTGAGTCTTTGATCAATTATCTTTGGATTGCTTCCTAATTGTTTGTATAGGACTGAGGTGATTAAATGATTAGTTTTTTGTGATGTCATGTTATGACATGGATTTGGTTTATGTGTACTTCATTTTGGATCAGCCCTATTAGGATGATCGTATTGGTGGAATTTGTGATTATGATCAGTAATATTTTAGTACATTTTAGTTGCTTATTTAAGAATTGATGTTTGGTTTATGGTCATTTGAGATCTTTTTCTTTTGTTGAGCTTAGGGTAGGTTATCTGTATGTCATGTTGGGAAGTGGCTTGCAATGGAGGCTGAGGCCCTAAAGAGGCTAGCAGGTAACCCATTGTAGGTTATTTTAAAAAGTGACAACATTTCATTAAATGGGTTTAAAATGAATTAACAAGAGTCATTGTTTTTCCTTGCCCATGCTTTGAGTGCTAGTACAGGCTAGGATGAGAGTAGAGAGGATGCCTTGTCCGTATGAAAGGAAACTTGTGCCGCATAGAGACACTAATGGGTTAGAGTATTAAAAGACTACCAGGGTAACCTTGGAGTTGGCTCATGCAATGAGACTTGCCCACTTGCATAGTAGATTTCCTATGTGTCTGTGTTGCCTCTGGGATTAGTTGATTCTTGTATCTTGGTACCTTTGAGATAGATTACTTCCAAGATTTCCTTGACCTAGATGTTGGACTTGAATTGTGAGTTTTTTATATCATGTTTGGGACTTGAGTTTATCTCCTCAACATGGGGGGAGTGGGCCTTTTTGGGTTCAACAAGGTCGGGTGGTAGTACATTTTATTATACCATTGAGATTCGACCATCAGATGTCATTGTTAGATGTGTTGGTGTAGATGTTCCTTTCTATCTAATCTTGTATTTCTATGATGGATGGTTATACATATGACATTATCTTTTATTTCATAGATCTTATGAGATGATGTAATCTATTTCATGATGTATATTATTCTAGCCTTTCATACCCTATAACTTGTACAATGGATGACTATGGATTATGTTTATTGCCAAGTGACATCTTGTAATTGTATATTATTTAAATGGATTTGTACTTGTAGTTATTCTTTAATGTGGATGTGTTATATATTGGTTTTAGTATAAATTGAGCTTAAATGTAATTCAACATCATGGGACCCTTGAGAATTGTAATTTGTTTTATGGTATGTGTTTATGTGTATGTTATTGCTTCCACTATTTATTTATGTTGTTGTCAAATTATTATCTTTCATTTAAAAAAAATGTTTGGCAAACTTAGTGAAACTTTAGGTTAATTTCTTTTGGGTTCCCTGGCGGGGCATTACATTCCTAGGGTGGATAAGGAGGCTAGTAGAGAATATCTAGTAGAGGTTTCAGGTATGTTGAGTGAAATTAAGGATATTATATTTGATAATGTCCCTTAGGGGTTTCCACCAATAAGGAAAATTAGTCAACAAATAAATTTAGTCCCTTGAGCCAGTTTTCCTATCAAGCTTCTCATAGGATGACTCTCACTAAGACTGAGGAGTCAAACAGACAAGTCAAGAGTTGTTGAGGAAAGGTCTAACTCTGGAGAGCCCAAGTCCATGTGTAGTACTTGTAGTACTAGTACCAAAGAAGCATGGAGAGTATATGATGCGTACAAACTCTAGGGCCATAAATAAGATAACAATCAAATATAGGTTTCCCTTGCCAAGGATGCACGGTCTTGTGGATTTCTTAAGTGGAGCGTAGTACTTTACAAAGATAGACCTTAAGAGTGGTTATCACCAGATACAAATCATAGAGGGGGATGAATGGAAGATTACATTTAAGACCAAGAAGGGTCTATACGAGTGGTTATTCATGCCCTTTGGTCTGACTAATGCATCGAGCAACTTCATGCGGCTTATGAATGAGGTATTGAAGAAATTTCTAGAAAAAATGTTATTGTTTATTTGGATGATATTTTGATTTTTAGTAAGTCTCTTGTTAAAAAATTTTTGTACATCCATAAATTCTTTGAGAGGTTAAGGGAAGAAAAACTATTGATTAATTTGAAGAAGTGTACCTTTGCAAAAAGGGATTTAGTCTACTTGGGGTTTGTTGTATTATTTGATGGTCTCAAAATGGACCCATAAAAGGTGAAGGTCATCCTCGAATGGCCTACCCCAAGGTTTTCCATAGAGGTGAGGTCTTTACATGGTTTGGATTGTTTTTATATGAAGTTCAATAGGAATTTTAGTAGTATCTATGCACCCCTAATTGAAACATAAGGGGAGATAAAAAGGAGTTCAAGTGGACTGCAAGAGCTACAAGGAGTTGTGAGTTATTGAAGAAGAAGGTGATAGAGAAACTTGTGTTAGCACTCTGTAATTTCAACAAGGTGTTCAAAGTGGATTATGATGCTAGTGGTAGTGTTATTATAGTTGTATTGAGCCAAGAAGGTAAGCCTATTGCATATTTTAGTGATAAATTAAATGATGCAAGAAGAAGAATTATGTTTATGATTAGGAGTTATATGAAATAGTTTAGGCATTAAAGAATTGGAGATATTATTTCTTTCCAAAAGAATTTTTTTTGTATATTGATTATTAGGTATTACAATGCCTAAATAAGTAGGGTAAATTGAGTTAGAGGCACTTAAAATGGGTAGAGTTCTTGCAAAGCTATACATTTGTGTTAAAACATAGAAGTTGAAGATCTAATAGGGTTCCATATGCATTAAGTAGGAGATAAATTTTACTATAAGAGATGTAGGTTGAGATGGTTGGGTTTAATGAACTCAAGACTTTGTACCTTGAGGATCCTAATTTTGTAGAAGCTTGGAGGGCTTGCAAGGTAACTGTTACTCTAGATAGGACAAGGTGGTTAGACTACATGATCTAAGATGGTATGTTATTCAAGGGGACTCAATTATGCATTCTAAGGAGTTCCATGAAGGAGTACATGATTAAAGAGAAGCATAATGAAGGAATGGTAGGACACTTAGATTAAGATAAGACCATTGTCATTATCAGTGAACATTATTTTTGGCCTTAGTTGTCAGACAATGTGAAGAAATTTGTGTAGAGTTGTTGAGTGTGTCAAATAGCTAAAGGAGTTAGTCAGAATATTGGTGTAGTGCCTCTCATGTTTGCAGTTTGTACCTTATTATATTTTGATCCGAGAGATACTTGTTACTCATGTTATTTTTACATTTGAGATAACTTGATGGTCAGATGTTATATTTTGATTTCTAGTATCATAGATCTAAGATTACTATGTTGTTCAGTTGATCATGTCTACATGATGATGCCTTTTTGAGATGATAGTATGTTTTATGATGATAGTTGATTATCTAGTTTTTGGACATATGCTCTGATTGCGTTTATATGTTGGATTTGATGCAATGATTATTTACTTCATTCTTTCTTTGTGATGCTATATGGGAAAGTGAGTGATGTAAATGGATTATTCCAATATAATTAAATAAATGGTTAAATTAGGTCATTTAATTCATTATTGCTTCGACTATGTTGTTATATGCAATTGGACTTGATCGTGTGTTTTGCGTGCAGGATTTATGTCCTTGGCACATAGAGTTAGTGATTCAACTGTTCATATCTAGCCAATGTCATCCCTATATGGTCAACATATCTGGTTTAATTATTTTAATTAAACCTTTTGGTGATTTAATAAATATGAACTCATTTGCATTATGTGATTAGACTTGTGAGCTTGCCTATGCATTTAGAAGTTCACATTATCACGAAAGTTATTAATAAATTCTGTAATTTTGGTTTAAGGGATTTTTGGGCTTTATTTAATTTAATTTAATTCCTAACAACTTTTTCGTAGATAAATTTCAATTACTTGGAACAACTTGTTTTCATTTGGGTTGATTTTGGGTAAATAACTGACTGGAAGAATCCACATTTACCCAAGTTGGCATACAACTAATGATCTCGCAAGCACAACAACACTTGGTGTAAATGAACCTCATGTTCCTCTATAGTCTTAGAATAGACCAATATGTCATCCAAGAATATAATGACACACCGATCAAGGTACGTGCAAAATACTCCATTCATTAGACTCATGAACACTTATGGTGCATTGGTTAACACAAAGGGTACAACTGTGAACTCATAATGCCCATAACGTATACGAAAAGATGTTTGATGAATGTCAGCCTCAAGAATATGAAGTTGGTGGTATATATTTACTCAACCAAACTTGAATGCAAAACAATGTCGCTGGATGGAGTTCATGTGTGAGTATGACTTTGAAGTTCACTACATTAAAGGGAAAGAGAATGTTGTCACGGATGCCTTGAGAGTAGGAGGAGACATGAAATATTGGTTTTGTCATTGGGAGTGGATTTACAAGGTCGTATCTTGGAGGCTTTGCTTGGTGACAAGACATATTAGGAGGTGAGGGCAGAGATTGGGTTTGGACATACCCTTGAGGGAAGGTTTTTAGGTTATTTTCTTGAGTCTGATGGACTATTACAACACTTGGGGTGTATTTATGTCCTAGTGCCTGATGATCTTTGTACCTTGATTTTGTCAAAAGCACATCGTGCATTGTATTCTACACATCCCAGTGTCAAGAAGATGCATGTTGATCTTAAACAGTTGTACTTTTGGGTAGAGATGAGGCAAGATGTTGCTGATTTTGTTTCTCGATGTCTCAAGTGCCAAAGAGTGAAGGCAAACCATTTAGCATCTAATGGGTCTTTTGCAACTGCACACCATTCTAGAGTGGAAATGGGATACCATATCTATTGATTTCATCACAAGTTTTCCTATGTCATCACAATGACATGATTATATCATGGTGATAGTGGACAAGTTGTCCAAGGTAACACTTTTTTCACCCATGAGAACATCCTACACAACTTCTTCCATAACACATGTTTTCTTGGAAGGTATTGTTTGATTGCATGGAATCCCTCATCAGATTATATCAGATAGAGATACTGTGTTTACTTCAACACTATGGACATCTTTCCAGCATGCTTTAGGTGTGCAACTCAACTTTAGTTTAGCTTACCACCAAAAGATTGATGGTTAGACAAAGAGAGTGAACCATGTTCTAGAAGATATGCTTTGCATGTATGTGATGGACAGGTAAGTGAAATGAGAGGATTATTTATACTTTTTTGAGTTTTCTTATAACAATGGGTATCATAGTTCTCTTGGAATGTCACCTTTTTTAGGCCTTATATAGTAGATCATGTTGTACCCCTTTTGAGTTGGGATCATTTGGAGGATCGAGTACTTCTTGGTGAAAAGATGCTTTGGGATATGGAGCAACAAGTTGTTTGTATTAGGGAGCATTTGGTTACTTGTCAGGACAAGTAGAAAAAGTATGCAGATGCCCATAGGTTGGATCACCTCTTTTCTGTTGGTAACAGGATATTTTTGAGAGTGCATCCGAGGAATAGCCCCATCTATTATTGGAAAGGCTCTAAGTTGGCACCATGTTTTGTTGGGCCATTTGAGATCCTTGAGAGGATAGGTCCTATTACTTATCAACTAGCATTTCCACCTAGCCTATTGCACATCCATGATGTTTTCTATGTTTCTATTTTGAGGTAGTATATTCCCAATATGACCCATGTTCTTGATTGGGATGCTTTGTAGGTGGAGGACGAGCAACTTTCTCTGGATCCCATTCATATCCTTCAACATCAGAGACTGAATTTGAGAGGTTAGGACACAGAGCAGGTAAGGTTCTAGTGGGACCCGAGTGATGAGACTTCTTCTACTTGGGAAGATGATATATGATTGAGAGATTTTTAACCCTATCTTTTTGCAGGCTTCCAAGAGTAATCATATGCCTAGTGGGGGAGTATGTAGTGCCTCTCATGTTTGTAGTTTGTACCTTGTTATATTTTTATCCGAGAGATACTTGTTACTCATGTTATTTTTATATTTGAGATGACCTGATGGTCAGATGTTTTACTTTGATTTCTAGTATCATAGATGTTAGATTACTATGTTGTTTAGTTGATCATATCTGCATGATGACGCATTTTTGAGATGATAGTATGTTTTATGATGATATTTGGTTATCTAATTTTTGGACATATCCTCTAATTGTGTTTATATGTTGGATTTGATGTTATGGTTATTTACTTCATTCTTGATTTGTGATGCTATATGTGAAAGTGAGTGATGTAAATGGATTATTTTAGTATAATTAAATAAAATGGTTAAATTAGGTCATTTAATGCATTATTGCTCTGGCTATGTTGTTCTATGTAATTGCACTCAATCGTGTGTTTCGTGGGCAAGATTTATGTCCCTAGTAGTGGCACATGGAGTTAGTGATTCAGTTGTTTATATCTAGCCAATATTGTCCTTGTATGGTTGATGTATCTGGTTTAATTATTTAAATTAAACCTTCCAGTGATTTAATAAATCCAAACTCATTTGCATTATGTGATTAAACTTGTGAGCATGTTTGTGAATTTAGAAGTTTGCATTGTCACGAAAGTTATAAAAAATTATGTAATTTTGGTTTAAGGGATTTTTTGAGCTTTATTTAATTTAATTTATTCCCAACATCTTTGTCGTAAATGAATTCCAATTGCTTAGAATAGCCTATTTTCGTTTGGGTTGATTTTGGGTTTAACTAGTTTACCTAGTTATTTACCTAATCCATTATTCACTCGAAAAGTAAATAAGTATCCAAAAAGGAATTTTATTCCTCGCTTCTCACTTTTGGAAAATAGAATTTGAGAGCAAATTTCCAAATCCTCTTTTGTAGGATTGCATTTTTGTTCATTGTAGGAGCTATAGGCATGGGATCTTTGTGAGATCAGTCTTGTTGAATCTAGCTCAAGGAGACCTTGGTTTATTTGGATTTTTAGCAACTTTCATGCAATTTTTATTTTATTGTCCTAATTCCTATTTTGACCATTTTGGTTGTCAAGTAGGGCTCTCCTGTTTTCCTATTTCAGCTTCATTTCTACTTCTATTTTTTGTAGCTTTTTATTAGGAGGATGAGAACTAGTGTTCCCCTCCATTTCTGATTGCTAGCTCTATGTAGTTGGTCAGGTATGAGCATTTCCCTAACTTTTGGGATGGGGGTTTGGCATTTCGCACTGTTATGTTGGCAATTTTTGCATATGGTGTTCAAACCTAATTCTTATTGGATTTCTATGGCTCATTTATCCTTGGGTTGAGTGGGTTTTATTTTTTAAAATTTTCATCAACATTCATTTTTTGAGTTTTTTTTGCCTTGATTTGTGTGTCACCCAGTTTTCTTAGGTTTTCTTGGCATAGTGTTGGTCATAGATTTAGATTATTTGTAGGATGTCAATTTGATCACTATTACACTTATATGTTGCATTGGGATGCATTCCATATTCATACTCCCAGGCTTGTATTCGGTTGAGTGTTATTTTTCTTGTGTTCTCATCCAACCCTTATTTTATGATCTTCGTGTTGTTGGTGCGCCATACATGAACATGTGTGCATGCATTTGTTGGGTGCTTGTGAGGTTCAATCTCCTGGTTGTTATCAGTGGAGTTATGTTCATTGGGGTTGGGTTGGGAATATGCATTGCCTATGGAAACTTATCATGTGATGAGCATGGGTATGTAAGGCAGCACTATGGAGGGGCTTCTCTCGTAACCATGGTGACTATTTCGCAGGTTGGCATGAAGAAGTTTCTAAATAAGTGATAACTAAATAAATTAATGGGTAATAAATATAATATAATAAAAAGTAAAGTAAGTACTGTAGGAGTTGATGAAATCCAACTCCGCAGTCGCCAAGATCACCTACATGCAAATAGCTTGCTGAAGAGAAACCGAAAGAGCAAGAGCAAATATTTCACAATAGGAACATAAAATTGCTATGTGAATGGAATGATTTACAATGAGAGAGAGACCATTTAAAAAGGCCTCATGGAGGCTTGTAGAACAAGCTGGAAGGAGGTAGAGGACAAAAATGACAACTCAACACATATCCTCAAAAAGTGGAATATGCTAAAAAAGGAGAAAACTCCCGAGTTGTCAACAACAACCACTACATGCATTAAATACTAAATATGCATTAACCTAAGTAAGCTTAAGTAATAGAATAAATAATTAATTATTAATTATTTACTCTAACACCCCCCCTTAAGTGCAACTTAGGGGAATGCCTTAAGCTAAGATGAAATGCAAAATGGGTCCCGGCAACGAGGCCATGTTAGGTACCCATGTACAATGCAAGAAGAATGCAACCTCTGTAAGCGAGGAAAGAGAGAAAACCACATGGGAAAAACCCTCCCCCAAAAAAGAGGTAAAAACAACATGCTAAAAAAAACATGAAGTGAAGGAAGGAAGGCCTCAACCAATCCCCCCAAGGACAACTTTCGCCAGAAATGTTTCAAGAGATTCTCTCAAAACCATAAGTACAACCAGCCCCCCCAAGAGAATAGACACCAAGCCCCCCCCATAATGATGGAGCTCCTGTAGAAATGATCGAACCAATGAAACTCCAATTCAGAAGGAACAAAGGCACGAAACAAGGAAATCCCTGTGTGAGAGGAGCAATTGGAAAGCCTAGCTGATGTCCAGAAGAGAATGTATGAGGAACTGAAAAGGGAATCCCCAAGGCAGGTGTGATGACATTGTCATGAATGTCCACTGAAGTATCTGCAACAAGTGTACCTGGAGTCTCAATAAATGAAGCTGGAAGATCAGGTAGAGCGGAAGGAGAATCTTGTAGAGAGGAAAAGCCCTCATCTGGTTGTGGTGTGGCAGTCAAAATAGGGATCTCAGGAACAATACAAAGGTTCAAGTGTCCTGACTGCACCACACGATGCTCCTGCGAAGGAGATGGTGGACCAAAGTGTGAGAAGGTATAGAGATGAGTGGAAGAATCAACTGCCCCTGTAGCAATAAGATCTCCTGTAGCACGATCTCGAATGAAGACTGAATCAGTAGTGAACTCAACTGTCTTCCCTGATCCACTGCGTGTAATCTGAGAAATTGAGAGAAGGTTGGCAGACAAAGATGGAACATACAATACATCATTGAATATACCATCTTGGATGTGAACTGAACCTTTCCCACAGACTGGTAATGCAGTGTTATTCCCCATGAGAATGTGAGGAATAGGAGAAGCCTCAAGAGTGGAGAAGACACCTTGAGAAGATGTCATATGGTGAGAAGCACCTGAATCCAGTATCCAAGGAACCTGTGAAGAAGATGCAATAGAAGCCTGTAATGCATGACCCTTTCCAAGATCTGATGTAGATGTTGAAGAGGTGGAAGAAGCCTGAAAAGAAGACCCTTGTGAGGTAGAAGAGGATGGAGAGGAAATAGTGCTCTTCTGAAAGAGAGCGTGCAAATCAGCAATCTGTTTCTCATAGCCATCACATCTCTTCTGAAAACAACGTGCCTCATCATGAGATCCTTTCCCACAATAGGAACAGGTAGGAGTTGCGGTCTTCTTTTTCTCCTTCTTGTTAGAAGATGATGAACTAGTAGAAGAGGGATCTGATAGCTGCTTCAACTTCTGTTCCTGTGTAACCTTGGAAAGCAATGCCTGTGACTGAGAACTTGAAAGTGAATCCATTTGAGTAATCTTCGATTGTTCACGGGTTAACCGATTACAAAATATCTCAAATGAAGGCATCCTATGTCTATCACCCAAGGCATCCATAGTGGAGTAGAAAGTGGAAGAGAAGATCTGATACTGTCCCTTTAACTTTGAGAGTATCAAAAAGATACACTCATCATCTGTTTTGTTCTTCCCACATCCCTGCAAAAGTGTACGTAGAGATTTGAACTTCATCAAGAAGTCCTCAATGGTGGGAAAGTGATCAGGTGTCAAAGAAGTCAATTCTGCATCTAGCTAAAGTGCCCGAAACTCATTCACTTGTCCAAACAAAGTCTGAAATCTTAGCCAATAAGCCCGTGGAGTAGTCAAACCATCCAAGTGAAACAACAAGCTGTCTGAAATGTTGAGTGCAATAAGCCCCATGGCTTCATCCATCTTGTTCCTGTGTTGTAGAATCTCAAAAGGTCATTGGAGATTAGGCTGATGCTCATCCAGACAAGACCATAGACCTCTTGACATTAGAAGTCTAGTCATTTGTGCCTTCCATGTGTGGTAGTTGTGTGGTGTGAGACGGGATATAGATGGATCCGCCATTGAGAGAAAGAAGAAGACGGAAGTAGAAGGGTCTTAACTGAAGTAAATTACAGAAAAGAAAGACACCCCCCCACAAATGTACAAAAATATCTCCCAAATACCACAAAAAAATAGCTAAGGAAAGCAAAAAACTGGAAAGGAACCTGGATTTGTTGATGCAGAAAAAGCCTCTACTTTGACACCAAAAATGGAAGCTCAAATGAACTCAAAATTGTGCGAAACTAGCACCAATGTGTCCATCTCTGAGTCAGCTTTTCGACGCTTCTTTCAGATTGGAAAAAGACCTCTGTATGCTCAAGTTATAGCCAAAAAACCGACTGCTGCTCAAAAAAATACACTTGCTGAAAAATTACAGACACTGGTATAAATTTGATGGCCGTATGCCCGTCACAAACCAGTCGCCGGAAAAAAAATCCGTCACGGCAAGGTGATGTCACATGCCGTGAAAGTGATGTCAGCTGATTGGAATATGACGTCAGCAAATCTGTCAGCAGCCACGTGGCGGTCGGTGGTTGGAGAGGCCGTAGGGCGGCGGAGCAGCGAAAACCGCCGGTGGCGGTGGCGCCCGGGAGGAAAACCCGGCGGCGCCGCTGTCTGCGGTGGCGGAGGCACCTGCGCCCGGGCGGCGGATGTTTGGGGTGGCGCCGCGGCGGGGGCCGCTGGCGGAGCGGCCTGTCGGAGGCGTTGCGGCGGCCGAAAACAGGTTGGCCCACCGGTGGTGCTGCGCTGGTGGCGGAGCGCTGGCGGCGTCGGGTTGGCCCGCCGGTGGTGCCCTGGCGGAGCGCCTTAAAGAAGCCTTTTTTTTTTAATTTTAAAATCGCAAATCGTCCGTACAGTCCGTACGGAAGCTTCCGATGTAAAATTTTTTTGCCTTCTGGAGCTCTGTCTCCAAAAACGGAAAGTTTTATATGAATTTTTACTGTAAATGGCCTTCCGGATCCAATGGTGATGCCCGTTTGGGCTGAAAGTGCTCCAAAAATTTGCTCTAGCCCTGATTTGAAAAAAAAATGCACAAACAAACTAGGGTTTGTGACTTCAAATCACGGCTTCACAAATCCTTCAAACAAGAAGCAGCAGGGAGGCTCTGATACCATGTAGGAGTTGATGAAATCCAACTCCGCAGTTGCCAAGATCACCTACATGCAAATAGCTTGCTGAAGAGAAACCGAAAGAGTAAGAGAAAATATTTCACAATAGGAACATAAAATTGCTATGTGAATGGAATGATTTACAATGAGAGAGAGACCGTTTAAAAAGGCCTCATGGAGGCTTGTAGAACAAGCTGGAAGGAGGTAGAGGACAAAAATGACAACTCAACACATATCCTCAAAAAGTGGAATATGCTAAAAAAGGAGAAAACTCCCGAGTTGTCAACAACAACCACTACATGCATTAAATACTAAATATGCATTAACCTAAGTAAGCTTAAGTAATAGAATAAATAAATAATTATTAATTATTTACTCTAACAAGTACCTGGTTTAGTTCGAGGAAACTTGATATGTTGGATACAATTGGTTAATTGTGTGTTATCTTTGATGTTAGACAAATTTCATATCATTATCAATCAATATATGCCAAGCTCACTCTGGTAGTGAAGATAGTTTTCAGTGTCTATCGAACATTCCTATGTATGCCTAGTTTAAAAGATAGTGTCTACCGAGTTCACTTGGGCGTCAAAGGAAAAGTTACAGAAAGTGAGTGTTGTTAATCGAGCTCACTCGGGTAATGAAGGAAAGTTGGATGGAACTAGTGTTAATCGAGCTCACTCGGTTGCTTGAAGGATTTTTGTAAGTTTGCAGTGTTAACTGAGCTTCAATTGGTTAACACAAGAAATCATTTTTGAGTTAGTTTCCATCGAGCTGGGTCAACTAACAAAGGATTTTCTTATTTTGTTGTATTAAGCTTAATTCATTTATCTATTGATTCTAGTTGACTGAGGTAATGAACATTAATTATTCTAAGTTGTATTTGAGCCAACTTGACAAAGTGGAAGATATAAGGTCAAGTTGTGATTTCAAAGTGTGAAGAAAACAGTGAAAGTGATGATGATGTGATTGAAGATCTAATGATGAGCAGAGGAAGCAAATTTGAAGGATAAGCAAAATATCCTTGTGGAGCAACAAAGCTATATTTGATCAGGAAGGATCAAGTACAAGCCAAAATAGAGATTTTTAATCAACAATTTAGTTGCATTCAAATTAGGTCATCTGATTGTTGCTCTCTAACCACTATAGCAATGATCTAAATCTCCTAACAGAGTTGGCTTAACAACTATTTGCAAATCCTCTAACAAGGTGGCAAATCCATTGAATTGTTCTCAAGACCTCTAACAAGGCCATCCTAACAGGGTGATTAAATCCTCTAATAGGGTCACACCTAACAGTGTGTTTTGTAACCTTTAACAGGGTTGGCTCCTAATAGGGCTCACTTTAGAAGAGTGAAAAACAATAACTAGTTGCAATTGGTTGTTTTTCCCAAATTGGGTTTTCACATTAAATCTTGGTGTGAAATGTGTTCATTCTATTTTCTTTTATGTGTTTGCAACTAAGTTAAAGTAATGGTAATCACAGATAACATCTAAAGATTTATTTGTTAATCAACTATCGAGCTAATCCAATTATTACCAAGTTACAACAATTTGTGTGTTTACCAAGCTTCAACATTATTCAGTTATCTATTTGCATTTTGTACTGACATCTAAGGGATCTAAGAAATATTTTTGTAGTAACTAATTCACCCCTCCCCTCTTAGTTACTTCTCTTATATTTCCAACAATTGGTATCAGAGCTTTTGGTGCTTGCAGAGAAGGTTTCAAGGACCTAAGCTAAAGATCAGGATGTCTTACAAAAGAGAGATTCCCAAGATTAATAGAGACAATGTTGCAGCATGGCAAGGACTTATGAGGTTACATTTGGCTACCATCAATGATTTAGGTTGCAAGTGTCTTGATGCTAAATATAAAACTCCCACTAGAACATTATTAGTTGAAGACATTGCTGAAAAGAAGAATCATAATATCATGATGATTAGCATTGCATTTGCTCTCAATTATGCTAAATTTGATGAGGTAAAGGATTGCAAAACTGCTTTTGAAATGTGGAACAAATTGAAATATATCTATTGAGGAGTTGACAATGTACGAAAAGCCAAAGTAGAAATCCGTAGAGGACAATTTGATCAAACGAGAATGAGAGACGATGAAAACACTGCAAAATATGTGGAGAGAATCAAGGGTAGTGTAAGTGCAATCAAAGCATCTAGAGGAGACATTAAGGAGGAAACTGTTGTAAGTAAAGTGCTCAAAAATCTTCTTCCTATTTATGCAATTAGAGTATCTGCTATTCAAGAAAAGAGATGTGATCCGAAAAAAAAAATAGGCTTGGATGCTCTAGTTGGAAGATTGACAACTTTTGAATTAAATAACTATGATAACTATGTTCCTACTTCAAAGGATATTGAATCTACAAGTTAAAGTTAAACTCTCACTCAAAGAAAAGGATAAAAAGTCAAAATCCAGTCAATCAGAAAGTGAAGAAGATGGAACATCAGAAGAAAGTTCAGACAATGATCTTGAAGTTGTTGAAGCTCTACTTGCAAGGAAGTATTCCAAAGGCACATGAAATTACAAAGATAAAGTTCCTTTGATCTGTTTTTCTTGTTCGAAGTTGGTCACATTACTGCTAGGTGTCCAAACAAGGAAATCAAGGATGAGAAGAAAAGTAACAAGCATAAAGGCAAGAAGGACTCCAAGAACTAGAAGAACTTCAAAGACAAAGGTAAGAAATCTTGTTTTATAGCTAAAGATTCTAATAATAGTAAAGATGAAATGGTATATATTGTTGTGAAAGATGAATCTAATGATGAAGGAGATAAGATGGAACTTGTCTCTCATGTTAGAAAAAATGATATATGGATTATTGACAGTGGCTGCTCACATCATATGACTGGTGAAAAAACAAAATTTGAGCATATGGAATACGATGATGGAGGTAGTGTAAGATTTGGAAACAATGAACCTTGTAACATAAAAGGAAAAGGATGTATCTTGTTGACTATAAAACTTGTATGTGATAATGCTTATTGGGTTGAAGGACTAAAGCATAATCTCCCGAGTGTGGCACAATTGAACAACATTGGATTCAAGGTAGAATTCATGAATGGACAGGCCAAACTACTGGATGGAAAAGGAAATCTGGTTGGATCTGGCAAGCAAACAAAAGGTAATTTATTTTATCTTGATCTTAGTGATTGTTCATGTTTTATTGCTCAAGTAGAAGAAAGATGGTTATGGCACAAAAGGCTATGTCATGTGAACTTTGATAACCTGGTTGAGATAAGCAAAGAGAGAAGAGTAAGAGGTATTCCTAGTTTGAAGAAACCTAACGTGGGTCTATGCAACAATTGCCAAATTGGTAAGATGGGAAAGAGAAGCTTCAAGAGCAAGGACTATCTGTCAGAAGAAGTCTTGGAAATTGTTCATATAGACTTATGTGGACCTATTGGAATAGAAAGTTATAGTGGAGAAAAGTTTTTCATTATTTTTATTGATGACTATTCTAGAATGATGATAGTAATGTACCTACAAGTAAAATTAGAAGCCTTTCAAAAATTCAAGTGGTATCTGGCAAGAGTAGAAAAAGAAACTGGAAAGAAGTTGAAATGCTTTAGATTAGACAGAGGTGGTGAATTCATTTCCCATGAATTCAATACTTTCTACATTGAAAGAGGAATCAAAAGACAAGTATCAGCCCCTAGTACATCACATCAGAATGGGATAGCTGAAAGAAGAAACATATCTATCATAGATTGTGCAAGAACCCTTATGATTGAAAAGAATGTTGCTCTCAAATATTGGAAGGAAGCTATTAGCATTGTAGTTCATACCTTGAACAAAGTTCAGTTGAAGAAAGATTCAAACGAAACACCTTATCAGCTATGGTATGGCTACAAACCTAATGTAAGTTATTTGAAAGTATTTGGTAGCAAATGTTATATATTGAAAGAATTTAGAAAAGGAAAAATTGATGTAAAAAGTGATGAAAGCATATTTCTAGGATACTCCTGCAGAAGTAAAGCATACATATGTTTGAATTTGTCTACTCACAAAAAATAGAATTTGATGTTAGAATTGATGAATTTGCCGAAAAGAGTGAAGAAGAAAGCAACAAAGAACCTAAAGATTATAGAAGATTTTTTTACTATGAACTTGATACTCTACCAAATCTATCTAATAGAAAAGAAGCTTCATCTCCTGAGTCCCCAAAAACTCCTATAGTTACCGAGTTGCAGATAGTGCAACCCAAGTTGCAACGAACTGAGTCACAATCAAAGGCTAGCGAGCTAGTTCAAACTGAGCCTGATGGACTTGAGTCATAGATAGAAGAATCCAAGATTGAAACTAAAATTCAAGAAAAAGATGGTGGAACTTATTCAAAGACCAAGGAGCCTATGTTAGCAAGATATGTCAGAAGACATCATGCACCTGATCAGATCATTGGAGACAAATAAGATGGAACAATGACAAGAAGAAAATTAAAAGGTACATGTATACTTGCTGAATTTGAACCTAGTAGTGTTAAGGATGCTCTGGAAAATGAAAGTTGGATTGAAGCAATGAATGAAGAAATAAAACAAATAGAAAAGAACAAAAATTGGACTATTGTTCCTAGACCCAAGGATAAAGATATAATTGGTACAAAGTGGGCATTTTGAAATAAGTTGAATGAAGATGGAAAAGTTTCAAGAAACAAAACAAGATTGGTGTGCAAAGGTTATTCTCAAGAAGAAGGTATTGACTATGGTGAAACTTTTGCTCCTGTTGCAAGACTAGAAGGTGTTAGAACTTTACTTGCGTATGTAGCACATAGAGGATTTAAAGTATATCAAATGGATGTCAAATCTACATTCTTGAATGGAATTTTTGATGAGGAAGTCTACATTGAACAACCATAAGGTTTTGTGGATCCTAGCAAAAGAAACATGGTTTGCAAACTACACAAAGCATTATGTGGTCTCTAGCAAGCTCCTAGAGCTTGGTATGAAAGACTACATAATTACTTGGTACAAATTGGTTTTCAAAGGACAAATGACAATAGTAGTCTGTATATCAAAGAAGGACTAGATAAGAAGATTGTGTTCGCAGAAATATGTCTTGATGATACTCTATTTATAGGAAATGATGACTTATGCAAAGCGTTCTTAGAAGAAATGAGTAAAGAATTTGAGATGTCCATGCTTGGTGAGATAAAATTCTTTTTTGGGTTGTAGATAAAACAGAACAAGGATGGTATCTACAATACTCAATTCAAATATATCGAGGAGATACTGAAGAAATTTGGAATGGAAGATTCAAAACTTGTTGGAACACCTATGTCTATTGGACATAAGCTCTCCAAAAATGATGAATCCAAAGAAGTAGATAAGACCACATACATATCAATGATTGGAAAATTGTAGTATGTAGTGCATACAAGGCCTGATATTGCTCTAGTAGTTGGTATGGTGGTAAGATTGTCAGCAAATCCCTGAGAAAATCACATGATGGCAATCAAAAGAATCATGAGATATCTGAAAGGTACTGAAGAATATGGCTTATGGTACAAACTTGGAGGCAATTTGGAATTGAAAGTATTTACTGATGCTGATTGGGCAGGAAGTATTGATGACAAAAAAAAACACTAGTGGTAGAGCATTCTTTCTTGGTAAAAGATTAGTATCTTGGACAAGCAAGAAGCAAAATTGTACATCCCAATCCATAGTAGAGGCAAAATATGTAGCAACAACAGTCAACTATTCTAGCATTGTTTGGTTCAAACAACTGTTGGAAGGAATGAAGGTAGAGAACAAAGATCCAATTGTCATATATTGTTATAACACTAGTGCAATCAACATATCAAGGAATCTAGTAATGCATTCCAAAATAAAGCATATTGCTACAAAATATCATTTCTTAAGAGAGTTAGTACAGAATAAAGGAGTTAGATTGGAATATGTGAATACAAAATAGCAGATTGTAGACATTTCACCAAGCCATTACCTAAGGGTGCATTTCTGTATCTAAGAGGTAAGCTAGGGGTCATTCCCCTATCTGAAATTTACTAAATGAAGTTTAGTGAATGCATCAACCAGAACTTGTTGAAGATCAATAAGTTGGTGTAGAATTGGCAAGGGCATATTGCATATGAATTAGTACTTAAGGTACATTGGTATTTATAGTATTATTTTCTTTGGCATGTGTTGTCAAAAAGGGAGAAGTTTACTGTCATATCTTTAAAATTTTTTTTGAACCAGAACAAAGTAAGGAACCAAAGAGGGAGAAGTCTTCAAAGAAGTTTGTTGAAAGAGGGAGAATGTTCTGAATGAACTTGGTAAAAGTTGTTGCAGATAGAATCCAGTGAAAGGAAGAGCTCATACTAACAAAGGGAGTTCTTAAGGCCAAATCCAAAATTTTATTGTGCTATGACATGTTGTGTTGACATCAATGCCAAAGAGGGAGATTGTTGGATACAATTGTTTAATTGTGTGTTGTCTTTGATGTTACACAAATGTCATATCATTATTAGTTAGTATATGCCGATCTCACATAGGCAGTGAAGACAGTTCTCAATGTCTACTGAGCATTATTGTGTTTTCCTAGTTCAGAATATAGTGTCAGCAAGTTCACTCAGGCATCAAAGGAGAAGTTGCTAAAAGTGAGTGTTAACTGAGCTCACTTGGGTAACGAAGGAAAGTTGGATGGAACTAGTGGTAACTGAGCTCACTTGGTTGCCAAATAATTTTTGTAAGTTTGTAGTGTTAACTAAGCTTCAGTTGATTAACACAAGAAATCATTTCTAAGATAGTTTCTACTGAGCTAGGTCAGCTAACAAAGGATTTTCTTATTTTGTTGTATTAAGCTTAATTGATTTATCTATTGATTCCAACTGACTGAGGTGATGAATATTAATTATTCTAAGTTGTATTTGAGCCGACTTGACAAAGTGGAAGATATAAGTATAAGGTCAAGTTGTGATTTCAAAGTGTGAAAAAAAAAGTGAAAGTGATGATGATGTGATTGAAGATCTAATGATGAGTAGAGGAAGCAAATTTGAAGGATAAGCATAATATCCTTGTGGAGCAATAAAGTTATATTCAATCAGGAAGGATCAAGTACAAGCTAGAATAGAGATCTATTATCTGTAATTTAGTTGCATTCAAATTAGGTAATCTCATTGTTACTCTTTAACCATTATAGCAATGATCTAAATCTCCTAACAGAGCTAGCTTAACAACTATTTGCAAATCCTCTAACAAGGTAGCAATTCCATTGAATTGTTCTCAAGACCTCTAACAAGGCCACTCCTAATAGGGTGATTAAATCCTATAACAAGGTCACACCTCATAGTGTGTTTTGTAACCTTTAACAGGGTTGGCTCCTAACAAGGCTCACTTCAAAAGAGTGAAAAATAGTAACTAGTTGCAATTGGTGGTTTTTCCCAAATTGGGTTTCCACGTTAAATTCTGGTGTCAAATGTGTTCATGCTATTTTCTCTTATGTGTTTACAACTAAGTTAAAGTAATAGCAATCAAAGATAACATCTAAAGATTTATTTGTTAATCAAATATCGAGCTAATCTAGTTATTACAGAGTTACAACATTTTGTGTGTTTACCGAGCTTTAGTAGTATTCAGTTATTTGTTTGTATTTTGTAAGGACATTTAAGGGATATGGGAAATATTTTTGTAGTATCTAATTCACCCCTCCCCTCTCAATTACTCCTCTTATATTTCTAACAATGTGAGCACTTGGTTTAGTCTAAGGACACAATGTGTGCGCCTCCTAGAGAGTTGATGTTACACGATACTAGCTTGGGCTACTTGATGCCAAGCTACTTACCCTCCAACGAGTCCCTACATAGTTGACCATAGAGTGTTTGATTAGGACTTTTTCCACTTGCATTGTCTCATATTTTGGTTTTAGTCACCTTTACCATTTGGTGTGAGTGTTAGTGATGCAATGGAGCCTAGAGGGATTGATCGCAAGGTGATCAACTGATCTAAAAACCCTCTTCACTGAAGTCCTTCAACCAAATCTCTTAGTAAAGATGATAAACTATGCAAGTACCAATCACATGTGCTAGAAGGATGATATCAAGTTATCACAACCTTGCAACCAAACAAGGAAATCCCTAATCACTAGGGGACCCTATGAACAAAACAACTTATCACAAGTTGCTCACAATGCACAAATTGACCAATTTTGGGGAAACAATCTTAAAATTCTTCAAATGACCAAGGAAGACTCCAAAACATGGGAATAGTATATTTAGGTCACCAATGATATGAAATAATGGTTAAAATGAAACTATGTAAGTTTTCCACATAGTTGCTTTGTTAAACCATTCAAAAGGCTAGTAGCCCTTTTTGATGAAAATTAGATTTTAAAGGAAATATCTCCACACAATCTAGGTAAAAAAATTTAGTTTTGACACCCTCTTGGGACTTACAAAACATAATAAGGTATCAAGGTTTGATGACATAAACAAGTGGGCTTTTGTTCACTTTCTCGCTTAGGAAACTAGGGTAATTAGGCCTCCATTTACAAAGGAACTACATGTTCTAGGACTCCATCTTGCAAAACAATGATGGGAATTAGGACAACCCTAGACAAGTTACAAACTTGATTTCAAGCCTTGATGATGAGTCTGATTGGAGTTGTGGAAGATGCCTTCAAGCCTTTTCCTAGCATGCACATGGGAAATGCATGCCTAGGGCATCAAGTCTCTCAAGGATCCCTGCAAGTACAAACTTAAAAATACTTGCATCTTAAAATACATATCCAATCCTAGGATTCTAGGTCCTTTGACCATCTTTGATCATAGTTGACCAGGGGCTTATAATAGTGCCAATCTTGGAACTAGGTCATACAATTTAGTTTAGATGCCTATTTGATCAATCTTTCCAAGGTTTGTGACTTGGTATACAAGGTTTGGATTCATTTTGGGTGCTCCTAAACCATATTCCCCTTGTGTTTTAAAGCTCAAGTTCATACTTGAGGGTAGTTGCTCCACAGAAGTACCATGTTGTTTGATCTGGTCTTCTGTCATCTATGTTGCATCAATATTGGGGAGCCCTTTCCACTTGACTAAGCACTGCATGTACTTCTTGGTTCTGGTTTGTTTTAGCAACTTGGTATCCAAAATTTCTTCTAACTCCATTGGTTTTCTTTGAGGGAGATTAGTTACATAGTCTTCATTATGGATGTTTGCTTTCTCACCTTGTTCACTTAGTAAATCTCTTATGCCTTTGTTTGAGGTGAGGTCTGCAACATTGAAGACTAGGGAAATTTGCAAGGTGGGTGGAAGAGAGATCTCATATGCATTTTTACCCATCTTTTTTGAGTATACTACATGGTCCAACTTTCTTCATCTAAAGTTTGGAATATCTACCTTTAGGTAGTCTCTCTTTTCTCAGATATGCCCAAACCTTCTCTCCAACTTTGAAGTGGATTTCCCTTCTTTTCTTATCAGCATGTTCCTTGTATTTTAGTATTGTTCTCTATAATGCTTCCTTGACCTCATGTTTCACCTTTGTAATGAGTTCTGCTAACTCTTCTCCTTGAGCACTAATTTTGAAATCAAATGGTAGTTCTACTAGGTCCAATGGTCCCTTGGGATGAAGGCCATACACTAATTAGAAGGGAGTCTTACCTATTGAACTATTCGTGGATTCATTAAATGAAAACTCTTCTTGGGGGAAGAGTAGATCCCAACTCTGAGCACACTTCTTTGTGAGGCATCTTAGGAGATTTCCTAAAGATCTATTTACCACCTCAGTCTACCCATCAGTTTGAGGATGGTAGGCAGAATTGTAGGTTAGTTTAGTACCAAGTTTCTTAAAAAGTGTTCTCCAAAAATGACCTTGAAATTTTACATCCTTGTTAGATACAATAGTTTGTGGTAAACCATGGATCCTAACTACTTCCTTGAAGAAAATATGTGTAATATGAGAAGCATCATTTGTGCTTTTACATGGTATAAAGTGGACCATTTTACTGAATCTATCCACTACCACAAAAACACTATCAAAACCTTACTTAGTTTTAGGTAGCCCCATGATAAAATCCATTGAGATTGATTCCCAAGGTCTTGTGGAGATTCGTAAGGGTTGATATAACCCTTGATTTATTGAAACACCTTTGACTTGTTGACAGATGGTAAAAGTCTCGATGAACTTCTTCACCTCATTGTTCATCTTTGGCCAATAATAGCTTCTTTTCACCATGTTTGTTGTCTTGTCAATGCCAAAATGTCCTCCTAGACCACCATAATGTTTTTACCTGATGATATTTGTCCTCATTGAGCATTTGAGAATGCATAAATGAGCTCCTTTGAATAGGAGTTCATTCTGAATTAGATATTTAGAGAAATCTGTATGATATCTTCTAAACATCTCTGTGCAAACTTGAAAAATCTCTCCAAAATTAGGATCATTAGCATATGAGTTCTTGAGGGAATTGATTCCCACACTTTTTAGTTTTACTTCTTCAACTAGACCAACCCTTCTACTAAGGGAATCAATAACTTTGATTGCAACACCTTTCTTATATTTGATGTTGAAAGTATAAGCTTGTAATTGTTCCATCCATCTCACATGTCTGAAGGATAGCTTTTCTTGAGAATTGAAGAAACTCAATGCATGGTTGTCAGTGTATACTACAAACTCCTTTGGGATTAGATAGTGCCTCCATTTCTTGAGGGTTTGTACCATGGCATAAAGCTCTAAGTCATAAGTTGAAAACTCTTTATTAGCATCATTTAGTTTCTTAGAAAAGAAAGATACTGTCATACCTTCCCGACTTAAGACTACACCTATGGCCAAATTTCTTGCATCAGTTTCCACATTGAAAACCTTACTAAAATAAGGTAGAACCAAGATTGGGTATTGAGAGACTCTATTCTTCAAGTACTTAAATGCATCATTGGCTTCCTTTGTCCAAGAAAATTTAGTCTTCTTTGCTCCTTTTATGGTGTCAAGCATGGATGCACACACATGATTGAAGTTTTTGATAAACTTCCTATAGAAAGTGGCAAGACCATGGAAGCTTCTTACATCACCTTGGTTCTTTGGTGGGGGCCAGTTGATGATTGTTTCAACCTTCTCAGGGTCCATCTTGAGGGTACCTTGTGAGATCACAAATCCTAGGAACACAAGTTCCTTATTCATAAACATACACTTTTCCAAGTTGATCACCAACTTTTGTTGATGAAGCCTCCTTAGTATCTATTCCACATGATCAAGATGTTCCTCCTTGCTATGAATGAATATTAGTATGCCATCAAGATAAATAAAAATAAATTTGCCAATAAAATCTATGAATATCTCATTCATAAGCCTCATAAAAGTACTGGGGGCATTGCTTAACCCAAAGGGCATTACTAACTATTCAAACAAATCTTTAGTAGTTTTGAATGTTATCTTCCATTCATCACCTAGTTTTATTCTGATTTGATGGTAGCCGGACTTCAAGTCTATTTTGGTGAAATAAAAAGCCCCTCCTAGTTGATCCAATAGATCCTCAATTCTAGGCATGGGAAATCTATACTTTATGGTAATCTTGTTGATAGCCCTGCTATTAATACACAAGCTTTTCTTTCCATCCTTTTTAAAAGCAAGGATAGATGGAATAGCACAAGGACTTAAAATCATTTGTATTAGACCTTTTTCCCAGAAATCATTCACCCGCTTGGCAATTTTAGCATGTTGAGTTGGTGTCATTTTATAGGGTGCCTTGTTAGGTAAGGAAGAGCTAGGTATCAAGTCAAATTGGTGACTGATATCTCTAATGGGAGGGATGCTTGTGGGCATATTAGTAATAGTAACCTGACTATACTTTTGTAGTAGATCTTGTGTTTCTTTAGGGATAGGATCCTCATCCTTAGAAGTTATGTTTTCCTTTAGCTTAGAGACCAAAATAAAACCTTGGGCTTCAGGTTCCTTCAAGGTTTTAATCATTTCTTTCTCTCCTATGGTTACAATAGTAGGTTCTTCTTTAGGATCAGGCACAAACTTCATGGTGAAACTTACACCATTCCTAGTTATAGAATAAGTATTCTTCTTGCAATGGTGGATGGCATAAACATCATATTGCAGGGTCTTCTTAGAAGTATATGAGATGTATCCATTTCTACAACATCATAAAGAACCTTATCCTTGAAGTCTGCTAGAGAAAATTCTACCCATGCTTGTTCTGTCACTAAGGTTTGTTGACCCTTTGTTAGCCAAGAGACATGATATGGAAAGGGGAGGGGTTTCTTAGGTAGTTTAAGTTTTTCTACCATTTCAAAGGAAACTAGATTTTTAGTAGAACCTAAATCAATCAATTAATTGCATACCTTGTCTTGGCACTTGATCCTTGTCCTAAAGAGATTATTTCTTTGCGGTGGCTCTTGGGTGTGAGGGATCTACAAAAATACTTGCCTCATCATTAGACATTCTCCTTCCTGAAGTTCAAGTTCTCTACAATCAAATTGCTCTTCCTCCAAAATTTGTGCTCTTCTTTCCACTTGATTATTGTTTCTCTTTTCAAGGCACTTTCCTGTATGGTGTCCTACTTGATTACAATTGTAGCATGTGAGAGGGCCATTGCCTCTTCCTCTTCCTCTAAAAAGACTATCCTCCTCTATATGTTGCCTTAAAACTTTGTCCTCCCTGATCCTTATTCTGATCAATAGGTTTGTTTCCACTATTCTGCCCCTTGTTCCAAGAATTGATCTTGGGCTTCAAGTTTTTATTATTCTCATTGCCTTAATTTTGATCTTGCCTCCTCTTCCATTTTTCTTCCACCTTGAGTGCTAATTGATAGCACTTGTTCATAGAACTGGGGGTGTGAAGGCTAAGTTCTTCCTGGATGGGTAACTTAATACCATTCATGTACCTTGCCAATTTTTCTTCTTCATCCTCTACTGTGTTGGTCTTCGTACACAATTTTAAGAACTCCTATGTATAGGAACTAACGTCTAAATCTTTTTTCTTTAAATGTTGTTTCCTCCTATGGAGTTGTACACCATAGTCTTCAGGCACATATGCTTCCTTGGCTTGTGCCACCATTCTATCCCAAGAAGAAATCATGTTTCTTCCTTTCTTCACCCTCTCTGTCTGGATGAAGTTCCACCAAGTTAGGGCTGCTCCCTTTAGCTTGGATTTTCCATCTTTATCCTCTGCTTCTTTGGGATGTATTCACACTCAAAGAAACTTGTTAGGGTTTCTATCCAATCCAATGCTACATCAACATTCATTTTTCCATTGAAAGTTACCAATTCCAACTTCCCCTCGATGGTTCTTTTCTCCATGGATTTGAGAGAATTCAATAGAGGCCTTTGTTCAATAGGAACTTCATTATCTTCATCAAGATCTTCAACCTCTATATTTTGATCTTCTTCAAACTATGTGCCTCTTCGTTTATCCAACTTGCCTTTGACTTCCTTCAACCTCTTTGTAAGAGCAACATCAATTTCTCTTTGCTCCCTTACTATTTTTCCAGTTCAATATTTGTTACCTTGGTAGGTATTTCTTCCTCTTCTTCAATAAGAGCCATGGCTCTAATACCACTTGATGCAATGGAGCCTTGTGATCAGTCCCACTAGGTTCCATTTCATTAGTTAGCCATGGACATTTTCTTTGTATGTGTTTGTGGTTGGATCATTATCTCCATTAGCATGGCAGGAGTGAGCCTATGGGTTCCACATGGTTGGGAAGCATAACTACTTATACCACTGCTAGGGATTGGTGTACAAAGAGGGTCTATTTTGAGTTGCAATCGATGCTTGAATTCAATTGGTATATTCAAGTTTCTGGAGTATGCTACCTTGTGATTTATGCTTTAATTAGAATGCTTGGATATCATGTTTATATGATGTTTGTTAATTTGACACATTCCTTTACTATGATGTTTAATATATGGTTAGCTGACATGTTTTCACTTAGTTAGAATATCTATTACTTTATTGGATTAACATGTTAGATCTTCTTGTTCTTATGATGTTATTACATTGTAGTAGTGACACCCTCATAAGATAGCTCTAACTATCTAGTTAGCAGTTTGGGATGTTACGTAAGAGGATGGCTAGGGCCTTTGAGCTCTTGTGATGCTATTACGGTTGGGAGGAACCACACATGAGTTTAGTTGTTCTTGTACATTGTGATGTTGCTTTCTACATGTCCCTTCTTATGCTATTA